>CM055128.1:183789365-184237212 GCA_029206835.1 Rana muscosa
ACCACTGTCACTAAGCGATCGTTTTTCTGATCGCTGTATTAGTGTCGGTGGCGCCGCTAGGTAGTCAGTTATTTTTTTAGGTTCGCCGCCAGGTTTTTATAGCGTCAGGTACCCCCATATATTATCTAATAAAGGCTTTAACCCCCTGATTGCCCCTAGAGTTAACCCTTTAACCAGTGATCACCGTATAAGTGTCACTGGTGACACTGATTAGCCAGTTAGTTATTTCGTTATTTAGGTTCCCCGTCAGGTTTTTTATAGCGTCAGGTACCCCCATATATTACCTAATAAAGGTTTTAACCCCCTGATTGCCCCTAGTTAACCCTTTCACCAGTGATCACTGTATAAGTGTTACGGGTGACGCTGGTTAGTTAGTTTGCTTTTTATAGTGTCAGGGCACCCGCCGTATATAACCCAATAAAGGTTTAACCCCCTGATCGCCCGGCGGGTGATATCAATTAGGTTTTAGCGTCAGAGAGGGTCTGCGTCACACCCCAGGCAGAGTCAGGTTAGTGCCAGTAGCGCTAACACCCACGCG
Organism: Rana muscosa; assembly: GCA_029206835.1. Lineage (NCBI taxonomy): Eukaryota > Metazoa > Chordata > Amphibia > Anura > Ranidae > Rana > Rana muscosa. The sequence continues at coordinate 183,789,904 of CM055128.1, forward strand.
TGAAGCATACACCTCCCTTAGTGGTATAGTATCTGAACAGATCAATATCTGATCTGATCAGATCTATACTAGCATCCCCAGCAGTTTAGGGTTCCCAATAACGCAGTGTTAGCGGAATCAGCCCAGATACCTGCTAGCACCTGCGTTTTGCCCCTCCGTCCAGCCCAGACCACCCAAGTGCAGTATCAAATAGACATGTGCACACTGAAATATTTTGTTTCGGAATTTCGTTTTCGTCCGAAAAATAAATTTATTTAGTTACTCCCGAAATTCGTTTTTATTTATTTTGTTTTTCATTAGAAATTGCATTCGTCCGAAAATCTGAATTAATTAAGGTCGAATCTGTCATTGAAGGCTAATGGTGTCTGTCGAATGTTCAAAGAAGATTTGACGAAGCAGCGAAACTGTATGACGCTGCAATCATACATTTCTGGTCGAAAGTTCCGCCTACAAGCTATAGTAGAATTCTAATGTTGTATGACTAGTAATAATTATATTTATTAATTACTATTACTAGTCAACCAACATTAGAATTCTTCTATAGCCTATGGGCGGATGCATTTGACTGGAAATGTACGATTGCAGCGTCGTACAGTTTAGCTGCACCGTCTAATCTTCTAACTTTCGACAGACACCATAAGCCTTCAATGACAGATTCGACGTTTGTATGTTTTTCGATGCTTCGTCGAATCTTCGTCGTTCATGTTGAATTGTCAAGTTAGTTCTAGCTATTTTACTGCTCCTCCTCTTTGGTTACAATCAGCCAATAACATTCATCATCATCATTATTTTTATTTTACTTCCCCCACCCAATTCCAGCAGCTATCTTTTCTCTCTATAATGTTGAATCTTTTCTCTCTATAATGTCAAATCTTTTCTCTCTATGTCGAATCTTTTCTCTCAATGTAGAATAATCTTGGACTAATAGAGTTAAGGTTCGGCACATTCGACCACAGGTTCGATAGACACAGATTGTTATTGTCAGCGTCACGTCGAATCTCCTATCTATATCGAACTGCTGTCGCAACAAAAACGAAAATAAAGCATTTGTTTATGTCGGATCTTTCGGTTTTCGGATTCTGTGCTTTCGATTTCGTTTGTTAAAACGATAACGAAAATACCTGAAATTCGGATGAAAATGCATTCGGACGAAAACGAATGCACATGTCTAGTATCGATCGATCACTGTCACTTACAAAACACAACACACATAACTGCAGCGTTCGCAGAGACAGGCCTGATCCCTGCGACTCCAGTGCTGTAGGAGTTGATTTCACCACCACAGTTAAATAAAATAGCATATATGCTGAAGCATTGGGGCAGCAGGGGCGGAGGAGCGATTTTGCTCCTAATGCCGCGTACATACGGTCGAAATTCCGACGGAGGCTTGCCCGTGGAAAAGTCCGACCGTGTGTACCCGGCATAACTTTTGCGGGAGCATGCCCCCATGCTTTGGAATATATAAATGGTGCATGTATGCCCATCATTAGAAGTGGGTGAATGAAGGGAGGTATTCTAATGGTGGGCATACCGACCGATCAATCTCTTTTTTTCATTCAGCCAACAGGCTGCATGAAAAAAAAATATTACAATACATGTCCAACAAGGACCAGCAACATACTGGTATGTTGCTGGACTTTGAATGGTTATACCAGAATAATGCCTGCGGGTTTAGGTATCATCTTGGTATCATTCTTTTCAGCCAGCGGCCGGCTTTCATGTAAAAGCAATCCTAGCGGCTAATTAGCCTCTGGACTGCTTTTACAAGCAGTGGGAGGGAATGTCCCCCCCCTCGGATATAAATAGCGCCATTGGGAAAGCAGTTTTTTCAAAAAAAGAGTAACTGTCACTACCTATTGCTTGCTATCATAGGGGATATTTACATTCCCTGAGATAACAATAAAAATTCTAAAAAAAAAAAATATGGAAGGAACAGTTTAAAAAAAAAAAAAAAAAAAAGCAAAATTAATAATTAAAAAAAAAAAAAAAAAAAAAAGCACCCCTGTCCCGCCCTGCTCTTGCGCAAAGGAGAACGCAAGCGTCGGTCTGGCGTCATATGTAAACAGCAATTGCATCATGCATGTGAGGTATCACCGCAAAGGTCAGATAGAGGGCAGTAATTTTAGCAGTAGACCTCCTCTGTAAATCTAATGTGGTAACCTGTAAAGGCTTTTAAAGTCTTTTAAAAATGTATGTAGTTTGTCGCCACTGCGCGTTTGTGCGAAATTTTAAAGCATGTCGTGTTTGGTATCTATGTACTCGGCCTAAGATTATCTTTTTTATTTCATCAAACATTTGGGCAATATAGTGTGTTTTAGTGCATTAAAATTAAAAAAAGTGTATTTTTTCCCGAAAAAATGCGTTTGAAAAATCGCTGCGCAAATACTGTGTGGGAAAAAAAAATGCAACACCCACCATTTTAATCTGTAGGGCCTTTGCTTTAAAAAAATATATAATGTTTGGGGGTTCAATGTAATTTCTTGCAAAAAAAAAATGTTTTCATGTAAACAAAAAGTGTCAGAAAGGGCTTTGTCTTCAAGTGGTTAGAAGAGTGGATGATGTGTGACATAAGCTTCCTAATGTTGTGTATACAAGGCCAGGACAGTACAAAACCCCCCCAAATGACCCCATTTTGGAAAGTAGACACCCCAAGCTATTTGCTGAGAGGCATGTCGAGTCCATGGAATATTTTATATGTTGATACAAAATGCTGAAAAATATATTTATTTTTTATTTATTTTTTCTTTGCACAAAGTTGTCACTAAATGATATATTACTCAAACATGCCATGGGCATATGTGGAATTACACCCCAAAATACATTCTGTTGCTTCTCCTGAGTACGGGGATACCACATGTGTGAGACTTTTTGGGAGCCTAGCTGCAAACAGGACCCCAAAAACCAAGCACCGCCTTCAGGCTTTCTAAGGGTGTAAATTTTTGATTTCACTCCTCACTGCCTATCACAGTTTCGGAGGCCATGGAATGCCCAGATGGCACAAAACCCCCTCAAATGACCCCATTTTGGAAAGTAGACACCCCAAGCTATTTGCTGAGAGGTATGGTGAGTATTTTTCAGATTTTTTGTCACAAAGTTTTGAAAATTGAAAAAATAAAAAAATATATATATATATTTTCTTTCTTCATTTTCAAAAACAAATGAGAGCTGTAAAATACTCACCATGCCTCTCAGCAAATAGCTTGGGGTGTCTACTTACCAAAATGGGGTCATTTGGGGGGGTTTGTGCTATTTTGGCATTTTATGGCCTTCGAAACTGTGATAGGTAATGAGGAGTGAAATCAAAAATTTGCGCCCTTAGAAATCCTGAAGGCGGTGCTTGGTTTTCGGGATCCCGTACAAGGCTAGGCTCCTAAAAAGTCCCACACATGTGGTATCCCTATACTCAGGAGAAGCAGCAAAATGTATTTTGGGGTGCAATTCCACATATAACCATGGCATGTGTGAGCAATATATCATTTAGTGACAACTTTTTGTAAATTTTTATTTATTTTTGTCATTATTCAATCACTTTGGACAAAAAAAAAAATATTCAATGGGCTCAACATGCCTCTCAGCAATTTCCTTGGGGTGCCTACTTTCCAAAATGGTGTCATTTGGGGGGGGGGGGGTTGTGCTATTTTGGCATTTTATGGCCTTCGAAACTGTGATAGGTAGTGAGGAGTGAAATCAAAAATTTGCGCCCTTAGAAATCCTGAAGGCGGTGCTTGGTTTTCGGGGTCCCGTACGCGGCTAGGCTCCTAAAAAGTCCCACACATGTGGTATCCCTATACTCAGGAGAAGCAGCAAAATGTATTTTGGGGTGCAATTCCACATATAACCATGGCATGTGTGAGCAATTTATCATTTAGTGACAACTTTTTTTTTGTCATTATTCAATCACTTGGGACAAAAAAATATATATTCGGGGGCGTGTCCGGACGTGAGCGGCGAAAGACGTGGTACTGAGGAGCTCCGCCAACAGCAAACCCCATCTAATGCCATCCGGAGCTTTTAACCACGGCCCAAACCCCCAAAACAGTTATCCAGGCTCCAGTGTATCCCCTACATTGGCCTAACACCAAATTGGTCATCCTGACTGCTCCGCTATACGGCCCGCGACCGCATCAGCTTACCAGAGCCCCGCCGCCATCTTGCGGCCTACGTGATCCCTGCATCCTCGGCGCTCGAGTGCCGCGGTCCACCCGGCGGGCGGCGACGGCAATCCTCCACACCAGAAGAAGACCTTCCCCGCGCAGACCGGCGCTGAATCACTGGAGAGCCACCGGGGGCAACTTGTGAGGCACATCACAGCTGAAACACAGGTGAGAGGCGGCCATCTTGCTACACCCCGGAGCCCACAGTAGCCTCCCCACCCCTTGTTAGCCTGCGGGACTACAGCATCATCCGGCCCACACAGGGGGTATTCTCGGCCGGGGATTTGGGGACACCCCAGTCCAGTGTTTGCCCTGGGGATCGCCAGGACCCTGTCCCCACAGACAATTGTGGCGGCCATCTTGCTGCACCCAGCAGCAGTGTAGCCAGGACTCCACAGGCTCCTATAAGACACTCTGCAGAAATCCTAGAACCATCCAGTAAATCTACCTATCAACAATAGTTCCCATCATAGGACCCCTATATTTTCTGCCTCAAGAGACACTGCTGTACTCATCACTCCTAAGAGCGGCCATCTTGCTACACCCACACCCCATTAACCAGTTCTCCCTGGCTCCTAATTGTTTAACCCTTAATCTGATGGCCCCGCAGCCCCCTCATCAAGAAGTACATACCATTATTACAGACATGTAATGAATCATTAACCGGGGATATACGAGACAGGATGAGCTAAAAGACACAATCAAATCTTAGAGGGGACGCATGCGCGGCGCGATGCAGATCACCAACTTTAATTAAACACTCCATCAGATCAGCGAGGATTTAACCCACACTGCATTGATTAACCTCCACAAACTACTATATATTTTTTATAATCCACCTTGCAGTTCATACTAGTGCATGCCGTCGGGCAAGAAGGCGTACAATCGCCGTGCGCAACAGCACTCTTTGGTCACATACTCATTACGCAACAAGGAGCATAAAAAGATGGCCCAGAGGGGCGCTGGTTCTCCTCCAGTACAGTCTCCTATAGCTACCAATATTCCTCAGCAGAAATCTGCTTCCACACATAACAATAGTGATCTCTCCTCTCAGATCACAAAATCGGATCTGGACTTCAGCTTAACCAAAATCTACGAAAAACTTGTAGACAAGATACAGTGTGAACTCCAAAAAACAACAAACACACTCACACAAGAAATAGCAACCCTGGGAGGTCGCACCGATATTCTAGAAACCAAACACGACGAGCTCTCACTTGCACACAACGATCTTAGAAAGGACTTTGAACTTTTAGCTGAAAACTACACATACTTACAATCGCAAGTAGAAGATTTGGACAACCGCAACAGAAGGAACAACCTAAGGATTCGTGGTATCCCAGAATCAGTCACTGAACTGATGCCTGCAGTGTCTAAATTGTTCCACAGTCTCCTCCCTGAAACACCCCCATCCTCATTTGCGTGTGATAGAATTCATAGGGCCCTGCGTCCTAAACCTCCCCCAGACAAACCTCCTCGTGACATCATTCTATGCATGAAAGATTTCATCACTAAGGAAAACATATTAAGAGCATCCAGAAATATGCATAACATCGAATTGGAGGGCACCAAAATCCAAATTTTTCCAGATATCTCACAGGCTACCCTGGAAAGAAGACGCAAAATGAAGGAGATTACTTCAGTATTACAATCAGCTCATATTAGATACCGGTGGGGTTTTCCATTTAAGTTGACAGTGCCACACAACGGGACAACCTATACAATATTCAACACCTCAGAAGGCAAGGATCTCCTTGTGAAGTTAGGTCTTTTAGATCCGGGAACAAATACAAGACCTCCAGCAACTCCCCACACCTCACCTATCTGGGCCACCCCAGCCACACGTCGTGATCAAAGGAGATGGCGACCATCATTCAGAAATTTAGACGCTTGAAGATAAAAATGGATCTCATTTGTGGCCCAAAACTTACCCTCCTTCTTTTATAAAAACCTTGCTCTTTTCCTCCCCCCCCCCCTTTTTTTTTTTTTTTTTCTCCCTTTTGCAAGGTTCAGAGTACCACTTTTACAGTTTGAAATGTTTGAGGTTGGTTTTTCTGATTATAGTAAACAACTGTACCACACGTTTAAATGGTACCGGGTCGGTATTACCATAGTTTCTTCTATACGATATTATATATCTAACATTTTTTCTTGCTCCTTTTCTATACTGTTTCGTATGCTAAATTTTTTATCAATATAAGTAACAGCATGCACTTATATAAAAAATGTTCTTTTTATAGCATCCTCGCTAAGGCTGATGTGCTCCGCCTGCGTTAGTTTGTCCCCCTACTCACAAAGGACTCCAAAAGCATGGTTCAACTAGTGGATATTTTTCTGCTACTGATCCTGCTATCCTCTGTTTTAGTGGTGGAGGATCTATTTGTGAGTAATGGACAGTATTGTCCAAATCAATACTTTTTTCGGTCAGGAAGTGCTTCTCACCCTGACCCCCAAATTATAAAATTTAATTCTCATAGTCATACTAAAACACTCTATATCTACAAAATGTTGAAAAGGTTAAACAAACTCTCTTTACCTCACTTAAAACATTATTATGGAATGTCATTGTACAATACAGTACCGTTATTTTCTATAAGTTTACTAGTTCTAATGTGCCACTGTTCAAGAACCCTGTTCTCCATGGTTCTGTTGTATAGGTACAAAATGTTATTCAACAAACAAAGGTCAACGAGAAAATATTTATGCTGGATACGAATGTATATCTTGATATATTATATATATACACAGATACAAATGGCAATACAATGTTGGCTAGTTCCGCCTATATCTCAGGTAGCTTCACTTTCGATCTTAATGGCGATAATCAAATTATTAACTCCACTCCGATTTGGCTATATACTCAAACCTGGGCTTGGTGACCCACTGCCATTTCCTCATAACCACCATCGCCCCTTAATACCAATACAATGGGTCTTAGAGTGATTTCTCATAATGCCCAGGGTATTAATTCACCTCACAAGAGAGAGAAGGCCTTTCGCCATTATAAAAGATTAGGAGCTGATATAATTTTAATGCAGGAAACGCACTTTGCCACAGATAAACACCCTAAATTTTTTGACAAAAGTTACAGCCAATATTATTGCACTACTTATAACACAAAATCTAGAGGTGCTGCTATATTCATTAGAAACACAGTGTTTTTTGAGGTTCAAAACATATTTAAAGATCCAGACAGTCGTTACTTGATCTTGAAAGGTTCCATCAAAGGACGTTCTATCACCATTGCCTCAATTTATGCTCCCAACGAAGCCCAGTCAAACTTTTTCATCAAATTTTTTGATACTCTAGACAATTATCACTCCACACATTTAATAGTGGGCGGGGATTTCAATTTAACTGCTCACTCAGCTCTAGATAGAAGCAAAGTTGTCCCATCCTCAAAAGCTTTCCCCAAATCTTTGAATAGATCACTATATAATCATCAATTAATAGACACTTGGAGAGCCCATAACATTGGATCCAAATCTTACACATTCTACTCCCATCCGCACAACTGCTTCGCTCGTCTTGATTACATCTTTTGCACCCCAATTCTACTTGCCAATTCCTCTAAAGCAGATATCCATCCGTGTCCTTGGTCTGATCACCACATAGTTTCCTTTGATACCTCACATATAGGTCTAGCCAACACAGCACACTCATGGCGAATAAACGATTCCTTGCTCACAGAACCTTCAAGCAACCAACAAATTCTATCTCACCTTGAACAATATTTTGCACATAACGTAGCACCAGACATGTCCCCTACAACTATATGGATGGCACATAAAGCGGTAATGAGAGGTCACCTGATAAATATCGCCTCAATCAACAACAAATCCAAACTTGCAGATATTAGATCCCTAACAAAAGATCTAGATCACTTATATCATAGAAACAATCAGAACCCATCTAGTGACCTACTTAAACAGATACAAGAGAAACGCACTACCTTAGACACATTATTAACATCAGATACTGAAAAAGCTCTCAGATGGTCTAAAGCTAGATTCTTACTCAACAGCAATTCTTATTCCACCATGTTTGCTAAAAAACTAAATCAATCTATGAAACCCCCACACACCTATAAATTAAGGAACCCTTCTGGTAATTTGGTATCCCATCCCAAAGAAGTCATGAAATTGTTCTCAGACTTCTATCAAAATCTCCTGACCTCACCAAAAACACCCCCAAAACAGTCCTCCTTAGACTGGCTTAATAACATTACGTTACCCACTCTTACTAGAGATCAAATTGAATCTCTTAATGCCCCTTGTTCGGAGATAGAAGTTAACAGAATCATTGGAACACTAAAAATATCCACAGCCCCAGGCCCTGACGGCTATTCCACATCTTACTATAAAAAATTTTCCTCTACCATCACACCACACCTTACTAAACTTTATAACAATATCTTACAGGGTGGCCAATTCCCACCCGAGATGATTTTGGCTAATATGTCCTTACTTCCCAAACCAAATAAAGATCACTCCACCCCTCAAAACTACCGCCCAATATCAGTTATTAACAACGACCTAAAAATATTCGGCCGTGTATTAGCAGACAGATTATCAGCCGTTATCTCCCCATTAGTTGATCCTGATCAAACAGGCTTCATTCCCAACAGACAAATAACAGACAACATACGACTTACCACAAATATCATTCAAGACTCCAACATTCATTCCAAATCCACACTGCTTCTTGGTCTTGATATACACAAAGCTTTCGACAGCGTTTGCTGGTCATATCTTGACACTCTTCTCCCCAAATATGGCATCAACAATGAATTTCTACATGGCTTTAAGGCTCTCTATCACAACCCACAAACACGTATCAAACTCCCAGGTAACAATTCTGACTTTTTTCCCCTGACTAAAGGTACCAGACAAGGTTGTCCACTCTCCCCCCTACTCTTTGCCCTCGCAATAGAACCCCTCGCTTGTGCAATCAGAAACAATACAAATATTAAATGATATCTTAAGGGATCCAAAGAATACAAACTGAGTCTTTATGCGGATGACGTCCTTCTATTCATAACTGACCCTCTTATTTCCCTACCTAATCTAACTAAAACCCTGGACGTCTTCCATGATTTGACAGGCCTGGGAGTAAACCTATCTAAGTGCTCGGCTTTACCAATCAACATTCCCCCAGCCTTAATATCTTCACTTAAAGACAAATTCTCATTCAATTGGCACGTAGATTCGTTTAGATACCTAGGTATTCAGATTACACCTTCATATAAAACGTTATATCAAGCAAACTACCCTCCTTTATTTAACAATATTAAAAACCTACTTAAACTATGGTCATCATACCAGATTTCTTTCTCGGGCAGGATAGTAGCCACAAAAATGATGATATTACCCAAACTTCTATTCTTTTTTAGAACCCTTCCACTTATTCTACCCAAAAAAACACTAGAATCTTTACAGAGAGAAATCAACAAATTTATATGGCAAAACAAGAAACCCAGATTTAGTTATTCCCTTATGTTTAGACCCCATTTAAAAGGAGGCCTCAGCATTCCAAACCTTTGGCTATATTACTTGTCGGCCAGATTCACCCAATTAGCCCAATGGTATGCCCCTTCATCCCAAATCCCTTGGCTCCTGTTCGAAGAAGAATCTATCCTACCCTACAATTTACAAGGACTTCTCTGGTCCAATGTCATCCCACCACAAAAAATAAGGCCCTTAAACCTCATCGTCACTCACACTCTTCAACTATGGAACAGACAAATCTCTAATTTTAAGTTATCCTCAGATGTTCCCCCCTTGGCTTCCTTTATGGGTGACCCACGTTTTTCCCCCCCAGATAGAGCTCAAGATGAAAATTTGCTAACGTATTGGAAGTCACATAATCTAATACATTTAAAATCGCTCTCCCAAGACAATGCATTTCTTACTTTCACCAGACTACAAACAAAATACAATATCTCTCCTACCAAACTAGAGATCTATGCGTAAATAAGACAATTCTATGAGAAATATTACTCACTTACACTCCACCCCCCTTATACACAATTTGAGCAAATTTGTATCTCCTCCCCTCGTGACCGGGGTTTAATCTCCAGAATATATAAAAATTTAAATGAGACCAACATGCCTGATAAATCACATCCCATGTTACAATGGGAATCAGATTTAAATACCTCATTTACTCTTGATCAATGGGATACAATTTTTACAAATCTCCACAAATGTACCAGAACAACCTCGATTAGAGAATCGGCCATCAAACTACTCTATAGATGGTATCTTACCCCCGCTAAACTCAATTCATTTTATCCCTCAGTATCCCCACTCTGCTTTAGGGGTTGCCCCACCCAGGGAACACTTTTACATATATTTTGGGATTGCCCCCACATTAAAGACACTTGGCATAAGGCAAGTATTATAATAGAAAAAATATCCAGTAGAAAGATCTCTCTTACACCCCAAATAGGCCTTTTATTCACCCCTATACAGGATATTCCAATGACTAGTACAAGGTTAATCCATACACTCCTCAGTTCCATCCACTGGGCCATAGCATTTAATTGGCGCTCCACTACGGTACCTTGGCCACAAATTCTTAACCGCATGTCGAACATTAAGCTTTCAGAAAGAATTCACCACACATTATATGATTCTATGCCCCTTTACCAAAAAAAAATGGACTCTCTGGGATACCACCTCTCTGGTCTAGTACCTTCCCGTTTTTTTTACCTCCCACTCTTAAAATATATGCAATTGTCATTTAGCCCTCTCTCCAATACAATGCTCCTGGTTGACTTCATTTGAACAATATACATTCCTATACCTGACTTAAAAAACAAAAAAAACAAACCTTTTCTCTTTCCTCTGTACAATGCTCAATATTAACAATGTTTATATATATACCTGTACCATCATTGTGATTTGTTTTTATACCTTGACCTTTTCTATAATAAAAATCGTTTGTAAACAACAAAAAAAAATATTCAATGGGCTCAACATGCCTCTCAGCAATTTACTTGGGGTGTCTACAAAATTGGGTCATTTGGGGGGGGGGGTTTGTACTGCCCTGCCATTTTAGCACCTCAAGAAATGAGATAGGCAGTCATAAATTAAAAGCTGTGTAAATTCCAGAAAATGTACCCTAGTTTGTAGACGCTATAACTTTTGCGCAAACCAATAAATATACGCTTATTGACATTTTTTTTACTAAAGACATGTGGCTGAATACATTTTGGCCTAAATGTATGATTGAAATTGTGTTTATTCGATTTTTCTTATAACAAAAAGTAGAAAATAAAATAAAAATTCAAAAATTTTCGGTCTTTTTCCATTTATATCGCAAAAAAAAATCGCAGGGGCAATCAAATACCATTAAAAGAAAGCTCTATTTGTAGGAAGAAAAGGACGCAAATTTTGTTTTGGTACAACATGGCATGTCCGCACAATTTCCAGTTAAAGCAGCGCAGTGCCAAATTGTAAAATCACCTCTGGTCTTTATGCTGCGTATTGGTCCAGGGCTTAAGTGGTTAATAATGCTTAAAGTGAAACAATAAAAGTGAAATATTCCTTTAAATTTCGTACCTGGGGGTGTCTATAGTATGCCTGTAAAGTGGCGCATTTTTGCTGTGCTTAGAAAAGTCGCTGCACAAAATGACATTTCTAAAGGATAAAAAGTCATTTAAAACTACTTGCGGCTATAATGAATTGTCGGGTCCCGGCAATACAGATAAAAGTCATTGAAAAAAAGGCATGGGTCTCCCCCCCCAGTCCATTACCAGGCCCCTTGGGTCTGGTATGACTATTAAGGGGAACCCCGAACCAAAAAATAAATAAAAAATCCATGGGGGTCCTCCCAAATTCCATACAATTCCCTTCAGGTCTTGTATGGATATTAAGGGGAACCCTGCGCCAAATAAAAAAAAAATGGTGTAGGGGTCCCCCTCAAAATCCATATCTGACCATTCAGGTCAGGTATGGATTTTAAGGGGAACCCCGCGCCCCCCAAAAAAATGGCGTGGGGTTCCCCCAAAAAATCCATAAAAGACCCTTATCCAAGCACGCAACCTGGCAGGCCGCTGGAAAAGAGGGGGACGAGAGAGCGCCCCCCCTCCTGAACCGTATCAGGCCACATGCCCTCAACATGGGGAGGATGCCCCAATGTTGATGGGGACAAGGGCCTCATCCCCACAACCCTTGCCCGATGGTTGTGGGGGTCTGTGGGCGGGGGGCTTATTGGAATCTGGAAGCCCCCTTTAACAAAGGGGACCCCCAGATCCCGTCCCGCCTATGTGAATTGGTAACGGGGTACACTGTACCCCTACCATTTCACAAAAAAAGTGTCAAAAATGGTAAAAAACACACAGACACAGCTTGGGACAAGTCCTTTATTAAAAAAGAAAAAAATAATTCCAGCGATGTAATCCTTCTTCGACCCGGGATACGGAAAAACACGCCGCCACAATCCGATTACGCCTCCATGGGAGGCGCCCGCCGAATGACGCTAGAGCCGTCGTGACAGCTCTTAACCACTTAAGCCCCGGACCATTTGGTAGCTAGAGGACCAGAGGTGAATTCAGAATTTTGCACTGCGCTGCTTTCACTGTAAATTGTGCGGACATGCAATGTTGTACCCAAACGAAATTTGCGTCCTTTTCTTCCCACAAATAGAGCTTTCTTTCAATGGTATTTGATTGCCTCTGCGATTTTTATTTTTTGCGATATAAACGGAAAAAGACCGAAAATTTTGAAAAAAAATGATATTTTCTACTTTTTGCTATAAGAAAAATCGAATAAACTCAATTGTAGTCATACATTTAGGCCAAAATGTATTCAGCCACATGTTTTTAGTAAAAAAAATGTCAATAAGCGTATATTTATTGGTTTGCGCAAAAGTTATAGAGTTTACAAACTAGGGTACATTTTCTGAAATTTACACAGCTTTAAATTTATGACTGCCTATCTCATTTCTTGAGGTGCTAAAATGACAGGGCAGTACAAAACCCCCCCAAATGACCCCATTTTGGAAAGTAGACACCCCAAGGAAATTGCTGAGAGGCATGTTGAGCCCATTGATTTTTTTATTTTTTTGTCCCAAGTGATTGAATAATGACTAAAAAAAAATTACAAAAAGTTGTCACTAAATGATATATTGCTCACACATGCCATGGTTATATGTGGAATTTCACCCCAAAATAAATTTTGCTGCTTCTCCTGAGTACGGGGATACCACATGTGTGGGACTTTTTGGGAGCCTAGCCGCGTACGGGACCCCGGAAACCAAGCACCGCCTTCAGGATTTCTAAGGGCGCAAATTTTTGATTTCACTCCTCACTACCTATCACAGTTTCGAAGGCCATAAAATGCCAAAATAGCACAAAACGCCCCCAAATGACCCCATTTTAGAAAGTAGACACCCCAAGGAAATTGCTGAGAGGCCTGTTGAGCCCATTGAATATAATTTTTTTTGTCCCAAGTGATTGAATAATGACAAAAAAAAAAAAAAATTACAAAAAGTTGTCACTAAATGATATATTGCTCACACATGCCATGGTTATATGTGGAATTACACCCCAAAATACATTTTTCTGCTTCTCCTGAGTACGGGGATACCACATGTGTGGGACTTTTTAGGAGCCTAGCCGTGTACGGGACCCCGAAAACCAAGCACCGCCTTCAGGATTTCTAGGCACAAATTTTTGATTTCACTCCTCACTACCTATCACAGTTTCGAAGGCCATAAAATGCCAAAATCGCACAAAACCCCCCCAAATGACCCCATTTTGGAATATAGACACCCCAAGCTATTTGCTGAGAGGAATGGCGAGTATTTTACAGCTCTCATTTGTTTCTGAAAATGAAGAAAGAAAATATATATATATATTTTTTTTTTTTCAATTTTTAAAACTTTGTGACAAAAAGCGAGATCTGCAAAATACTCACAATACCTCTCAGCAAATAGCTTGGGGTGTCTACTTTCCAAAATGGGGTCATTTGGGGGGGTTTTGTGCTATCTGGGCATTCCATGGCCTCCGAAACTGTGATAGGCAGTGAGAAGTGAAATCAAAAATTTACACCCTTAGAAAGCCTGAAGGCGGTGCTTGGTTTTTGGGGTCCCGTACATGGCTGGGCTCCCAAAAAGTCTCACACATGTGGTATCCCCGTACTCAGGAGAAGCAACAGAATGTATTTTGGGGTGTAATTCCACATATGCCCATGGCATGTTTGAGCAATATATCATTTAGTGACAACTTTGTGCAAAAAAAAAAAAAAATTGTCGTTTTTCCGCAACTTGTGTCAACATATAAAATATTCCATGGACTCGACATGCCTCTCAGTATATAGCTTGGGGTGTCTACTTTCCAAAATGGGGTCATTTGGGGGGGTTTTGAACTGTTCTGGCATTTTATACACAACATTAGGAAGCTTACATCCACTCTTCTAACCACTTGAAGACAAAGCCCTTTTTGACACTTTTTGTTTACATGAAAACATTTTTTTTTTTGCAAGAAAATTATGTTGAACCCCCAAACATTATATATATTTTTAAAGCAAAGGCCCTACAGATTAAAATGGTGGGTGTTGCATTTTTTTTTTCTACACAGTATTTGCGCAGCGATTTTTCAAACGCATTTTTTGGGTTAAAAAATACACTTTTTTTAATTTTAATGCACTAAAACACACTATATTGCCCAAATGTTTAATGAAATAAAAAAGATGATCTTAGGCCGAGTACATAGATACCAAACACGACATGCTTTAAAATTTCGCACAAACGCGCATTGGCGACAAACTACATACATTTTTAAAAGCCTTTAAAAGCCTTTACAGGTTACCCCAGTAGATTTACAGAGGAGGTCTACTGCTAAAATGATTGCCCTCGATCTGACCTTCGCGGTGATACCTCACATGCATGGTGCAATTGCTGTTTACATATGACGCCAGACCGACGCTTGCGTTCGCCATTGGGCAAGAGCAGGGCAGGACAGGGGTGTTTTTTTTTTTTTTTTATTATTAATTTTGCTTTTTTATTTTATTTTTAAATTGTTCCTTCCAAGTATTTTTTTTTTTTTATCATTTTTATTGTTATCTCAGGGAATGTAAATATCCCCTATGATAGCAATAGGTAGTGACAGGTACTCTTTTTTTGAAAAAACTGGGGTCTTCTAGACCCTAGATTCTTCCTCTGCCCTCAAAGCATCTGACCACACCAAGATCGGTGTGATAAAATGCTTTCCCAATTTCCCAATGGCGCTTTTTATATCCGGGGGGGGCATTCCCTCCCACTGCTTGTAAAAGCAGTCCAGAGGCTAATTAGCCGCTAGGATTGCTTTTACATGAAAGCCGGCCGCAGGCTGAAAATAATGATACCAAGATGATACCTAAACCCGCAGGCATCATTCTGGTATAAACATTCAAAGTCCAGCAACATACCAGTACGTTGCTGGTCCTTGTTGGACATGTATTGTAATCTTTTTATTTCATGCAGCCAGTTGGCTGAACGAAAAAAGAGATTGATCGGTGGGTATGCCCACCATTAGAATACCGCCCTTCATCCACCCACTTCCAATGATGGGCATACACGCACCATTTATATATGCCGAAGCATGGGGGCATCCTCCCGCAAAAAAGTTATGCCGCACACACATGGTCGGACTTTTCCACGGGCAAGCCTCCGTCGGAATTTCGACCGTATGTACGCGGCATTAGGAGCAAAATCGCTCCTCCGCCCCTGCTGCCCCAATGCTTCGGCATATTTGCTTTTTTTTTTAACTGTGGTGGTGAAATCACCTCCTACAGCATTGGAGTCGCAGGGATCAGGCCTGTCTCTACGAACGCTGCAGTTATGTGTGTTTTTTTTTTGTAAGTGACAGTGATCGATCGATACTGCACTTGGGTGGCCTGGGCTGGACGGAGGGGCAAAACGCAGGTGCCAGCAGGTATCTGGGCTGATCCCGCTAACACTGCATTTTTGGGAACCCTAAACTGCTGGGGACGCTAGTATAGATCTGATCAGATCAGATATTGATCTGTTCAGATACTATACCACTAAGGGGGGTGTATGCTTCACGCGTGGGTGTTAGCGTTACTGGCACTAACCTGACGCTGCCTGGGGTGTGACTCAGACCCTCTCTGACGCTAAAACCTAATTGATATCACCCGCCGGGCGATCAGGGGGTTAAACCTTTATTGGGTTATATACACGGCGGGTGCCCTGACACTATAAAAAGCAAACTAACTAACCAGCGTCACCCGTAACACTTATATGGTGATCACTGGTGAAAGGGTTAACTAGGGGCAATCAGGGGGTTAAAACCTTTATTAGATAATATATGGGGGTACCTGACGCTATAAAAACCTGCGGCGAACCTAAAAAAAATTACCAGCTACCGATCTGCATCACCGACACTAAGACAGCGTTTAGAAAAACGATTGCTTAGCGACAGTGGTGATGGGGGTGAAAGGGTTACCTGGGGGGGCGATCAAGGGGGTTAAACCTTTATTAGATAATATATTGGGGTACCTGACGCTATAAAAACATGCGGCGAACCTAAAAAAAAATACTGGCTACGATCTGCATCACCGACACTAAGACAGCGTTTAGAAAAACAATTGCTTAGCGACAGTGGTGATAGGGGGTGAAAGGGTTACCTGGGGGGCGATCAAGGGGGTTAAACCTTTATTAGATAATATATTGGGGTACCTGACGCTATAAAAACCTGCGGCGAACCTAAAAAAATTACCGGCTACCGATCTGCATCACAGACACTAAGACAGCGTTTGGGAAAAACGATCGCTTAGTGACAGTGGTGATAGGGGGTGAAAGGGTTACCTGGGGGGCGATCAAGGGGGTTAAACCTTTATTAGATAATATATTGGGGTGCAAAAATAAATAATAAATGCGCAACCGTATAAGTGGCAACCAATGTGCCAAAAAGTGATATATGTATGAACTAACACACAAAAAAAGTTTTTGATATTAAACAAAAACAAAAAATAATTAAACAAAAAAAAATTATATAATTAATATATATTCCCTACTAGGTAAGTATATAAACACACCAAGGAAGTCCATAAGCTTCAACTGCCTGACTCTCACGGCAGTAGGAGAAGCAGTAAAACATAAACAAACAAACAAAAGAAAAAGTCCATAAATAATGCAGAGCCAGCCAGCGTGTATCAAAATGATGACAGATCTTCAAAAAGTTGGAATATACTTCAATCAAGATGTATAGATGGGAGGCTTACCAGACCAGGTGGGTCCCAATTACAGGGACCAAAAGGGCTCAGCAACTACACCGAATAAGATGTCAACGATGCAGTCCTCTGTGTCCTCACTCCACTCGTTGAAACTCCGGCTCCTGGTTTGCCTTGTGACTGCAGGCACGCTCATACAATGTAAAGGATACCAATTTAGGAGAGAAAATAAGAAGACTTCATGGTGCAGCATGTAAAAAACGAAGTACCCTTTATTCTTAAAACGGGTAAACTGACATCCATATGGAGAAAAAACAAAAACTTTTCAAAAGAGCACTAAAACCCCGCTGTGGCGGCAGCCAGTCAGCTGGGGGCGTGGTGACGTCAGGGTCCTGAGCTCCACCCTACGCGGTGTTTCCCCGTAAGAGGCGTCGTCTGGGAAAGGAGGCTTGGACCAGGACGTCACTCACCACACTTATATTGCGAAGGACAGGAGAGTGACACCGGAAGTCCCGATGTATTTCATCGGTTCCACGGCGCACAAAACTAACTATATGGCAGGCGCACAGAGGATATTGAATACCCACTGTGCCCCTACCATGCAAATTTTATCCACATGACATATATACATATGCGGGAATCTACCCATGTTATCCTAAAAAATTAGTAAACATAAAAACATAAGGAATACATACTGTGAGGGGGTTAGCTCGGCAGCGGGTGTGTGTGTGACCCCCTGGATGGGCTCCCCACACAAAAACAGGCCCAGCAGACGGAGGTTGTGGTTTTCAAGATCAAAAGGGTGCGGTTGATTTCTCTATTTACAGTGACAAAAACACAGCAAAGCAAAAAGAAACATAAACAAAATAAACCCTGGTCAGCTTGACCTCTGACTAAACATGCAGGTTTCCTAAACTAACAACTGGGATCAGCCTGGTGCTGTCCTAGTCCCTAAGCCCCTGGTTTAGTAAATGTCCAAACAAATAGCCACACAGGCTTTGTCTCACCGCACAGGGGTTCACTCTCCCTAGACAGTTCACACAGGTCTGGTTCCAGGCATGAGCAAACACCTAATGAAGCTGGGAGTTTTTATAGAGGCCTTAAACGAGCTGACAAGCTTCAGCTGGTCTCATCAACTCCCTGCCTGCACGACGCCCAGCACTCTCCCTAGAGGTATGAATCATCCATGAGCCCACTAGCCTCAGCTGGGCTTCATCAACTCTCTCCCTAGTTGTATAAGTCGGCATAAAGCCTGAATCTGGGAGAAATATACCTACCCCCCTGGATGCAACCAGGCGACTTTACCTTCCTGCTGTCACATACCCCCCCCCTCTTGTTTTAACCTTGGGGTTGGAACACCAGCAATCAGGCATTCATGTACTCGAGACAAAGCATCCACATTCCCCATTTGAACGCCAGGGCGATGCTTTACTGTGAAGTTGAATTCCTGTAGGGCCAGGAACCACCTATTTACTCTTCTATTTGTCTCCTTGTTTTGAGCCATCCACTTTAACGGAGCGTGATCCGTAACCATGTCAAAGTGCCTACCTAGCAGATAGTACCGAAGGGAATCTAGAGCCCACTTCACCGCTAAACACTCCTTTTCAACCGTGGCGTAATTTACCTCATGGGACTTCAACTTCCTGCTGAGGTAAATGACTGGGTGCTCTTCCCCGTTCCAGACCTGGGACAATACTGCTCCTAACCCCACATCTGACGCATCACTTTGTACGACAAAGTCTTTAGAGAAGTCGGGTGAGTACAACACTGGCTGGCTACATAAGGCTTGTTTCAAGAATTGGAATGCTGCCTCAGCCTCGGGGGTCCATTTAATCATGACCGACCCTTTCCCTTTCGTCAGGTTGGTTAGGGGCACAGCCTTAGAAGCAAAGTGGGGAATGAAGCGCCGATAATAACCCGCGATTCCCAGAAAGGCTCGTACCTGCTTCTTGCTGTTGGGACGTGGCCAACTCTGGATGGCCTCGACTTGGGGTTTTATTACTCCCCTGCCAATGGTGTACCCAAGATATTTGGCCTCCTCCTGCCCAATGGTACACTTCTTGGGGTTAGCCGTAAACCCCGCTTCCCGGATAGAGTCTAGGACTGCTTTCAGTTTTGGCAGATGTGAGGCCCAATCTGTGCTATGGACAATTACGTCATCCAGGTAAGCCGCAGCATACTTCCGATGGGGCCTCAGTATCTGGTCCATTTTCCGCTGGAATGTGGCCGGCGCATTCTGTAACCCGAACGGCATTCTCTTATATTGGAACGCCCCGTCTGGGGTTACAAATGCGGTTTTCTCTTTGGCCGACTTGGCCAGGGGAATTTGCCAATACCCTTTTGTGAGGTCAAGAGTCGTCATGTATCGGGCTGTTCCCAGCCGGTCGATCAACTCATCTATACGTGGCATGGGGTAGGTGTCAAATTTTGTAACTTTGTTCAACTGACGAAAATCGTTACAAAATCGCCAACTCCCATCCGGTTTAGGCACCAACACAATGGGACTAGACCAATCACTTTGGGACTCCTCTATCACCCCTAAGTTCAGCATTTTCTGTACTTCCTCCCGTATTGCCTCCCGTCGGGCCTCTGGGATCCGATAGGGTTTTAACTTCACCCTTTCACCGGGCGGGGTAATAATATCATGCTCTACCCCAGATGTTTGTCCCGGCAGCTCAGAGAACACCTCCTTGTTGCGAAGCACAAACTCCTTAACCTCCTGTTGTTGGGGTTGTGACAAGGTGGCTGCTATTCCAACCTCCGGAATCACGCAACCAGTTTGAGCTGGTGACCAAGTTTCTGCGACTAGGGACTCTCTATCCCTCCAGGCTTTCAACAGATTAACGTGATAGATCTGTTCGGGCTTTCGCCTTCCTGGTTGTCTGACCTTGTAATTCACTTCGCTCACTTTTTCCATTATCTCGTAGGGGCCTTGCCATTTGGCAAGGAATTTACTTTCAACCGTAGGGACAAGTACCAATATCCTATCCCCCGGGGAAAAGGTACGGGTCTTGGCTCCACGGTTGTACACTCTCTGCTGTGCCAACTGCGCTTGGGCCAAATGTTCCTTCACGATGGGCATTACCTGTGCAATTCGATCTTGCATCAGGGCGACATGCTCAATCACACTCCTGTGGGGAGAACTCTCACTTTCCCAAGTTTCCTTGGCAATATCCAACAGCCCTCTTGGGTGTCTCCCATACAGTAACTCAAAGGGGGAGAATCCCGTAGAGGATTGGGGCACCTCCCTAATAGCAAACATCAAATAAGGAAGTAGACAGTCCCAATCCTTTCCATCTCTATCCACCACTTTCTTCAACATTTGTTTTAGGGTTTTGTTGAATCTTTCAACCAGCCCATCGGTTTGGGGGTGATACACAGACGTACGCAATTGCGTCACTTTGAACAATTTACACAGCTCTTTCATAACCCGGGACATAAAGGGTGTACCTTGGTCCGTAAGCAGTTCTTTACAAATACCCACCCGGCTAAAAACAAGAGATAGCTCTTTGGCTATGGTTTTGGCCGAGGTATTTCGGAGAGGGATCGCTTCTGGATAACGGGTGGCATAGTCCATTATAACTAATATGTACTGGTGCCCCCTAGCGGACTTGATTATAGGACCTACCAAATCCATTGCGATCCTCTCAAATGGGACCTCAATGATGGGTAGAGGGACCAGCGGGCTACGGAAATGTGGCATCGGGGCCGACCTCTGACACACAGGGCAGGAGGAACAATAATTTTCTATGTCCTTCATCACCCCAGGCCAATAGAATCTCTGTAATACCCTCTCTCGGGTTTTCTCTGTCCCCAGATGACCTCCAAGAATGTGCCCATGGGCCAACTCCAACACCAACTTCCTGTAAGGTTTGGGCACCACAAGCTGCTCAACGGTTTCTTCTGCCCTTTTTGCCACCCGATACAGTAGGTCCTTCTCTACGCTGAAGTATGGGTAAGTGCAGGTATTATCTGGGTTCACTAACTCGCCATCTATTTCCACTACGTTTTCCCGTGCCTTTATTAGGGCGGGGTCTTTTAACTGTTCTGTGGCAAAATTTTCCCTGTGAACCTCAAGATCAGAAAACTCCACAGACGGTAGGTTTTCGTCTGAGGAGGTGGGCTCCTCTCCAGTTTCTTGAGTCTCGCCTGCCAATACTGACAAGGGAAATTCTGGAGAGTCCTCACCACTCTCAGAGGAGTTCTGGCTATCACCTTCCTGGTACATAGGGGCACCAGTGGGGGGCTCAGGATCATCCCACAGTTCCCAGAACTTCGGAAAATCCCTTCCCACAATGGCATCATGCGGTAATTGAGATACTAACCCCACTGGATGAGAGAGGGTACCTTTGGGGGTCTTGAAACACACTGTAGTCACTGGATACTCTCGGGTGTCCCCATGCACACAAATAACAGCTACCTTGCTATTCCCAGAGACCTCTGTTTTAACTAATTCAGCCTTTATCAGGGTCACAAGGCTACCTGAATCCAGTAATACCACAACATTTCTACCATTAATACACATTTTGCATAAATGTTTCTCAGTTCCCCGAATGGCAGTGCATGCGACTGTCGCACACAGCGACTGACGTCTGTCCGTCAGAAAGTCACATTGCATGGGTTCCTCCACAACCGGGCAATTTGCTGCAATATGTCCCGCTTGCCGGCAGCGGTAGCAAACAATCCTTTTGGCTGCCTCTTGAGCCCCCGACTTCCCAGGCTGTTCTCGCCAAACCCTGGGCAGAGCTCCCACCCTCTCACTCTCTCCACCCTCACCCCTTGGAATCATCTTATTCGCCCCTGGGGATGGTCTGGTCTTAGGGTGGAAAGTCCGAGAGTCTCTGGAAGAGGCCGTCAGGTTCTCTGCAGCCAAGTATCTCTCTACACGATCCACAAGTTTACCGGCCGTTTCTGGGTCTCCATGGCTTACCCACTTTTGAATGGCGGTAGGAAGAGCTCTCAAGAAACGATCCATCACAACACGTTCCACAATCTCCGGTGCGGACAAAGTCTCTGGCTGTAGCCACTTCCTGCTCAGGTGAATGAGACCTGGGGGGTTTTCCAAGCTGGAAAGTCCAGTTATGCACACGCTGAGCCCGGACAGCCAGGGTGACACCCAGCCTTGCCAATATTTCAGCTTTTAGCATCACATAGTCTTTTGCTTGGTCAGGCTCTAGGTCATAGTAAGCTTTCTGCGATTCACCAGTTAACAGAGGAGCCAGCAGTCCAGCCCACTGATCCTTAGGCCACTTTTCCCTTTCAGCAGTCCTTTCAAATGTGGTCAAAAACACCTCTGGATCATCTTCTCCAGTCATTTTTGTCAATAAACGACTCACCCCAAATGACGCGGTATTAGTGGGACGGCTTTCCTCACTGGTCTGCGGACGTTGCTGCATTACTGCTTCCATCTGTTTTTGTAGTCTCTGCTCTTGCTTCTGCAACAGGTCTATGAAGCGGGCCTCAGATTGCTGCTGGGCTTGTTGCTGAGCTGCGAAGCTCTGTTGTTGAGCTGCAAGGCTCTTTTGCAAACCTGCATTTGTCTGCTGTTGATTGGCATTTGCTAGAGCCAGCTGTTTCAGTATCTCCTCCATGCTGGCTTAAAAAAACTGCCACTGGTTCTCCACCAACTGTGAGGGGGTTAGCTCGGCAGCGGGTGTGTGTGACCCCCTGGATGGGCTCCCCACACAAAAACAGGCCCAGCAGACGGAGGTTGTGGTTTTCAAGATCAAAAGGGTGCGGTTTATTTCTCTATTTACAGTGACAAAAACACAGCAAAGCAAAAAGAAACATAAACAAAATAAACCCTGGTCAGCTTGACCTCTGACTAAACATGCAGGTTTCCTAAACTAACAACTGGGATCAGCCTTGTGCTGTCCTAGTCCCTAAGTCCCTGGTTTAGTAAATGTCCAAACAAATAGCCACACAGGCTTTGTCTCACCGCACAGGGGTTCACTCTCCCTAGACAGTCCACACAGGTCTGGTTCCAGGCATGAGCAAACACCTAATGAAGCTGGGAGTTTTTATAGAGGCCTTAAACGAGCTGACAAGCTTCAGCTGGTCTCATCAACTCCCTGCCTGCACGACGCCCAGCACTCTCCCTAGAGGTATGAATCATCCATGAGCCCACTAGCCTCAGCTGGGCTTCATCAACTCTCTCCCTAGTTGTATAAGTCGGCATAAAGCCTGAATCTGGGAGAAATATACCTACCCCCCTGGATGCAACCAGGTGACTTTACCTTCCTGCTGTCACAATACATATATATATATAATAAACGATGTGTTTTTCAGAAAACATATATTAATAGAGCAGCGGTGGCAACTAAATGCCTTATAGAAAAATTGCCACTAAACACTGCTAGCAACCCTGCTCAAAAATATCTATACCCACATCATTAATTCATACATAAAAAATGACTAATACTTTTATGCTCACCCACAAAATGTCCGTAACTCAAAACGGGCACTGAGAGGGTTAAACAAAAAGTATATACATATAAACCAAAAACATAATACTTGATATAAAAATCAAACATTACTACATACATATATCCCCATATGTCAAACTAAAAAATTATTAAATTATTAAAAAACTGAATTAATAAAATTTAATTATGAAGAACAATTTTCATATTTATCTATATTGAAAAAAGAGCCCCCTGACCATATTCCCTGTCTCCTATGAATTTCCTTGTAAAAAAAAAGGGGGAGAGGGACAAAAAACCCTTATCACAAGCCCAGTGCATATCTGAGTGCACCAAAACCAGGAAGGGGAAAGGGAAAAAAAGGGGAGGGGGATGGCCGCATAGGAAGGAACTACAGAACTGCGGGGAAGAACACATATAAATGCATATATATATATATATATATATATATACATGCACACCAAGATATATGTGGGCACACATATACATACATAAATGCGCATAATGGGTCATAAGAATAAAAGAAAAGGGGACACTAAAAGTGAGACGGGTGATTATAATGAGACCCATCAACTGTTATTAACCACTTGACCACTGGGCACTTAAACCCCCTTAATAACCAGACCAATTTTCAGCTTTCGGTGCTCTCACATTTTGAATGACAATTACTCAGTCATACAACACTGTACCCATATGAAATTTTTGTCCTTTTTTTCACACAAATAGAGCTTTCTTTTGGTGGTATTTAATCACTGTTGGGTTTTTTATTTTTTGCGCTATAAGAGAAAAAAGACTGAAAATTTTGTAAAAAAATGATTTTTTTTTCGTTTCTGTTATAAAATTTTGCAAATTACTATTTTTTCTTCATAAATTTTGGCCAAAATTTATACTGCTACATATCTTTGGTAAAAATAAGTACAAATTGGTGTATATTATTTGGTCTTTGTGAAAGTTATAGAGTCCACAAGCTATGGTGCCAATATCTGAAAATTGATCACACCTGAAGTACTGACGGCCTATCTCAATTCTTGAGACCCTAACATGCCAGAAAAGTACAAATACCCCCCAAATGACCCCTTTTTGGAAAGAAGACATTCCAAGGTATTCAGAAAGAGGCATTGTGAGTTTTTTGAAGTTGTCATTTTTTCCCACAATTCTTTGCAAAATCAAGATTTTTTTTTTCTCTTTTTTTTTTTCACAAAATTGTCATATTAGCAGGTTATTTCTCACACACAGCATATGCATTCCACAAATTACACCCCAAAACACATTCTGCTATTACTCCCGAGTATGGCGATACCACATGTGTGAGACTTTTACACAGCGTGGCCACATACAGAGGCCCAACATGCAGGGAGCACCTTCAGTCGTTCTGGAGCACCCAGGCCAATTCTGACATTTCTCTCCTACATGTAAAAATCATCATTTGTTTGCTAGAAAATTACATAGAACCCAAAAACATTATATATGTTTTTTTAGCAAAGACCTTAGAGAATATAATGGTGGTTGTTGCAACTTTTTATCTCGCACGATATTTGCGCAGCAATTTTTTTAACGCGTTTTTTACGGAAAAAAAATGTTTTGTGCTTAAAAAAAAAAAAAAACAGTAAAGTTAGCCCAATGTTTTTGCATAATGTGAAAGATGAAGTTACGCCGAGTAAATAGATACCTAACATGTCGCCCTTAAAAATTGCACACACTCGTGGAATGGCGCCAAACTTCGCTACTTAAAAAATCCCCATAGGCGACGCTTTAAATATTTTTACTGGTTACATGTTTTGAGTTACAGAGGAGGTCTAGGGCCAAAATGATTGCTCTCGCTCTAACGTTCGCAGAGATACCTCACATGTGTGGTTTGAAAACCGTTTTCATATGTGGGCGGGACTTACGTATGCGTTCGCTTCTGTATGCGAGCTCACGGGGACAGGGGCGCTTTAAAAAAAAAAAAAAATTTATTCTTCATTTTACTTTATTTATTTTAGTTTGACATGTTTTTCCGCCCTAAACATTTTTTTGATCACTTTTATACCTATTACAAGGAACGTAAACATCCCTTGTAATAGGAATATGGCATGACAGGTCCTCTTTACAGTGAGATATGGGGGGGGGTGTCAATAAGACCCCACATCTCACCTCTAGGCTGGGAAGCCTGAAAAAAATAAAAAATAAAAAACAATCCTGGCTTTGATCGTAGCGGTGAGTCGGTAGAAGCACCGGAGGGCGGCGGGGGGGACGGACATCCCCTCTCGCCTCCCGTAAGAATGATCAAGCGGCGGAACAGCCGCTATGATTGTTCTTATGGTGTAGGGAATCGCCGGCTGAAAAAGCTAATATCTGAATGATGCCTGTAGCTGCTCCCATCATTCAGATATCCCCGCACAAAGTCAAGGACGTCATATGACGGCCGGAGGGCGGGAAGTGGTTATTGCAGAGTATTGCCGGGCATTGCGGAGTATTGCTGGGCATTGCGGAGTATTGCAGGGCATTGTGGACTATGGCAGGGTATTGCGGTGTATGGCAGGGTATTGCGGTGTATGGCAGGGTATTGCACGGGTATTGCACAGGGTATTGTGGAGGGTATTGCACAGGGTATTGTGGAGGGTATTGCAGAGTATTGTGGAGGGTATTGCAGAGTATTGTGGAGGGTATTGCAGAGTATTGTGGCGGGTATTGCAGAGTATTGTGCAGGGTATTGCAGAGTATTGTGCAGGGTATTGCAGAGTATTGTGCAGGGTATTGCAGAGTATTTTGCAGAGTATTGCGCAGGGTATTGCAGAGTATTTTGCAGGGTATTGCAGAGTATTTTGCAGGGTATTGCAGAGTATTTTGCAGAGTATTGCAGAGTATTTTGCAGGGTATTGCAGAGTATTGTGCAGGGTATTGCAGAGTATTGCACCAGGGTATTGCAGAGTATTGCACCAGGGTATTGCAGAGTATTGCACCAGGGTATTGCAGAGTATTTTGCAGGGTATTGCAGAGTATTTCGCAGGGTATTGCAGAGTATTTCGCAGGGTATTGCAGAGTATTGCACCAGGGTATTGCAGAGTATTGCACCAGGGTATTGGCAGGTTATTTTGCAGAGTATTGGCAGGGTGTATTGCAGAGTATTGGCAGGGTATAGCACAGGGATGGCTGAGCAGGGATGGATGGATGGCTGGATCTGTGACTGCAATTGTCACAGATCCAGCCCACAGTGCTGCTGCTGCCATCCGCTCCCTCCCCCTCCCCTCTCACACTGTACCGATCGGTACAGAGAGGGGAGGGAGGAACCGGCGTCATCAAATGACGCCGGTCTGTTTACAAGTGATTGCTCCGTCATTTGACGGAGCGATCACGTGGTAAACGGCCGCTATCAGCGGCGATTTACCGCGATTCGTGATCCGCCGGGTCCTCTGGACCCGGCGGTCACGGAGTTTCCCGTGTGCGCGCCCCAGGGGGCGCGCGGGAGCGCGATTCTGGGAGGACGTTATATAACGTCCTCCCAGAGTTAAGCAACCACCTTGTCGACGTTATTTGTCGGCAGGTGGTTGTTAAGTGGTTAATATAACAATTGATGTCCCATTCGATGTTAAGGCCCCAGGGGCTATAACACCGCATATAAAAAATACCACCTGGTCTCTCTACGTGAGATCTGACGTTTCAAGTTGTCACCTCTCCAGTGTGGCACATACTTCTCAATGCCCACTACTTCCAGTACTGAAGGATCTCTGTTGTGGTGCTGACGAAAATGCCATGATACACTGTGTTTTCTGAAACCCCTACGTATGTTGGACAGGTGTTCCCCTATCCTTATTTTAAGGGCACGGGTGGTCCTTCCAATATACTGAAAACCACACGGACACCGTAAAAGGTAAATAACCCCTACAGTGCCGCAGGTTATGAAGTCAGATATATTGTATTCTTGTGAGGTAGTATGTGAAGTAAAGGTGGAGGTTTTAAAAGTTTTGGATGTTCTGCACATCTTGCATCTCTTGCACGGGAAGAAACCCTTTAGATGACCAAACATAAGAACCCTGGGTGGAGGATCAACCACACTTGGTGCCACAAGGTCTTTTAAATTTTGGTTTCTTCTGTATAAGATCTTTGGACAATCCGGGAGCGTGGGGCCCAAAATCTTATCGCTTTTCAAAACTGGCCAGTGCTTCTTAATTATTTTGTTGACCCACCAGAAATAGGAAGAAAAAGTGGTCAAAAAGGACCATTGGAAATCATTTGGCATAGGATTTTTTTCTTTTGTTTTAGGAATCAAAAGGGCTTGTCTATCCATGGACATAACCTCTCGGAGATCTTTATCTAATAGGGATGACTGATACCCTTTTTCCAAAAAACGATCCTTGAGTATTGTAGCCTGTGATTCAAAGTCCTCGAGACGTGAACAGTTTCGCCTGATTCGTTGAAACTGCCCCCTTGGTATGGCCTTGAGCCAATTGGGGTGATGTCCACTATCTGTTGGAATATACCCATTGCGATCAGTACCCTTAAAGAAGGTTTTGGTCAACAGAGCACCATTTTCTTTGAATATCACCAGATCCAAGAAATTAACAAAAGTGGAACTGTATTCATATGTAAATTTAATCCCCCAATTATTTGAATTTAAAGTGGTCATAAATTCCCTCAGTGATCCTACATCTCCTTTCCACAGAAAAAAGGCGTCGTCAATGTAACGACGCCAAAAAAGGAGGCGGGGCTCCTCTAGGGAAAACAGTTGATCGTGTTCCCATAAGGCCATAAATAGGCCAGCGAGGCTGGGGGCAAACTTGGCCCCCATAGCAACTCCCGTACTTTGTAGGAAGAACTGGCCACTATAATAAAAATAATTGTGTTCCATTGCAAAGCTCAGAAGTTTCATAACAAATTCCAAAGTGGATGTTTTCACTGAAAGTTCCTTTCTAAGAAAAAATTCCGCTGCTTTATACCCCAGTTCGTGAGGTATGATCGTGTACAGGGAGGCTACGTCTGCTGTGACCAGCAAGACATCCTCCTCCACTGTACATTCCGACAGCTCTCTGATCACTTGCATGGAATCCTTCAGAAAGGCCGGTGTTTTAGTTACCACAGGTTGTAAAAAAACATCTACGAATTTTCCCACTCTCGATGTGAGGGAATCAATTCCGCTTACAATTGGGCGGCCAGGGGGTTGTACTGGATTTTTATGGATTTTGGGGATATAATATATAATGGGGGTACGGGGGGCCAGGGGGACAAGAAATTCAAGTTCTTTCTCATTAATCACTCCCTTACGGTGGCCTGCCTGTACAATAATACTGAGAGATTTTTTATACTTTTCAGTAGGATCTTTGTCTAAGATTTTATAGGTATCACGGTCTGACAATAAGACCTCCATTTCTTTTGTGTAGTCCTCTTTTTTCAGTACTACAATCCCCCCCCCTTATCCGCCGGTCTTATCACGAGATTTTTTCTTTTGCATAGAGACGCAATTCCTTCTTCTGAGCTTTTTTTAAATTCCTTTTTAAATGTAACTTGGGATAGATCCTGTAACACTAAGTCTTTAAACACTGTGATACTAGGAGCCGGTTTCCCTGGGGGATTGAACAAGGATGCATTCCTCAATCCTGTTCCTTCTCTGTTTTGCCCTTCTCCAGAAGTATCATTTCTGACAATGGGGTTAGACAGAAAATGACGTTTTATACTCAATTTTCTAGCGTACTTTTGCACGTCTAGGAACATTTGGAATTTATTTAATGGTTTCCTTGGTGCATATTTAAGTCCTTGGTTGAGCGTTATCTTTTCCTCCCTTGTGAGTTCCTCTCCACTTAGATTGAAAACCCCACGACACACTACCTCCTCCTTAGTTTTTTGGGAGTGGCACCGCTGCCCTCCTCTACATCCTCTCTTAGTCTTCCCTTTTTTTCCCGACCTCTTCCTAAAAAATTATCTGTTTTGTTTCTTAGGGGAGCTGCCACAGGGGGACCATCATAGGCATGGGTTTGTAAATTTCCTGCATTCCGTGGTCCCATGTTGGCATAATCCTCCATCTCTTTCTGATCTTCATATCCCTGGAGGGGTCCATATTGATTCCTTACAGGGACATCCTGTCTCCAGGGTGCCTGTGGAGAAGAGGGACCTCCCCCCCTATAGCCATCATTGGGATGAATCATATACCTGGGATCATCATAATGGTCATACTGACCCCCATCGTTGGGTCTGTTCTGGGGATAGGTATAAGAATTTGGTGGATATTGATTATATCCTTGTGGGTGTCTATTACCCCTATTCCCTCCACCATTCGGTCCAGAACCAGGGAACCTACCCTGATTCCTAGAATGTTAAAAGGAGGTGGATAATAATTATTAGCTCCACTCAATGGAGGTCTTCCAGGGTTCTGATTACCCTTTTTTCCTTTTTGTTGGGGGGTCCGGTTCCCCCCTGTGGTCGTCGTTCCATATCCCCGATATCCTGGGTTTGGAGGAGGAGGACCCAGCGAGGGTCTCGAGTATTCTATACTGGGAAGTAAAGATGTGGGTACATCTGCTTCTCCCTCCTCCATGTTGACACTTTCACCCGGTTTTTCAAACATATCACGATAGTTCTCCTGCCACTTAAAGACGTTGTGAGATTTATAATCCTCAACGTCTCTAAGATATTTTTTGCGCTTCTTAATCCGTTGTTCTTCCTCTTCTTCTATTAAAATTTCTCTTAATTCCTTGGTATACACTTGATATAGACCCTCCTTACTCATAGGGATCAATTTTTCTTTGATGTCATTAATCTCCTGCTGTAACCTAGCTACTTTAGTTTTCTTCCTAGAGACAAGAAATTCAAGGAAGGCTAATCCCACACCGTTAAAATATAGGAACTATTCCTGCATCTCTACGTCTCCTTTATCTGGGTACACATGCCATCTAAGGCTTCTGGGGATCATCTTCTCCTTTAGATAACGTTCCAGAAAAACTATGTCCCAGGTGGCGTGTAATTCAGCTATGAGCACATTTTTAAGTCTCATAAAGATTCCACGAATCCCATCAACTTCAGTACTAGTCTGATCAAATACCTCATCGGGGTTGATTTTCCTATTTTTATGGAAATCAAAAATATCCATTCTAAGCAAAAAAAAAAAAAATTAATTAAATGCTAGAAAAACTTGTGTTTAGGTTTAGGGAGGAGCTGCAAGATAAGATATATTCTAAAGGAAACAATTGTATGTGAAAAATCTGCGCTATCTCCCTAGGCGGTATCAATACCCAAGTGTTAACACACTACGCCAAGAAAATTAAATGATATAATTGTGCAATGAAGTAAAAAAGTGATGGTGCTGCAAATACAAAAAAGCTGGAATATGCAGCTAGAAAAATGTGCAAAAATAAATAATAAATGCGCAACCGTATAAGTGGCAACCAATGTGCCAAAAAGTGATATATGTATGAACTAACACACAAAAAAAGTTTTTGATATTAAACAAAAACAAAAAATAATTAAACAAAAAAAAATTATATAATTAATATATATTCCCTACTAGGTAAGTATATAAACACACCAAGGAAGTCCATAAGCTTCAACTGCCTGACTCTCACGGCAGTAGGAGAAGCAGTAAAACATAAACAAACAAACAAAAGAAAAAGTCCATAAATAATGCAGAGCCAGCCAGCGTGTATCAAAATGATGACAGATCTTCAAAAAGTTGGAATATACTTCAATCAAGATGTATAGATGGGAGGCTTACCAGACCAGGTGGGTCCCAATTACAGGGACCAAAAGGGCTCAGCAACTACACCGAATAAGATGTCAACGATGCAGTCCTCTGTGTCCTCACTCCACTCGTTGAAACTCCGGCTCCTGGTTTGCCTTGTGACTGCAGGCACGCTCATACAATGTAAAGGATACCAATTTAGGAGAGAAAATAAGAAGACTTCATGGTGCAGCATGTAAAAAACGAAGTACCCTTTATTCTTAAAACGGGTAAACTGACATCCATATGGAGAAAAAACAAAAACTTTTCAAAAGAGCACTAAAACCCCGCTGTGGCGGCAGCCAGTCAGCTGGGGGCGTGGTGACGTCAGGGTCCTGAGCTCCACCCTACGCGGCGTTTCCCCGTAAGAGGCGTCGTCTGGGAAAGGAGGCTTGGACCAGGACGTCACTCACCACACTTATATTGCGAAGGACAGGAGAGTGACACCGGAAGTCCCGATGTATTTCATCGGTTCCACGGCGCACAAAACTAACTATATGGCAGGCGCACAGAGGATATTGAATACCCACTGTGCCCCTACCATGCAAATTTTATCCACATGACATATATACATATGCGGGAATCTACCCATGTTATCCTAAAAAATTAGTAAACATAAAAACATAAGGAATACATACATATATATATATAATAAACAATGTGTTTTTCAGAAAACATATATTAATAGAGCAGCGGTGGCAACTAAATGCCTTATAGAAAAATTGCCACTAAACACTGCTAGCAACCCTGCTCAAAAATATCTATACCCACATCATTAATTCATACATAAAAAATGACTAATACTTTTATGCTCACCCACAAAATGTCCGTAACTCAAAACGGGCACTGAGAGGGTTAAACAAAAAGTATATACATATAAACCAAAAACATAATACTTGATATAAAAATCAAACATTACTACATACATATATCCCCATATGTCAAACTAAAAAATTATTAAATTATTAAAAAACTGAATTAATAAAATTTAATTATGAAGAACAATTTTCATATTTATCTATATTGAAAAAAGAGCCCCCTGACCATATTCCCTGTCTCCTATGAATTTCCTTGTAAAAAAAAGGGGGAGAGGGACAAAAAACCCTTATCACAAGCCCAGTGCATATCTGAGTGCACCAAAACCAGGAAGGGGAAAGGGAAAAAAAGGGGAGGGGGATGGCCGCATAGGAAGGAACTACAGAACTGCGGGGAAGAACACATATAAATGCATATATATATATATATATACATGCACACCAAGATATATGTGGGCACACATATACATACATAAATGCGCATAATGGGTCATAAGAATAAAAGAAAAGGGGACACTAAAAGTGAGACGGGTGATTATAATGAGACCCATCAACTGTTATTAATATAACAATTGATGTCCCATTCGATGTTAAGGCCCCAGGGGCTATAACACCGCATATCAAAAATCCACCTGGTCTCTCTACGTGAGATCTGACGTTTCAAGTTGTCACCTCTCCAGTGTGGCACATACTTCTCAATGCCCACTACTTCCAGTACTGAAGGATCTCTGTTGTGGTGCTGACGAAAATGCCATGATACACTGTGTTTTCTGAAACCCCTACGTATGTTGGACAGGTGTTCCCCTATCCTTATTTTAAGGGCACGGGTGGTCCTTCCAATATACTGAAAACCACACGGACACCGTAAAAGGTAAATAACCCCTACAGTGCCGCAGGTTATGAAGTCAGATATATTGTATTCTTGTGAGGTAGTATGTGAAGTAAAGGTGGAGGTTTTCAAAGTTTTGGATGTTCTGCACATCTTGCATCTCTTGCACGGGAAGAAACCCTTTAGATGACCAAACATAAGAACCCTGGGTGGAGGATCAACCACACTTGGTGCCACAAGGTCTTTTAAATTTTGGTTTCTTCTGTATAAGATCTTTGGACAATCCGGGAGCGTGGGGCCCAAAATCTTATCGCTTTTCAAAACTGGCCAGTGCTTCTTAATTATTTTGTTGACCCACCAGAAATGGGAAGAAAAAGTGGTCAAAAAGGACCATTGGAAATCATTCGGCATAGGATTTTTTTCTTTTGTTTTAGGAATCAAAAGGGCTTGTCTATCCATGGACATAACCTCTTGGAGATCTTTATCTAATACGGATGACTGATACCCTTTTTCCAAAAAACGATCCTTGAGTATTGTAGCCTGTGATTCAAAGTCCTCGAGACGTGAACAGTTTCGCCTGATTCGTTGAAACTGCCCCCTTGGTATGGCCTTGAGCCAATTGGGGTGATGTCCACTATCTGTTGGAATATACCCATTGCGATCAGTACCCTTAAAGAAGGTTTTGGTCAACAGAGCACCATTTTCTTTGAATATCACCAGATCCAAGAAATTAACAAAAGTGGAACTGTATTCATATGTAAATTTAATCCCCCAATTATTTGAATTTAAAGTGGTCATAAATTCCCTCAGTGATCCTACATCTCCTTTCCACAGAAAAAAGGCGTCGTCAATGTAACAACGCCAAAAAAGGAGGCGGGGCTCCTCTAGGGAAAACAGTTGATCGTGTTCCCATAAGGCCATAAATAGGCCGCCCAATTGTAAGCGGAATTGATTCCCTCACATCGAGAGTGGGAAAATTCGTAGATGTTTTTTTACAACCTGTGGTAACTAAAACACCGGCCTTTCTGAAGGATTCCATGCAAGTGATCAGAGAGCTGTCGGAATGTACAGTGGAGGAGGATGTCTTGCTGGTCACAGCAGACGTAGCCTCCCTGTACACGATCATACCTCACGAACTGGGGTATAAAGCAGCGGAATTTTTTCTTAGAAAGGAACTTTCAGTGAAAACATCCACTTTGGAATTTGTTATGAAACTTCTGAGCTTTGCAATGGAACACAATTATTTTTATTATAGTGGCCAGTTCTTCCTACAAAGTACGGGAGTTGCTATGGGGGCCAAGTTTGCCCCCAGCCTCGCTGGCCTATTTATGGCCTTATGGGAACACGATCAACTGTTTTCCCTAGAGGAGCCCCGCCTCCTTTTTTGGCGTCGTTACATTGACGACGCCTTTTTTCTGTGGAAAGGAGATGTAGGATCACTGAGGGAATTTATGACCACTTTAAATTCAAATGATTGGGGGATTAAATTTACATATGAATACAGTTCCACTTTTGATAATTTCTTGGATCTGGTGATATTCAAAGAAAATGGTGCTCTGTTGACCAAAACCTTCTTTAAGGGTACTGATCGCAATGGGTATATTCCAACAGATAGTGGACATCACCCCAATTGGCTCAAGGCCATACCAAGGGGGCAGTTTCAACGAATCAGGCGAAACTGTTCACGTCTCGAGGACTTTGAATCACAGGCTACAATACTCAAGGATCGTTTTTTGGAAAAAGGGTATCAGTCATCCGTATTAGATAAAGATCTCCGAGAGGTTATGTCCATGGATAGACAAGCCCTTTTGATTCCTAAAACAAAAGAAAAAAATCCTATGCCGAATGATTTCCAATGGTCCTTTTTGACCACTTTTTCTTCCCATTTCTGGTGGGTCAACAAAATAATTAAGAAGCACTGGCCAGTTTTGAAAAGCGATAAGATTTTGGGCCCCACGCTCCCGGATTGTCCAAAGATCTTATACAGAAGAAACCAAAATTTAAAAGACCTTGTGGCACCAAGTGTGGTTGATCCTCCACCCAGGGTTCTTATGTTTGGTCATCTAAAGGGTTTCTTCCCGTGCAAGAGATGCAAGATGTGCAGAACATCCAAAACTTTGAAAACCTCCACCTTTACTTCACATACTACCTCACAAGAATACAATATATCTGACTTCATAACCTGCGGCACTGTAGGGGTTATTTACCTTTTACGGTGTCCGTGTGGTTTTCAGTATATTGGAAGGACCACCCGTGCCCTTAAAATAAGGATAGGGGAACACCTGTCCAACATACGTAGGGGTTTCAGAAAACACAGTGTATCATGGCATTTTCGTCAGCACCACAACAGAGATCCTTCAGTACTGGAAGTAGTGGGCATTGAGAAGTATGTGCCACACTGGAGAGGTGACAACTTGAAACGTCAGATCTTACGTAGAGAGACCAGGTGGATTTTTGATATGCGGTGTTATAGCCCCTGGGGCCTTAACATCGAATGGGACATCAATTGTTATATTAATAACAGTTGATGGGTCTCATTATAATCACCCGTCTCACTTTTAGTGTCCCCTTTTCTTTTATTCTTATGACCCATTATGCGCATTTATGTATGTATATGTGTGCCCACATATATCTTGGTGTGCATGTATATATATATATATGCATTTATATGTGTTCTTCCCCGTAGTTCTGTAGTTCCTTCCTATGCGGCCATCCCCCTCCCCTTTTTTTCCCTTTCCCCTTCCTGGTTTTGGTGCACTCAGATATGCACTGGGCTTGTGATAAGGGTTTTTTGTCCCTCTCCCCCTTTTTTTTACAAGGAAATTCATAGGAGACAGGGAATATGGTCAGGGGGCTCTTTTTTCAATATAGATAAATATGAAAATTGTTCTTCATAATTAAATTTTATTAATTCAGTTTTTTAATAATTTAATAATTTTTTAGTTTGACATATGGGGATATATGTATGTAGTAATGTTTGATTTTTATATCAAGTATTATGTTTTTGGTTTATATGTATATACTTTTTGTTTAACCCTCTCAGTGCCCGTTTTGAGTTACGGACATTTTGTGGGTGAGCATAAAAGTATTAGTCATTTTTTATGTATGAATTAATGATGTGGGTATAGATATTTTTGAGCAGGGTTGCTAGCAGTGTTTAGTGGCAATTTTTCTATAAGGCATTTAGTTGCCACCGCTGCTCTATTAATATATGTTTTCTGAAAAACACATCGTTTATTATATATATATATATGTATGTATTCCTTATGTTTTTATGTTTACTAATTTTTTAGGATAACATGGGTAGATTCCCGCATATGTATATATGTCATGTGGATAAAATTTGCATGGTAGGGGCACAGTGGGTATTCAATATCCTCTGTGCGCCTGCCATATAGTTAGTTTTGTGCGCCGTGGAACCGATGAAATACATCGGGACTTCCGGTGTCACTCTCCTGTCCTTCGCAATATAAGTGTGGTGAGTGACGTCCTGGTCCAAGCCTCCTTTCCCAGACGACGCCTCTTATGGGGAAACGCCGCGTAGGGTGGAGCTCAGGACCCTGACGTCACCACGCCCCCAGCTGACTGGCTGCCGCCACAGCGGGGTTTTAGTGCTCTTTTGAAAAGTTTTTGTTTTTTCTCCATATGGATGTCAGTTTACCCGTTTTAAGAATAAAGGGTACTTCGTTTTTTACATGCTGCACCATGAAGTCTTCTTATTTTCTCTCCTAAATTGGTATCCTTTACATTGTATGAGCGTGCCTGCAGTCACAAGGCAAACCAGGAGCCGGAGTTTCAACGAGTGGAGTGAGGACACAGAGGACTGCATCGTTGACATCTTATTCGGTGTAGTTGCTGAGCCCTTTTGGTCCCTGTAATTGGGACCCACCTGGTCTGGTAAGCCTCCCATCTATACATCTTGATTGAAGTATATTCCAACTTTTTGAAGATCTGTCATCATTTTGATACACGCTGGCTGGCTCTGCATTATTTATGGACTTTTTCTTTTGTTTGTTTGTTTATGTTTTACTGCTTCTCCTACTGCCGTGAGAGTCAGGCAGTTGAAGCTTATGGACTTCCTTGGTGTGTTTATATACTTACCTAGTAGGGAATATATATTAATTATATAATTTTTTTTGTTTAATTATTTTTTGTTTTTGTTTAATATCAAAAACTTTTTTTGTGTGTTAGTTCATACATATATCACTTTTTGGCACATTGGTTGCCACTTATACGGCTGCGCATTTATTATTTATTTTTGCACATTTTTCTAGCTGCATATTCCAGCTTTTTTGTATTTGCAGCACCATCACTTTTTTACTTCATTGCACAATTATATCATTTAATTTTCTTGGCGTAGTGTGTTAACACTTGGGTATTGATACCGCCTAGGGAGATAGCGCAGATTTTTCACATACAATATATTGGGGTACCTGACGCTATAAAAACATGCGGCGAACATAAAAAAATTACTGGCTACGATCTGCATCACTGACACTAAGACAGCGTTTAGAAAAACAATTGCTTAGCGACAGTGGTGATAGGGGGTGAAAGGGTTACCTGGGGGGCGATCAAGGGGGTTAAACCTTTATTAGATAATATATTGGGGTACCTGACGCTATAAAAACCTGCGGCGAACCTAAAAAAATGTACCGGCTACCGATCTGCATCACAGACACTAAGACAGCGTTTAGAAAAACGATCGCTTAGTGATAGTGGTGATAGGGGGTGAAAGGGTTACCTGGGGGGCGATCAAGGGGGTTAAACCTTTATTAGATAATATATTGGGGTACCTGACGCTATAAAAACCTGCGGCGAACCTAAACAAAATTACTGGCTGCCGATCGGCATCACTGACGCTAAGACAGCGATCAGAAAAATGATCGCTAAGCGACAGTGGTGATAGGGGGTGAAAGGGTTATCTGGGGGGTGATCAGGGGGTTAAACCTTTATTAGGGGGGGTTAGGGGGCTACACTGGACCTAAGACTAAACTTTGGTGACACTTTTACAGTCACAAATGTCACTGATTGCAGTGATCACTAAATAAATGGTCACTGCAATCAGTGACACTGTGACTGGGGGCTGGGGGGGTGATCTGGGGTGTCTGGGGGGCCTGGGGGGGGCGATTTATGTCCCTATGTGTCCTGGTGTCAGTGTAGTGTTGTGTGCACTGACCTGATATCTTCTCTTGTACGGCGCTCGGTATATGTGAGCGCCGCACCAGAGATGACATCACTTCCTCCTGCTCCCTCTGTCTGACACAGACAGAGGGGGCATTTCCATTCGCCGGGAGCGATCGCGAGGGGGTGGCCAGAAACGAATGGCTGCCCCCTCATCCCGGAACGCTCCCGGACACTTAGCCACCGCTCACTGTACAGAAGGGGGGTCCGATTGGACCCCCCAACTGTACAAAGGCAATCACGTACACTCTACGTGATTGTGCCTGTCGGTGCCATTCTG
Organism: Rana muscosa; assembly: GCA_029206835.1. Classification (NCBI taxonomy): domain Eukaryota; kingdom Metazoa; phylum Chordata; class Amphibia; order Anura; family Ranidae; genus Rana; species Rana muscosa. The sequence goes on from CM055128.1 coordinate 183,828,450, forward strand.
CCGACGTATATATACAGTGAGCGGTCGTTAAGTGGTTAAATAGCTGAGGGCGGGGCCACCTGTGACATGCGCGGGTGACCCCGCTCCCCTCTGACGCAACGGGGGTTTCCGGCGGTTTCCCCGTGGCGTCAGGGTTGACCCCGCCCCCCTCTGATGTGGCATCAGAGGGAGGTGGGGTCACCTGTACATGTCACTGGGTAACCCCGCTGCGTTTTCCCGTTGCGTCAGAGGGGGGCGGGGTCACCCTCACATGTCACGGGTGGCCCCGCCCTCAGCTATTTAAGAGCTGTCACGGCGGCTCTAGTGTCATTCTGCGGGCGCCTCCCATGGAGGCGGAATCAGATTGGGCGGCGTGTTTTTCCGTATCCTGGGTCGAAGCAGGGGCGGATCCAGGGGGGACAATGGGTCAATTGCCCACCCGAGAAACTAGTGAGCAGGCTGTGCTGATGCCGACCTCCCATCAGGACAGGGCAGCGGCGCCAAAACTGACAGGCTCTGTGAAGGGACACAGGCAGAGCCACAGCTGCGGGGGATTTCCACCCCTCTACTTCTCCTTGAGCCGAGCATTCACCTGGCAATGCCTGCTCCTATTGGCTACATTCAGAGCCAATGGCTGGGAAACGAGAAACTAGAGCATTATGGGACATGTAGTCCCGGATACCAGCAGGCCCAGGATGATTCCCTGAGAGGACTGCAGCCCCCAGCATGCCGAGCAGGAGGGGGAAGAGGAAGAGAGGAGAAGAGAGACCATGAGGCTGTCGGGTGGAAGGAGCCAGTGATTCTTTTATTACCCTCCAAGGTAAGAACTTACCTCTTCTCCACCTGGCTGCTCCCACCCTGTCCTCCCCTCCATCTGGCTGCTCCCACTCTGTCCTCCAGTCCACCTGGCTGCTCCCACCCTGTCCTCCTCTCCACCTGGCTGCATCCGTCCTGTCCTCCCCTCCACCTGGCTGCTCCCACCCTGTCCTCCTCTCCACCTGGCTGTTCCCACCCTGTCATCTCCACGTGGCTGCTCCCACCCTGTCCTCTACCCCACCTGGCTGCTCCCACCCTGTCCTCCCCTCCACCTGGCTGCTCCCACCCTGTCCTCCCCTCCACCTGGCTGCTCCCACCCTGTCCTCCCCTCCACCTGGCTGCTCCCACCCTGTCGTCCTCTCCACCTGGCTGCTCCCACCCTGTCCTCCCCTCCATCTGGCTGCATCCACCCTGTCCTCCCCTCCATCTGGCTGCATCCACCCTACAAATTGCCCGCAAATATTTTGGCAGTGCCCCTCCCGAGATTAGACTCTGGATCCGCCCCTGGGTCATAGAAGAATTACATTGGTGGAATTTTTTTGTAAGCTGTGTCTGTGTTTTGTACCATTTTTGACACTTTTTTTGTAAAATCGTAGGGGTACAATGTACCCCGTTACCAATTCAGATAGGGGGGGTCGGGATATGGGGGGTCACCTTTGTAAAAGGAGGCTTCCATATTCCGATAAGCCCCCCGCCCGCAGACCCCCACAACCAAGTGGGGATGAGGCCCTCCCCATGTTGAAGGCATGTGGCCTGGTATGGTTCAGGAGGGGGGGCGCTCTCTCATCCCCCCCCTCTTTTCCTGCGGCCTGCCAGGTTGCATGCTTGGATAAGGGTCTGGTATGGATTTTTGGGGGGGAACCCCACGCCATTTTTTTTTATTTTGTCACGGGGTTCCCCTTAAAATCCATACCAGACCTGAAGGGTCTGGTATGGATTTTGAGGGGGACCCCTACGCCATTTAAAAAAAAAATGGTGCAGGGTTCCCCTTAATATCCATACCAGACCTGAAGGGCCTAGTATGGAATTTGGGGGACCCCCACGCATTTTTTATTTTGAAATTTTGATTCGGGGTCTGGTAATGGACTGGGGGGAACCCATGCCGTTTTTTTCAATGACTTTTATCTTTATTGCCGAGACCCGACACAATTCATTATAGCCGCGAGTAGTTTTAAATGACTTTTTTTCCTTTAGAAATGTAATTTTGTGCAGGGACTGTTCTAAACACTGGAAAATGTGCCACTTTACAGGCATACTATAGACACCCCCCCCCCCCCAGGTATGAAATTAAAGGAATATTTCACTTTTATTGTTTCACTTTAAGCATTATTAAAATCACTGCTCCTGAAAAAACTTCAAAAACTTTTTTTGCATTGATACATGTCCCCTGGGGCAGGACCATGAGAGCTGACCATGGCCTGTGGGTCCTGCTGGCCATGGCCAGCTCCCAGCAGGATCAACAGGCCATAGCCATCTCCCAGCAGGCCCCACAGTCCTATTTTGAGTTTACTGGGTGGGCACTGGCCTGAGGCAGGCTAAATAGGGTGTATGGGGGGGGGGAGATGGAATGTGGGGTTCAGCTGTGGGTGTAAAGGTCTCTCACCTCAGCGATGGCAGCTTCCAATGGCGGTTCAGCAGGTCCTTTTTTTATCCTTTTTTACAATAAAGACAACCATCTATGGTTTTTGGAGTGCGGCTGTCCATTCATCCTTTCTACCATTTGCCTTGTGCAAATTTCCTGAGAAGACACTGATTGCATAAGCACATCACCCTGGAGCGGTAACTCCCTTTCTCCCATCAGCAGGTCCTTGCATGGCTTCCTCCAGTTCTGGGGGTGTGATGCATTCAGTCCTTGGGTCAACTAAACTTACAGCCCGAGCCAGTCATGTGGGTCCCGACTCCCTGGCGTGCCCTGCTGCCTCTGCCTGCCTCCAAGATCTGGGAGCTGTAGTTTCCTGGCTGCGTTTCCTTACTCTCAGTTCTCCACCCACTGGGAGCTTGAGCGTGCATGGACTACAACTCACAGAATCAGGGCTGGTGCAAGGATTTTTGACACTGTAGGCCAGGGGTCTCCAAACTGCAGCCCGAGGGCCAGATGTGGCCCTTTGCTAGCCTTTATGAGGCCCTTGGGGCACAATTCCTTCCACTGATACCAACAATGGGGCACTATATCTTCCACCAATACCAATGATGGCATGCTATTCCTCCTACTAATAGGGGAAATACTCCTCCTATTGACCACCAACCCTGAGGCCATATTTATTCTCACTTATGCTGGTCCCATGACTTTTTCTGCCCCTGCTGGCCACAACCTGGCCCTCCTAAAGTCTGAAGGACAATAAAGTGGCCCTTTGTTTGAAAAGTTTGGAGACCCCTGCCCTGGGCAAAACCACATTTTGCCACCCCTCGCTCTGCCCTTGACTTTTTTTGCGGCATCTCTCCACCTATTTCTTCAGCCGTGGTCTCCACCTGGACCCGGCCTAAAGACAAATAGTGGCAATACAGCACCCCTTAACAATACAGTGCACGCTTTACATTACAGACCTCCATTCAAGTCCCCCAATTTACATCACAGCCCCACTGCTTACATCACAGACCTTCACCCTTTACATCAGTGTCCTCAGCCCCCCTTCCTTGCATCCCCCTTTCTTTGCACCTTAGTCCCCTTCACAGCCCCCCCTTGTACCACAGTCCCCTTTAAACCCCCCCTTTACTTTTACCCCAGTCCCCTCCACAGCCCTCGTCCTTGCATCCCAGCCCCTCATTCCGTGAATACAAATCTCCTCCACACAGCCCCCCTCCTTGTATTCCAGTCTCCTCCACACAACCCCCCTCCTTGTATACCAGTCTCCCCCACACAGCCCACCTCCTTGTATACCAGTCTCCTCCACACAGGCCCCTTCTTGTATACCAGTCTCCTCCACACAGCCCACCTCCTTGTATACCAATCTCTTCAACACAGCCCCTTTCCTTGTATACCAATCTCTTCAACACAGCCCCTTTCCTTGTATACCAGTCTCCTCCACACAGCCCCCTCCTTGTATACTAGTCTCCTCCACACAGGCCCCTCCTTGTATACCAGTCTCCCCCACAACCACCTTCTTTCTTTGCAACACAGTCCAATGTTTCACTGCCCTCTCCCTTACCTTACACAGCAGGTAGAAGACAGAGGATGCAGCATGCAAAAGCAGAGGTCGGGAGCTGTCCAAATTTCATTTTAACAGATAGACAATTGGTTGCTAGGACCGCCCCTAGCAACCAATCACAGTTTTTTTAAACTTGAAAAGTTGGACAACTCTCTGCTCGAATGTTATGTATTTTACCTGCTGGATGAAAGCGGCGGGGGGGGCGGGGGAAGGAGGAGTATCTCGGGAGACGAGAAGACACCTTGGCAGGCTGTTTTCACCTGCACATGCACTACCCCTGTCCCCCACTCGCTCCCTCCATCCCTCCAGCAGCGGTACTCTGCAGCCAGCACTGGAACTAGCAGTGCAGGGAGCTCAGTCTGCACTCAATGCCACAGTGTGTGGCCGTGGCCGTGCCCTGGCCCGACTTCCTCAGAGAAAAAAAGAAAACAATCAGCGGGCGGGCGGAGGCCATTTTGTATGTAAATTGTGACAGCCTGGGGGGAAATTGCCACCCTGCCCCCTGGCCCAGCCCACACCTGACCCTTGAGTAACTTCAGACCAGGAAAAGGCAAAGTTTCAAGCGCTTTACTTGATTAAAAATATCATGATGACAGATATAGACAACAGTCCAAAATAAAGGGCATTCAATTCCCTAACATCCCTAATCCTTACCTCATGCTTGTGGTTGTCCCAGCATACCTGCATAGAAAAGAGTCCATTCTTGGCAGAGTCCAATATAACTATTGTGAGGGGGCTAGCTCGGCAGCGGGTATGTGTGACCCCCGGGATGGGCTCCCCACCCAAAAACAGGCCCAGCAGACGGAGGTTGTGGTTTTCAAAATCAAAAAGGTGCGGTTTATTTTCTATTTACAGTGACAAAAACACAGCAAGGCAAAAAAAAACAAACACAAAATAAATCCTGGTCAACTTGACCTCTGACTAAACTTACAGGTTTCCTAACTAACGACTGGGATCAGCCTAGTGCTGTCCTAGTCCCTGGTTTTAAATGTCCAAGCAAAATATAGCCACACAGGCTTTCTCTCACCGCACAGGGGTTCACTCTCCCTAGACAGTCCACACAGGTCTGGTTCCAGGCATGAGCTAACATCTAATGAATCTGGGAGTTTTTATAGAGGCCTTAAACGAACTGACAGGCTTCAGCTGGCCTCATCAACTCCCTGCCTGCACGACGCCCAGCCCTCTCCCTAGAGGTATGAGTCATCAATGAGCCCACTAGTCTCAGCTGGGCTTATACAACTCTCCACCTAGCTGTATAAATCGGCGTAAAGCCTGAATCTGGGCGAAATATATCTACCCCCCTGGATGCAACCAGGTGACTTTACCTTCCTGCTGTCACATACCCCCCCCTCTTGTTTTAACCTCGGGGTTGGAACACCAGCAATCAGGCATTCATGTACTCGAGACAAAGCATCCACATTCCCCATTTGAACGCCAGGGCGATGCTTTACTGTGAAGTTGAATTCCTGGAGGGCCAGGAACCACCTATTCACTCTTCTATTTGTTTCCTTGTTTTGAGCCATCCACTTTAACGGAGCGTGATCCGTAACCATGTCAAAGTGCCTACCTAGCAGGTAGTACCGAAGGGAATCTAGAGCCCACTTCACCGCTAAACACTCCTTTTCAACGGTGGCGTAATTTACCTCATGGGACTTCAACTTCCTGCTGAGGTAAATGACTGGGTGCTCTTCCCCGTTCCAGACCTGGGACAATACTGCTCCTAACCCCACATCTGACGCATCACTTTGTACGACAAAGTCTTTAGAGAAGTCGGGTGAGTACAACACTGGCTGGCTACATAAGGCTTGTTTCAAGAATTGGAATGCTGCCTCAGCCTCGGGGGTCCATTTAATCATGACCGACCCTTTCCCCTTCGTCAGGTTGGTTAGGGGCACAGCCTTAGAAGCAAAGTGGGGAATGAATCGCCGATAATACCCAGCGATTCCCAGAAAGGCTCGTACCTGCTTCTTGCTGTTGGGACGTGGCCAACTCTGGATGGCCTCGACTTTGTTGAGTTGGGGTTTTATTACTCCCCTCCCAATGGTGTACCCAAGATATTTGGCCTCCTCCTGCCCAATGGTACACTTCTTGGGGTTAGCCGTAAACCCTGCTTCCCGAACAGAGTCCAGGACTGCTTGCACTTTTGGCAGATGTGAGGCCCAATCTGTGCTATGGACAATTACGTCATCCAGGTAAGCCGCAGCATACTTCCGATGGGGCCTCAGCATCTGGTCCATTTTCCGCTGGAATGTGGCCGGCGCATTCTGTAACCCGAACGGCATTCTTTTATATTGGAACGCCCCGTCTGGGGTTACAAATGCGGTTTTCTCTTTGGCTGACTTGGCCAGGGGGATTTGCCAATACCCTTTTGTGAGGTCAAGAGTCGTCATGTATCGGGCTGTTCCCAGCCGGTCGATCAACTCATCTATACGTGGCATGGGGTAGGTGTCAAATTTTGTAACTTTGTTCAACTGACGAAAATCGTTACAAAATCGCCAGCTCCCATCCGGTTTAGGCACCAACACAATGGGACTAGACCAATCACTTTGGGACTCCTCTATCACCCCTAAGTTCAGCATTTTCTGTACTTCCTCCCGTATTGCCTCCCGTCGGGCCTCTGGGATCCGATAGGGTTTTAACTTCACCCTTTCACCGGGCGGGGTAATAATGTCATGCTCTACCCCAGATGTTTGTCCCGGCAGCTCAGAGAATACCTCCTTGTTGCGAAGCACAAACTCCTTAACCTCCTGTTGTTGGGGTTGTGACAAGGTGGCTGCGATTCCAACCTCAGGAATCACGCAACCAGTTTGAGCTGGTGACCAAGTGTCTGCGACTAGGGACTCTCTATCCCTCCAGGCTTTCAACAGATTAACGTGATAGATCTGTTCGGGCTTTCGCCTTCCTGGTTGTCTGACCTTGTAATTCACTTCGCTCACTTTTTCCATTATCTCGTAGGGGCCTTGCCATTTGGCAAGGAATTTACTTTCAACCGTAGGGACAAGTACCAATATCCTATCCCCTGGGGAAAAGGTACGGGTCTTGGCTCCACGGTTGTACACTCTCTGCTGTGCCAACTGCGCTTGGGCCAAATGTTCCTTCACGATGGGCATTACCTGTGCAATTCGATCTTGCATCAGGGCGACATGCTCAATCACACTCCTGTGGGGAGAACTCTCACTTTCCCAAGTTTCCTTGGCAATATCCAACAGCCCTCTTGGGTGTCTCCCATACAGTAACTCAAAGGGGGAGAATCCCGTAGAGGATTGGGGCACCTCCCTAATAGCAAACATCAAATAAGGAAGTAGACAGTCCCAATCCTTTCCATCCCTATCCACCACTTTCTTCAACATTTGTTTTAGGGTTTTGTTGAATCTTTCAACCAGCCCATCGGTTTGGGGGTGATACACAGATGTACGTAATTGCGTCACTTTGAACAATTTACACAGCTCCTTCATAACCCGGGACATAAAGGGTGTACCTTGGTCCGTAAGCAGTTCTTTACAAATACCCACCCGGCTAAAAACAAGAGATAGCTCTTTGGCTATGGTTTTGGCCGAGGTATTTCTGAGAGGGATCGCTTCTGGATAACGGGTGGCATAGTCCATTATAACCAATATGTACTGGTGCCCCCTAGCGGACTTGATTATAGGACCTACCAAATCCATTGCGATTCTCTCAAACGGGACCTCAATGATGGGTAGAGGGACCAGCGGGCTACGGAAGTGTGGCATCGGGGCCGACCTCTGACACACAGGGCAGGAGGAACAATAATTTTCTATGTCCTTCATCACCCCAGGCCAATAGAATCTCTGTAATACCCTCTCTCGGGTTTTCTCTGTCCCCAGATGACCTCCAAGAATGTGCCCATGGGCCAACTCCAACACCAACTTCCTGTAAGGTTTGGGCACCACCAGCTGCTCAACGGTTTCTTCTGCCCTTTTTGCCACCCGATACAGTAGGTCCTTCTCTACGCTGAAGTATGGGTAAGTGCAGGTATTATCTGGGTTCACTAACTCGCCATCTATTTTCACTACGTTTTCCCGTGCCTTTATTAGGGCGGGGTCTTTCAACTGTTCTGTGGCAAAGTTTTCCCTGTGAACCTCAAGATCAGAAAACTCCACAGACGGTAGGTTTTCGTCTGAGGAGGTGGGCTCCTCTCCAGTTTCTTGAGTCTCCCCTGCCAATACTGACAAGGGAAATTCGGGAGAGTCCTCACCACTCTCAGAGGAGTTCTGGCTATCATATTCCTGGTACATAGGGGCACCAGTGGGGGGCTCATGATCATCCCACAGTTCCCAGAACTTCGGAAAATCCCTTCCCACAATGGCGTCATGCGGTAACTGAGACACTAAGCCCACTGGATGAGAAAGGGTACCTTTGGGGGTCTCGAAACACACTGTAGTCACTGGATACTCTCGGGTGTCCCCATGCACACAAATAACGGCTACCTTGCTATTCCCAGAGACCTCTGTTTTAACTAACTCAGCCTTTATCAGGGTCACAAGGCTACCTGAATCCAGCAATACCACAACATTTCTACCATTAATACACATTTTGCATAAATGTTTCTCAGTTCCCCGAATGGCAGTGCATGCGACTGTCGCACACAGCGACTGACGTCTGCCCGTCAGAAAGTCACACTGCATGGGTTCCTCCAAAACCGGGCAATTTGCTGCAATATGTCCCGCTTGCCGGCAGCGGTAGCAAATGATCCTTCTTGCCGCCTCTTGAGCCGCTGATTTCCCAGGCTGTTCTCGCCAAACTTGGGGTAGAGCTCCCACCCTCTCACTCTCTCCACCCTTACCCCTTGGAATCATCTTATCCGCCCCTGGGGATGGTCTGGTCTTAGGGTGGAAAGTCCGAGTGTCTCTGGAAGAGGCCGTCAGGTTCTCTGTAGCCAAGTATTTCTCCACACGATCCACAAGACCATCGGCCGTCTCTGGGTCTCCATGGCTTACCCACTTTTGGATGGCAGTAGGAAGAGCTCTCAAAAACCGATCCATTACAACACGTTCCACAATCTTTGGTGCGGACAAAGTCTCTGGCTGTAGCCACTTTCTGCTCAGGTGAATGAGATCATACATTTGAGACCTGGGGGGTTTTCCAAGCTGGAAAGTCCAGTTATGCACACGCTGAGCCCGGACAGCCAGGGTGACACCCAGCCTTGCCAATATTTCAGCTTTTAGCATCACATAGTCTTTTGCTTGGTCAGGCTCTAGGTCATAGTAAGCTTTCTGCGATTCACCCGTTAACAGAGGAGCCACCAGTCCAGCCCACTGCTCCTCAGGCCACTTTTCTCTTTCAGCGGTCCTTTCAAATGTGGTCAAAAATACCTCTGGATCATCCTCTCCAGTCATTTTTGTCAATAAACGACTCACCCCAAAGGACGCGGTATTAGTGGGACGGCTTTCCTCACCGGTCTGCGGACGTTGCTGCATTACTGCTTCCATCTGTTGTTGTAGTCTCTGCTCTTGCTTCTGCAACAGGTCTATGAAGCGGGCCTCAGATTGCTGTTGGGCTTGTTGCTGAGCCTCCAGACTCTGTTGTAAAGTTGCAAGGCTCTGTTGATGAGCTTGCTGCTGGGCTGCAAGGCTCCTTTGCAAACCTGCATTTGTCTGCTGTTGATTGGCATTTGCTAGAGCCAGCTGTTTCAGTATCTCCTCCATGCTGGCTTAAAAAAAAACTGCCACTGGTTCTCCACCAACTGTGAGGGGGCTAGCTCGGCAGCGGGTATGTGTGACCCCCGGGATGGGCTCCCCACCCAAAAACAGGCCCAGCAGACGGAGGTTGTGGTTTTCAAAATCAAAAAGGTGCGGTTTATTTTCTATTTACAGTGACAAAAACACAGCAAGGCAAAAAAAAACAAACACAAAATAAATCCTGGTCAACTTGACCTCTGACTAAACTTACAGGTTTCCTAACTAACGACTGGGATCAGCCTAGTGCTGTCCTAGTCCCTGGTTTTAAATGTCCAAGCAAAATATAGCCACACAGGCTTTCTCTCACCGCACAGGGGTTCACTCTCCCTAGACAGTCCACACAGGTCTGGTTCCAGGCATGAGCTAACATCTAATGAATCTGGGAGTTTTTATAGAGGCCTTAAACGAACTGACAGGCTTCAGCTGGCCTCATCAACTCCCTGCCTGCACGACGCCCAGCCCTCTCCCTAGAGGTATGAGTCATCAATGAGCCCACTAGTCTCAGCTGGGCTTATACAACTCTCCACCTAGCTGTATAAATCGGCGTAAAGCCTGAATCTGGGCGAAATATATCTACCCCCCTGGATGCAACCAGGTGACTTTACCTTCCTGCTGTCACACTATGTATATAGCCTACCTGGCTGATGCCCCTGGAAGATGGAAATCACTAAAGTAGACACTGCTACTCCGGTGACCCCCTCTTGCGTCTATGTCCTGTCCCAAGCAGCTGGTCTGTACACAGGGCACTCAGCATGAGAATGAATGCAAAGTGTTGTCTAATTGGACGAGGTGGAGAGCGTAATGTTCCTGCCTCGCCCCTCCATGTACTCCAATAAGAGAACACTTTGCAATAATTTAGAAATAAATGGCTCCGGGGGGCATGGCCTGGAGCGGCATGAGATAGGATGCTAGTGACCTGAGCTCCACCAGCCGAACATCCTAAATCGCATATCCTTTGACCCTACTCACTGCCCGAAGCCAGTGTAAGGCTGCCGCAACATCAGGCGTCTCCCGGGACCATGTCTCCACCGAAAAAATCCATGGATACTGTGGCTAAATTAGACAAATATTGCTGGCAAGATGGAGACCCCCACCACCCTTACTGAAGATGACTTCTAACCTCCATACCCACCACAGGGCCAGTCTGTTTTCACTACGCTTTCATAGACCGCTCTTTACCTATCCGCTTTTCCCGGCGGAAGAGGACAATCCACTGGAGAGCTCACTATACAAAGTGAGCATAGTCCTGCAATGTGTTACGTTACACAGTGAAGTTCCGCCCCACCCACCACAGTATGCAACCTGTGCTGGAAAAGAATGGACGCTGTTCTGATGCAAATACCCTTTTTATCCATATACACCCTAAGCATACCAGCAGCTATGCTTTGTCAAACATTGTTCTTTAACATTCCCTTCACTTGTTGGACAATGTTTAATACATGGTAGGGGTGAATGCCCGCACCAGTTGGGGACAGTGCAGGGCGGGGAGGGGGATTTAAGTTCTATGTTGCTAAGAGAAACGTTGATGTATTATGTTCAGGTTACATGTGTATGCTGTAATTACAGAATTGCTATGTTGTTGGGAACAATCCCTTCTTAGCTTGTACACTCATATGATTGATACTGGGGGGACTCTGAACCCCGGAGCTCCGAAAATTCCTTCTCTTGTCCCATGGCCACCTTGAAATTCCTCACATGGAATGTCCGAGGCATGAGAGACCCAGATAAAAGGTCAGCCATATTCTCACTACTCAAGATGCAAGGCGCTGATGTGATAGCGTTGGTAGAAACTCATGCTGAGGGTCCACTACAGAGGGCACTTAAACTTCCATGGGGAAGCTGGGACTACCACTCCGTCCATACCACCCACTCTAGAGGAGTGTCTATCCTCATAGCTAAGACCACACACTTTGAGCTCCGGGGTTCTAAGATCGACCCGATGGGCAGATATGTATTTTGGTAGTTTGGCTGGGTGATTTTAATAATAACCTAAACCCAAATGTTGATAGAATGTGCAGGAACGCTCTAACTCAACTCCCCTCTCATCCCACACAATTTGTTAGACTGCTAACTGACTTCAACCTAGTGGATACTTGAAGATCCAAAAACCCCACATTGAAGGCTTACTCTTTTCCTCCCCATCTCACCACTCCATGTCCAGAATAGACCTCATCCTTACAGTATATCTCACTCTTTCTCACCCAGGATAAAATAAGTAGGTTTCTCGCCTAGATCACTCTCGGACCACTGCCCCTACAGGGCCACATTGTCTCTGCCACACAACCAACCACTGGTCATATGGCAGTTAAACCCCTTCTGGCTAACATTATTACCAGAAGAAGATGACATAACGATTGACTGGGAGCAATTCTTCCTGACTAAAGGGGACACTGCACCACCACAGGTAGTTTGGGATGCCTTTAAAACTCACGCCCACTCGACACTCACAACACGTATCAACAGACTGAAATGAACCACAGAAGCAGCCATGGGCTCTCTGCGGAGAGAGCTTTCTTAGAATACCCCACAACCGACAGGGCTAATGATCTGAAAGTACGCTCTAGGGCAGTTGACCAAATGCTTAATTAAAATCTAGGCGTAAACTGTTTTTTCATAGACAAAAATCATTTGAACATGGGGAGAGAGCTGGGAAACTGTTGGCTTATTTGGTACATTGTGAGGAGAGGCCCCCCATGGTGATTTCACTCCACTCTCCTGGGAATGATCTAGTAACAGAATCTAACCAAGTGACAACAATGTTTAGGGACTTATTTTCCACATTATACGCAACCTCAGTCAGTCTCGAATGATACCTCTTTGAGGGACTCATTCCTCTCTGAGTTACAAATTCCTCAACTGACTGATGAACAAGTTGCGGAACTGGAGGCACCACTAACGACAGAAGAGATCGCAGGAGCCATAGCAGAATTCCTTAGATCAAAGGCTCCGGGATAAGATGGCTTACCTGTAGAATTATATTCCACATACTCTGAACTTCTTGTTCCAAAACTTCTCTCGCTATACAACTCCATATATAAAGACTCAAATTTACCCACCTCCATGAGGAAAACAAGAATTTGTAATAATTCCCAAACCCGGTAAGGATTTGAACTTCCCAGAATCATATCGCCCCATCTCTTCATCTCTTTACTCCAGGTGGATGTCAAAATTCTTGCAAAAGTGCTTGCCATCCACCTCAACAAAGTCATTCTATCACTGGTGCACAGGGACCAGTTGGGATTTATGCCAGGCAGGAATACCTTGTTTAATCTTAGACATCTGTTTATAAACCTTCAGGCTACTCATGACAACACAGGGTCCAGGGTGATTGTGGCCTTGGACACAGCCAAGGCGTTCGACTCGGTCGAATGGAGGTACCTGTGGACCTGCCTTGGCAAGTTTGGTCTAGGCCCTAAATTTATCAAGTGGGTTCAGATGATGTATCAGGCTCCAGTGGCTAGGGTACTGGTCAATGGGTGGTCCTCTGAGCAGTTCCCTCTCTCCAGGGGTACATGTCGCCGCTGCTTTACTCACTGGCGGCAGAGCCACTTGTGCTCGCCATACACGCACACCCTGACATAGTGGTACTCAGTAAGGAGCCGGTTACAGAAAAAATCAGCACATATACAGATGACACCCTGCTATACCTAGACGACTCAGGTCATCTACCAATGGCCCTGGCCCTGATAGAACGCTTTGGTGCTTTCTCCGTCCTACAGATAAATTGGGATGAATCCCAGATACTCCCTCTAGACAGCTTCCCACGCCTAAAGACAGAGCCACGCTCACCTTGCAGAGAGTGGATCACATCAAATACCTGGGAATACAGACCACTCAAGATCCAGCTGACTATGTCTCACTCAATATAGCTCCACTCTTTGAAATGCTTAAGCAGAAAACTCAGATATGGACCCAGTTCCAAATGGGAGTAATGGGCCAAAATAAATCTTGTGAAAATGGTTTTATTACCCAAAATATTATATATGATATGGCACTCACCAGCAGGCATGTACTGGCCATCGGGACTACCGGGAGTTTCCTGGTGGGCCGATGGCTCAGTGGGCCGGTTTGAGTGACAGCCTGTCAATGTAATGGCTGCGCGGCTGTCAAGTCTCTGATGTGAGGCCGAGTAGCAGAGAGGGCGCCCCTTGCGGCCGAGTGCAGCACAGCCTTGAAGATGACACAGGGGGTGTGGTGCCCACAGAAGCACGGGTTGCCTGGTAGGTAGTGCTGGTTGCCAGGAACTTGGTAGGACAGGCAGACTGCAGGACAGCAGGCCTGCTTAGGAGGTCCAAAGGGTAAGGACCAGTGGAATGTTCCGATAGCAGAGTCAGAAGCCAGGCCAGGGGGTCAAACACAGCAAGACAGTCCGAGAACACAGCAGAGCTGAGTCTTAGCACTGAAGACAAGGTAAGCGGAGTCCATTAGCCAGGCCGGGGTCAGATATACGCAGTGTCGGCCCAAGACATTGTGCTGCCTGGTACCAAAAATGAAATGCTGCCCCCCCCAAAAAAAAAAATCACGCCCACCAAAATGCCCCCACATCCATTATTTTATATTATGATAACTAAAGTGGACCTGTCATGGCTCTATACATGTATATAAGAGTGTAAAGAGGACCTGTTATGGCTCTATACATGTATATAAGAGTATAAAGTGGACCTGTCATGGCTCTATACATGTATATAAGAGTATAAAGAGGACCTGTTATGGCTCTATACATGTATATAAGAGTATAAAGTGGACCTGTCATGGCTCTATACATGTATATAAGAGTATAAAGAGGACCTGTTATGGCTCTATACATGTATATAAGAGTATAAAGTGGACCTGTCATGGCTCTATACATGTATATAAGAGTATAAAGAGGACCTGTTATGGCTCTATACATGTATAGGAGTGTAAAGAGGATCAGTCATGGCATTATACGTGTATATAGAAGTATAATAAGGACCTTACATGGCTCTATACATGTATGTAGGAGTATAAAGAGGACCTGTCATGGCTCTATACATGTATGTAGGAGTATAAAGAGGACCTGTCATGGCTCTATACATGTATGTAGGAGTATAAAGAGGACCTGTCATGGCTCTATACAGGTATATAGAAGTATAAAGAGGACCTGTCATGGCTCTATACATGTATATTGGAGTATAAAAGGACCTGTGCTTGGCCGGCGGCCGCGATGCCACCCACAATCGCTCCACAGAGAGCCAGAACGGGGATCTGTCAATGTAAACAGACAGATCCCCATTCTGACAGGGGAGGAGAGACAGATCTGCTGTTCCTAGTGATTAGGAACAGAGATCTCTCTCCTCCTCCAGTCAGTCCCATCCCCCCCAGTTAGAAACACCTCCCCATTTAACCCCTTTCCAGACAGTGACATTTACACAGTAATCAGTGCAGTTTTATAGCACAGATCGCTGTATAGATGTCAATGATCCCAAATATGTGTCAAAAGTGTCCGAACCTGTCCACCGCAATGTCGTAGATCACTGCCATTACTAGTAAAAAAGTTAATAATAAAAATGCTTGAAGTGCAGCGGGGAGTGGAGCGGGCAATTTGCCTCACAGTGCAGGGGGCAGTGCCGGGACAAAGTCAACTAGCACCCAGGGCGAACATGCCAAGCTGCGCCCCCCCATGACCAATTATCTTACACACACACACACAAATACATATATATATATATAGTGCAGAGGTCAGAATTGGATAGATTACAAAGTACAAGGATCAGGATCAGTGTGTACAGTGTTCAGAGGTAGAGTATGTACAGTAATATACAATGTGCAGAAGTCAAGAGCAGTAAACTGCAGAGTACAGAGACCAGGAGTATATACACCCTAGTGCATAGCAGTAACCCCTATAAATTATATCAACTTTAGTGTATGTGTCATTATCAAATCTGACCAAGTGAAATATATAGCACATGAATATGGAACCAAAATACCAGTGCTGCAAACAAAATTATGAAGGGGCGAATCCCAAAACATATAATGCGAACAACTCATAAATATTCAATTACATATCACATGTGGGACCAAAATCCCTGTGCTGCAAAAACATTTTGTGAGGGAACTGTAAATAAAAAATGTAAAATACTATAACATATAACATGAATAACTCCCAAATATTCAAATAACTCTAGTCAAATTCTTATGGTTCATTTGTACACAATTTGGTTTTGGAGTTACTACCAAACTCCCAGTGCTGCAAATCAAACACACAGTGCAAAGTAATATTAAAGTGCACTATAAAAAAACAGTCCACTAGAGCAGTGGTCTCCAAACTGCGGCCCTGGGGCCGGATGTGACCCTTTGCTTGCCTTTATCTGGCCCTTGAGGCATTATTCCTGCCAATGACACCAATGATGGGGCATAATTCCTTCTACTGACAAAAAAAGGGGCACTATTCCTCCCAACGACACCAGATCGCACATTGTTAACTCCCACTGGGCACAGTTCGGCCCCCCTGAAGTCTAAAAGACAGTAAACTGGCCCTTTAGAGAGTTTGAAGACCCCTGCACTAGAGAGCAAGTGCTCTTGTGCACATTGCTGGATCGAGATGGGGCTCAAGCAAGTGGCTGACAGATTCCTCCATCCACACAAGTTGGATGGATGTGGGAATTGTATTCTGACAGCAGGGACTCTCCCCTATCAAAATACACTGATCAGCACTGCTTCCGTTTGGCTGCAAACAGCTAATTGAACAAGGATTTCCAGCAGAAGTGGATATAACAATCGGTTTCTGTCTAACAGAGAGGGTTACACATAGATCAAAAATTCAGACCCTGCTGAACCCAATGAATTCTTTGCTGTGTACTCAGTTTTACCTTGTACTTTGCTTCAGCGGGCTCTCTGCAGTTCTGTTACTGGTCCCCTGCAGCTCCTGTGTCAGTTAGGAGTGACAGTGGTCACACTCCAGCCTCCAATTTAGACCATACAGGGTTAATCTTCCTCTATATGTGATAGGGAGGAGGAGGAGAGCACTGGAGCTGGCTGAAGCATAGAATCAAGTAAAAAAAGACTATACAGTGCCCCCCTTCCCCCCCTCCCCCATGCTGCAAGAGTGGACTTTCTTGAAGTTGGGCTGGGATAAGAAATCACATCCTTTGCTGTGTAATGTTATATTCTTGAACAGGTTAGGGATTAGTGTGATATTTCAGGTGCTACATACTGTAGATGTATTCCACATACACATTATATCTTATTAAAAAATCATTATTTTTAGAAGATATAATGTGTATGTGGATTACATATATGTAGCACCTGAAATATCACACTAATTCCTAACCTGTTTAAGAATTTTACTTTCAATAAACCTGCAGTGAAAAGTGCAGGGCACGTTTATAATCACAGTATATGGAATGCAGAGCAGTCGGGACTCACAGTAGAAGAGGATCCAGCCTGTCATCCGTGATTTACACACCTTCACTCTGCTCTGGAGGAGGAGCGCTTTGCTGTGTGCTGGGCGGGAACCAAAGATCGATGCTGCAGTGTAAGGTTCTCTTCCTGCTCCGCCCACATGCACTTTCGCTGGGACTGTACCAGCTCCGATCCAGGGGGGGGGGGAGACTCATAGGAACTCAAGAAGGGAGCCTAGAAAGGGGTGCATCTGCTGCCGCAGAGCAGTGAGCAGGAGCGCATAATCCTTAAATTAGGCAGGCAACAGGGGCATACAAGTTTTACAGCTACATTTTGTGGATAGATTTTTCTGCTCACAGCTTTGCCGCCCCCCTAAAAGTGCCGCCTGGTACAATGGTACCATCTGGTCCCATGGTAGGGCCGGCCCTGGGTATACGCCAGGAAGTCAACAGGAGCAGGTCAGGCAAGCCGGGTTTGGTACACAGGAGATCAGACAGGCAGGAGATGCAAGACACAGGAACACAGGAGAAGCTGACGATAATCCAGCAAATGCAGACACTAGCAGACTTCCTTATATAGGCCCATGTGACCTGCTTGGAGAGATACTGGGTCCTAAAGTCCTTTGCCTGCTGTTGGTTCCCTGACAGTGCCCCCCCCCCCAAGGGGCAGCCTCCGGATGCCCACCCGGGCCCATCTTTCAGGGTATCTGGCACGGAATCTCTGGAGAAGTCTAGGAGCATGTATGTTGCTTGCAGGTTCCCAAGAATTCTCTTCTGCTGGATAACCCTTCCATTTAATAAGAAATTGAATAGTCCTACCTCTCTTGTGACAGTCCAGGATGGATTCTACCTCGAATTCGGCTTCATCTCCCACTGAGACTGGAGGCGGAGGGTCTTCTTCTCTTCCTGGAAAAGGACTAGAGACAACAGATTTAAGAAGAGAAACGTGAAACACAGGATGCACTTTATACGAACTTGGTAGTAACAGTTCAAAAGCTACTGGGTTGATTTTTCGTTTAATTTCGAATGGATCGATAAATCTTGGACCCAATTTCCGGGAGGGGCAAGGGAGCCTGAGATTTGCTGAAGAGAGCCAGACCTTATCTCCAACCTCAAAGCTAGGACTCTCTCCTCTCCTCTTGTCATATTGTTTCTTGTAGTCCTCTTGCGCTTTCTGCATGGTTAGCCGGAGGGTTTGATAATTAGCCTGAATGGAACTTATCCTGTCTTGAACTGCTGGAACTGAGGCTTCCGGAATGACATTAGGTAGAAATGAAGGATGGAAACCGTAGTTGGCCCAAAATGGAGATTGATTGGTGGTTGAGTGTACTGCATTGTTGTAAGCAAACTCCGCACAAGGGAGTAGAGAGATCCAGTCGTCCTGGGAGAAGGAGCAGAAGCAACGCAAATATTGTTCTAAGGTCTGGTTGGTCCTTTCAGTTTGACCGTTGCTTTGGGGGTGATAGGCTGAGGAGAGGCACACCTTGATTGATAATGCTTTGCAGAGCTCTCTCCAGAACCGGGAGGTGAATTGTACCCCTCTATCAGACACAATGCTATCAGGAAGGCCATGGAGCCTGACTATCTCCCCTATGAACATTTTTGCTGTTTCTGCAGCAGAAGGAGTTCCTGCCATGGGCAAGAAGTGCGCCATTTTGGATAGACGGTCCACAACTACCAGGATTGTTGTAGATTCTTCGGATGGGGGCAGCTCTACTATAAAGTCCATAGATATATTTCTCCATCGTTGTTCTGGCACTGGCAGAGGACGTAACAGACCCCACGACTTGACGTTGGACCCTTTATTTCGCTGGCAGGTAGTGCAGGAGCTAACAAACTCCCTGCAATCAGATTTCAAGGTAGGCCACCAGAAGGATCGTTGGATAAGATCCGTAGTTTTCCGCACTCTGAAGTGGCCAGCGAGTTGGTGGTCATGCAAGGTCTTCAGTACCTGTATTCGGGTTTGTTGCGAAACGAAGATCTTGTCCTGATGCCAGAGGTACCCTCCCTGGTTTCTTAGAGAGGATGCTTCTGGTTCCTGGCATTGGAGGGAAGCCTGTTCAAGAGAAGATCTTAGATCGGGTTGGATCAGAAGAAAGTTCTGAGGTGACAGGATTGTACTAGATATTGTCTCCTCCGGAGCATCGGGAAACATTCGGGATAAGGCATCGGCCTTTCCGTTCTTGGAGCCGGGACAGTAGGTGATGTGGAAGTTGAACCTCGAAAAGAACAGAGCCCAGCGGGCTTGACGGGGTCTCAGGCGTTTGGCAGTACGGAGGTATTCGAGGTTCCGATGTCCTGTAAATATCATTATGGGGTGAGCAGACCCCTCAAGAAGGTATCTCCACTCCTCTAAGGCTGTTTTAATGGCCAAGAGCTCGCGGTCACCTACATCATAGTTCCTCTCGGGCTGGCTCATTTTCCGCGAGGAGAAGGCCACGGGGTGAAGCAAGGACTTGGGTCCCTTGCGTTGTGAAAGGACTGCCCCTGTGGCTACTTCTGAGGCATCGACCTCCAAGATGTATGGCAGGGCAGGCTCAGGGTGTTGAAGGATTGGTGCAGAGGTAAACAATAACTTTATAGTCTCTCGAAAGCAGTTTGGGCTTCGGAGGACCACTGGAACCGGATATGTAAGCGGGTCAACTGGGTAATGGGTGAGATGATGGAGGAGAAGTTTCTTATAAACCTCCTATAGAAGTTCGCAAAGCCCACAAACCTTTGCACCCCTTTCTTATCTGATGGAGTTGGCCAATCCAGGATTGCCTGCACTTTCTGTGGATCCATAGCTACACCGCCCGTGGAGATAATCAGTCCTAGGAATTGTATTGATTTCTTCTCGAAGTCACACTTTTCCGCTTTCACATAAAGTCCATGTTTTCTTAGTGTGAGCAGCACTGTCTTTACATGGGTCCGGTGGAGCTCCAGAGTAGCCGAAAATATGAGAATGTCATCCAGATAGATGATGACGAAGTAGTCAAGATATTCCCGGAAAATATCGTTGACGAAGTGCTGAAACGTCGCCGGGGCGTTACAGAGCACAAAGGACATTACAAGATACTCGAAGTGTCCGAACCTCGTTCTGAATGCTGTCTTCCATTCATCGCCCTCACAGATCCGAACAAGGTTATAGGCACCCCGGAGGTCGAGCTTGGTAAATACTTGGGCCGTACGGAATTTCTGGAAAAGTTCAGGAACTAATGGTAGTGGGTAGCAGTTCTTTATTGTGATTTTATTGAGCTCCCTATAATCCACGCATGGTCTTAAAGACTTGTCTTTCTTCTCGACAAAAAAGATTCTGGCACCGGCAGGAGAGGAGAAAGCTTGGATGAAGCCCTTAGCCAAATTTTCATCGATATATTGTCGCAGAATTCCTAATTCCATTTCAGAGAGAGGGAATATTCGTCCAAATGGAATCTCGGCCCCTGGAAGTAATTCTATTGGACAGTCATATGGCCGATGTGGTGGTAGAACGTCAGCTTTTTTCTTATCAAAGACATCCAGGAATTCTTGGTATGCCTGGGGTATATTCTGGTTAGTGGTAGATACAGGGTGGACTGTCAAGCAACTGGTAATGTCTCTGGGTTCAGGAATAAAGCAATGCTGCTGGCAATAGGGAGAGGTGAACAGGACCTCCTTCTTGATCCAATTAATCTGAGGGTTGTGGGCTTGGAGCCATGGAATTCCTAGGATAACTGGAGACATAGGTGAGCTTAGAGCGTCAAAGCGTATGAATTCCTGATGGCCATCAGGAGTGATGATAAGCAGAGGGGCAGTCTCCTGGGTAACAGGGCCACAACTAGGCAATGTGCCATCGGCCAGGCGGACTTCCAGTCCCTGTTTCTTTTGGAGGAGGGGCAACTTCAGGTTTCTCGCCAGGTTCAAGTCCACAAAGCAGCTGCATGCTCCAGAATCAATAATGGCCTGCAGCCGGGTCTCTTCTTTTCCAAATTGCAGCGTAATGGGTAGAACTAGGTGTGAAGGAGAAGCTCCGGAAACCTGGAAATACACTGGAGGGTAGGAAGGTGGCTTCTTGGGCCTTCTGGGGCAGTTATGCAAGAAATGTCCGCTTCCTCCACAATAGAGGCAGAGCCTTGATTGCATACGATGATGCCTTTCATCAGGGGTTAATGCAGAACGTAGCAGGCCGATTTGTCTAGGGACTGGGATAGAAGTACCAGTGGGAGCAGGCACTGATGAAGTGGAAACTTTAGGCGGCATCATGGCAGGGCTGGAGGACTGAGCTCGTTCGGACTGTCTCTCACGTAGACGTCGATCCAGCTGGATGGATGACTGGATGAGATCCTCAAGTGTAGTGGGGACCCCAATCCTGGCCAGCTCATCTTTGAGAGGCTCAGAAAGTCCTAAGCGGAACTGGTGCTTGAGGGCAGCCTCGTTCCAGCCTGTGTCTGCAGACCACCGACGGAAGTCCACGGTATAGTCCTCCACTGGTCGACTACCCTGCTGTAGTGAATGCAGAGCGGCTTCGGCGGTGGCTGTACGCTGGGGGTCCTCGTAGAGTTGTGACATGGCTGCCAGGAATGTGTCCACTGTGTTAATGACTGGGCTTCTTTGTTCCCATAAACTGTGGGCCCAGGTCTGGGGTTCATTGGATAGCAGGGAGATGAGGAACCCGACCTTAACAGTTTCTAAAGCAAAAGTCCGGGGCTGCAAGGATAGATACAATAGGCAGGCATTCCTGAAGGATCTAAACTTTCTTCGATCCCCGGAAAACTGTTCAGGGACGGGAACACGGGGTTCTGGAGGAGGGAGTACCATCGTAGGAGCCACAGAGGAACATACGTGGGTGGAACTGGTAGAAGCTGGGACTGGGTCCGCAGAAGCAGATGACTCTGACAGGTGTTGCAATCTCTCCTCTAGCTGGAGGTATCCTTCTTGCAGTGTCTGGATTGCTTGGGTCAGAGTAGTGGCCTGTTGACATAATGCCTCTAACGGGGACGCACCTCTGCCGGCCTCAGACATGGCTGGATTATACTGTCAAGTCTCTGATGTGAGGCCGAGTACAGAGAGGGCGCCCCTTGCAGCCGAGTGCAGCACAGCCCTGAAGATGACACAGGGGGTGTGGTGCCCACAGAAGCACGGGTTTCCTGGTAGGTAGTGCTGGTTGCCAGGAACTTGGTAGGACAGGCAGACTGCAGGAAAGCAGGCCTGCTTAGGAGGTCCAAAGGGTAAGGACCAGTGGAATGTTCCGATAGCAGTGTCAGAAGCCAGGCTAGGGGGTCAAACACAGCAAGACAGTCCGAGAACACAGCAGAGCTGAGGCTTAGCACTGAAGACGGTAAGCGGAGTCCGTTAGCCAGGCCGGGGTCAGGTATACGCCAGGAAGTCAACAGGAGCAGGTCAGGCAAGCCGGGTTTGGTACACAGGAGATCAGACAGGCAGGAGATGCAAGACACAGGAACACAGGAGAAGCTGACGATAATCCAGCAAATGCAGACACTAGCAGACTTCCTTATATAGGCCCATGTGACCTGCTTGTAGAGATACTGGGTTCTAAAGTCCTTCTCCTGCCAGAGATGCTGGGTCCTAAAGTCCTTCGCCTGCTGTTGGTTCCCTGACAGCGGCTTGCGCAGCCATTACTTTGAGCACCGCTGTACTGCCCAGGGACGGACTGACCATTCGGATGGTGATGTTCTCAGGGAATTGCGGGGGAAGGAAGCGCTGAACACAGCTGGAGAAGTTCCAAAAGTGAGAAGTTTTCTCCACTCAGCAAAGCCCACCTACAGTACCCTCAAGCGGTCATTCGGAACGCTGCGCCTCTCTTGCCTCTCCCTTCTGTGTGCTCAGCACAGCACGCTGTGCCCTGTTTCCACTCAGCGTGATGAGAAGTAGCAGTAGGAGTGGAGCGGGTTGTGACAGTGCCCGGGTATATGGAGGCAGCTGAGGACAGTACCAGGAGAATTAAACCTCTGGTGTTCACCTGTGTCATCCTGACGAGATGTGTTACATTCTGTGCCTGTGCCATGTGTGCTGGGTGATCAACTACATGGCCGGCCTTTATGTGGCCCACCCTGACAGCACCAAACTGAAGCTCGAGGGCCAGGGGGATATCCTGAGGATTATGGAGAGGGTGGATGACCTGGAGAGTGCTTCATGAAGCACCAACCACATACAAGGTACTCCACACCGAGTGTACATGTTTATTATTACTCTACATCAGGGGCAGACTGACCATTCAGGCCTTGGGCCTGAGGGCCCGGGCCAGTTGGGGGCCCCATGAGAGGCTCCTGGCTCATTTCTTCACCTCCCAGAAGGTGAGCTCAGCACCCCCAAAGCGACACCACTGGCTGGGACAGGACATCACACTCAGTGCTGTATCATCCATTGAGCCCTGTCACACACCACACAATGGATGATATGCAATTCCCATCAATACCACCATTCCCTATCTCCCTCCCCCACTGCAGGAACCTCTGTGGCTCTCTTGCAGCTACCAGCTTCTCCTCTTCCCTTACGCTGACTTCAGGTGCTGCAAGGGAGCCACAGTGGAATTTAAGTGTAAAAATAGTTCCCCTCACTGCTTTGACCCTCTGCTACAGCTCCACCACCTCAGGAATTCCCTGGTGCCCCCTTCATGCAGCACTGCTGGCCAGTTTCCCCTACTCCCCGTCTCACCAGCTGCAGCCGCTGCTGGGATGACAGATTGATGATCTGTGCAGTGTTCATGTTCACCAGCCCCTTCGTGAATGGACACAGGAGCGATCAGTACTGATCACTCTTGTGTCCATTTATCACACAGGAGTGAATGAATAGGAGTCTCTGTACAGAGGATCTATTCATTTATCTGCAGTGCAGCTAAGGCTACACAGAAAGGGAATGAGGTTCTATGTCTTAAGCATACCTCCCAACTTTTTGAGATGGGAAAGAGGGACACCTATCAGCAAAAGTATGCAGGCATAGGACACACCCCTTGCCACGCCCCCTTCAAGTTGAATTGTACAAAAAAAAACAAGATTGGTTAAACCCACAAGTGCTTTTTTTTACCACTACTATTCCTTTATATTGGCTTTTGGAATTTAAAAATGCAGCAATTTAGAAATCTGATGAAAGGTATAGTGCTGGAAAACACTTTTTGATGGATAAAAAGTGCATTTTATATACAGCTATATAGAGCAGACCAAAATGAAGGACAAATGAGGAGGAATGAGGGACAGAGGGACATTGTTCCAAATCAGGGACAATCCCTCAAAATCAGGGACAGTTGGGAGCTATGCCTCAGGCCCTTTCTCTGTCTCAAAAATCTCTTTTACCTGCACAGAATGTACAAGTGTTCTGTGCATCCCCATGCAGGCAGTTCCATTCATGACAATTGGGATGCAGCTGCTGAATGGACACAGCCAACACTCTCAATTTGACATCCGTTTGGGTGCATGTCCCTGAACTTACATTGTTTATGTTCGGGTCTGTGCACTCCCACCTGCATGTCAGATTGGGTAGCAGTGTCCTTGCAGCCACTGCTTCCCAATCGACATGAATGGGACTGCCTGCACAGGGATGCACACCTGTACATCCCCATGCTTGTAACATGACCTTCACACTTTAGTGCATCCCATGTGAACGAGGCCTTAGTAGAAATGTAATGTTTTTTGCGCAATTGAGTATAGTTTATATACTGTTTTTGTGCGTGTTTGCAAAATTAAAGTGGGCCAGTCTGGATGAAGTCCAGGGCCAAATTTTTGTCCCAGTCCAGCCCTGCTCACCAGTGTTCTTAGGCATTTGAAATCAATAGAAACCATACTAAAACCGTTTATAAGGGGCTACAACAGACACAAGCTCCCCTGGAACAAACTAAAAAATCCTACTGACCTCGCTGGAATGGCCCTACCTGACTTTAACACATACTATCTAGCTACCCAACTGTCACAAATAATTCACATCGATAAGGTTGACAGAGACAGGTTCCTGAACTTCCTGTGCCCCAAGTGGTCACGTGGAACCTTGGATACCTTTTGTGGCAATAACGGGGGGAATAAGAGGTGCAGAGAGGGCGGGCGACCGCAATTCCCTGTTATATCAGTATAGACGGGTATGGGATATCGTCTCAGATAAGCTCAAACTACCACAAATACATGAATTCACCTCCCTGTGGCCAATAATAGCCCTCCCGGAATTAAACTCTATCCCAGACCCCGACTTGTGGAGCTCCAGGGGAATATTCTATTTGTCTCACATTACTCACAATGGGGCACTGAAGACTTTTGACAGGCTGAAATCCGAGTTCATGCTTGTGTAGCGGGTGGTTACATTTAGGGGGAAGCATCTGAGTGGTAGCCAGGCTCAGATGTATGGATTGTTAGGTCTCATTGACCATTTCCATACCTGGGAGATAGTACTGGTGGTTAAGTTCACTGGGGTCTATAGGTGGCGCTGTTGCCGTGGGTCCCAGGTTGAACTGCAGTATGATATTGTATCCTTTTTGTCCCCTCTTGACAGCAGTACGGGGGGGGCGGGGAACCTGCTGTGCCTGCCGGGAGAGGATATAAAAGGGGGCGGCCATCTTCCAGAGGGGTCGGTTCCGCGCTCAGGCACCTTAAGCCTGGGTGCGGGTGTGTCGTCTCCGGGTGCCCTAGGCCCGGAGGCCTGTCGGGAGGTCTCTGGGTACTCTAGGCCCAGAGACGGAGCTGCTGTTCCATCCCAGACACCTTCAGTCTGGGGTGAGGTACTTCGAGAGAGGCCCAGGGCCCAGTACCTTCGATTGGGTCCCACAAGGGATCGAGGGCTCCTAGGGTGCCCCCTAGAAGTGGGTGCCCGAATCTAGGACAAGGAGGCCAGGGAGGTGACCCTTCCAGAAGACCCGACGCGGTATCGCTGGTGACGGTGGGGCCTCTAGTAACTCTCCGGATAGATGTCCTTTCCCTGACAGGGGTCAATACTTTTAGAAGGTAATCCACATTCTCATGGTCTGTCGCAGAGACCCATCGTGAATTCGGTCGGTGGCAGAGACCCAACAACCGGGCCTGTGGCAGAGGCTCTATTCACCTGGTCTGTGGCAGAGACCACTTCATGGTCGGTGGCAGCGACCGTGCGCCAAGCCTGTTGGTGCTATTCAGAACAGGAGAAACCCAAATTTAAAGTTTGTGCCTGGACCTCCTCCCACCTTATCTGACCCGTGTTTGTCTCAACCCGTCTGCTCTAAAAGAGACTGTTTATTGTGCAAAAAGGAATAAACAAGTGTTGGACCTTTCAGTTGGTGTGGACAGTTGCTTACTGGGGAAAGTTAAAGACTTGTTCTGACTACTGCAGAAACAAGGTCAGCACTGGAGGCCTTTTTACACCAGTCACAAGCAGGCCTGAGAAACTAACACCGCTCACCCTCCCTATTCAGGAGGGTACAGGCTTGTGGTGCGGTGTGCCTCATTCTTTTCCTGCAGAGGAGACAAGCAGAAAAAAAGCAGGTAAATTCTGGGGTTGGTGCGCTACACGTGGGGGCTCGAGTCCGGGATGTGTTTGCGGGCATGGAGTGTAAACCCCCCAGAAGCTGAACTTTTATTCCCCAGTGAAGTTCCATGGAGGTCGGCCATGTTTGAAACTGCGCCACGAGGAGAACCCTGACTGCGTAGTTCGTGGGCGTGTCTATTCAGAAAAGCCCACGAGCGATGTAGAAGATGGGAGGAGTCTGACCATGTATGGAGTTACACGTGGGGACTTTGGCGTGGAAAAGGTCAGTGCGCGATGGAGCAGCAAGTGGTCAGCATGTCCTCTCATGCCTCATGGGTTCCAGCTTCAAATACCATGAAAATGACATCATTCGCTGCTTCGGTTACGAATACGGGGATTCGGCTCAAGCCCCGGGGAAGATTTGCCCTCTATGTGTGTAGAGACGTGGAGGCCCTCGGTGTGATTTGTCCCGACTGCTCGGGACTGGTGGTTCATCTGAAGTCATTCGGGCGATGTGAGAGCTGCAAGGAATTTCTGAGGTTGAGCAACCTACAGAGAGGCCTCGGGCCTTCCACCTCAACTACCTTACCGGCGCCACCACTCCGGAGGGAGGAATCGAAGCTTGTACAGCCACCCCAGCGCACTGACGGGACTTCGGAGGAAGTCACAGAGGAGCTCGTTGTAGCGAGTGAGATACCGGAGGATGCTGATTCGGCAACGACAGAGTCTTTTCTCCCACCGCCCAAGAGGAAGATAGGTCTCGTGAAGGCTTCCCGCGGCCGTGGTGGAGCAACGCCCCAGCGCTTACCCGGAACGGATGTCTCTGAAGGGAAAAAGTCCCGGACGTCCGAGTCCTTCTCCAAGCCGAGGTAAGCCAGGGGGGGAGACTTTGTTACAGGCCCATAGCCCTCGGGATTCACATGCTAGTGAGTTGGCCAGAGGGGGTGAATCGTCCTTCACCAGGAATTACTTCCCTGCGGAGGAGTACGATACATCTGATCTAGAGTCCGTCTCAGATGCGGGTTATGATGCCGTGATTGACGAACTGTTTGAGAGGAAGGGATGGGATAAGATGCCCCTGTCCTTGTTCCGAAGGCCTAGGAACCCACCCATGTCTACTGGGGAAAGTACACCCCGGGTGGTGGCCGCCGAGCCTGAGGAGGGATCTGTCCCCTTGTCTACCCTTCCACAATCGGGAGCACCTGCTTCTACTTCTACTGCTACTGCTAGACCGGTGTCACTGCGGGCCCCTGCAACTGGCCCAGAGGCAGTTACAGTGCCTCGACACCTGGACGCTGTTGTTTTGCCTGGCGCAGGAGACCGTGCCACTATGCCACCGCTGTCCCGCTTACAGAGACTCTTTAATCAAAAGGTCGCTAGTGAATATGGGTCGGAATACCCGTATCTGCCCAAGGAACTTCTTTTCGAGGTTGAGGCCTGCAGGGACCGGTGGTATTCAGAGTTTGTGTGGGCACACCTCAAGGTACCCCACGCTAGAAGATACTTTTCTTGTTCACCTGACGCAACTCTGCGGTTCAAAGATTGCAAAGCTGCGTGGATGTTGGCTCGGCACATTCATGCAGACAAAGTGCTTATCTGCAGAAAGGATAAGGATGATGTGGAGTATCACATAGATACCTTCGATAGACATTGGAAGCCGTTGGTATTGCCCGATCCACATTACTATTTGTGAGAGACCAGACTCTTGTGTTTTGCGTTTGAACATTTTTTTTTTCTTTCTTTTTTCTCTTCAGGAACTTTGCCCATGTTAAAGGGTATTTTACTCTTTTGAGGAATGGGAGTTGTTGTTGTTGTTGTTCTCCCTTCTCTTCCCACCACAAAGATAACCAGGACTTTGGGGTCGTAGTTAGTGAGGGCCACAGTTCACAGAGAAGAAAATTTCCTTGTCATCAACAGGTGTTCTGACCGCGGCACTACCACTAGGTGGCAGTGTTGTGCAACGGTTACATTGAAGGTTTTACATTGCACTTACTGTTAGAGCGAGCAGGTTTTTTTCTCTAGGGAGAGGCCTGTTCATTCTAAAGTACATATTGTTGGAATTATGTGTTTTCTTTCTTCCTATGCAGGTGATCGACAAGCAAGACTGCTGAGTATGGGGTGGGTCTTAGTGAGTTCTGCGGGAGGAAACTGTAAATATTTACTGTGAAGTTTGACTGATCTTAAAATGTTTTACATATTTGTACACCCTTATTCCCATCTGTGTTTTCCTTCCCATGTGAGGTTCCGGCACAAACAAACGAAACTTTAAATTGTCATTTTTTTGTTGTTGTTTGTCTCTGGATCTGGCTTATGTTGACTCAGATTGAGGAGGCATAAATTGGTTTCAGACACTGGGGACCAGTGTTCACAAGTGGGGGGGGGGGCTGTGTAGCGGGTGGTTACATTTAGGGGGAAGCATCTGAGTGGTAGCCAGGCTCAGATGTACTGATTGTTAGGTCTCATTGACCATTTCTATCCCTGGGAGATAGTACTGGTGGTTAGGTTCACTGGGGTCTATAGGTGGCGCTGTTGCCGTGGGTCGCAGGTTGAACTGCAGTACGCGGTTGTATCCTTTTTGTCCCCTCTCGGCAGCAGTACGGGGGGGGCGGGGAACCTGATGTGCCTGTCGGGAGAGGATATAAAAGGGGGTGGCCATCTTCCAGAGGGGTCGGTTCCGCGCTCAGGCACCTTAAGCCTGGGTGCGGGTGTGTCGCCTCTGGGGGCCCTAGCCCGGAGGCCTGTCGGGAGGTTTCTGGGTACTCTAGGCCCAGAGACGGAGCTGCTGTTCCATCCCAGACACCTTCAGTCTGGGGTGAGGTACTTCGAGAGAGGCCCGGGGTCCAGTACCTTCGTCTGGGTCCCACAAGGGATCGAGGGCTCCTAGGGTGCCCCCTGGAAGTGGGTGCCCGAATCTAGGATGAGGAGGCAAGGGAGGGGACCATTCCCGAAGACCCGGCGCTGTATCGCTGGTGACGGGGGGGCCTCTGGTAACTCTCCGGATGGATGTCCTTTCCCTGACAGGGGTCAATACTTTTAGAAGGTAATCCACATTCTCATGGTCTGTGGCAGAGACCCATCGTGAATTCGGTCGGTGGCAGAGACCCAACAACCGGGCCTGTGGCAGAGGCTCTATTCACCTGGTCTGTGGCAGAGACCACTTCGTGGTCGGTGGCAGCGACCGTGCACCAAGCCTGTTAGTGCTATTCAGAACAGGAGAAACCCAAATTTAAAGTTTGTGCCTGGACCTCCTCCCACCTTATCTGACCTGTGTTTGTCTCAACCCGTCTGCTCTAAACGAGACTGTTTATTGTGCAAAAAGGAATAAACAAGTGTTGGACCTTTCAGTTGGTGTGGACAGTTGCTTACTGGGGAAAGTTAAAGACTTGTTTCTGACTACTGCAGAAACAAGGTCAGCACTGGAGGCCTTTTTACACCAGTCGCAAGCAGGCCCGAGAAACTAACACCGCTCAACCTCCCTATTCAGGAGGGTACGGGCTTGTGGTGCGGTGTGCCTCATTCTTTTCCTGCGAAGGAGCCAAGCAGAAGAAAAGCAGGTAAAGTCTGGGGTTGATGCGCTACACTAGCAAATCAAAGTTTTTTTTTAGATATCTTCAAATTTGTCATGCTTTTCGAACACAATTCCCTTCGGACAATCTTTCCCTAGACAATAACCCCTTAATGGAAGCAATAAAAAGTCTTGACCCCAAAAAACGGATCTCTCAATTTTACAATATGTTGTCACTACCCCAGGCATCCACATCGGCCTATGCCTTGAAGACTAGATGGGAGGGAGAGGTGGGGTCCATAGAAGACGAGGAGTGGAGCAAAGTCTTAGACACTTGCAAACTAGTTGCACCCTAAACTCTCGGATGGCTTGACCCAGATCTTTATACTGCACCAATCGTATGTCACACCACTAAGAATCTCTCAATACAAACAAGGTCAATCCACTAATTGCCCAATGTGCAATCAAGACATGAGTACATTCTATCACCTACTGTGGCAATGCCCGAAGATCCAGGCATTCTGGACACAGGTGGTTCAGTTCCTACATGACACTATGGGCTTCCCTCTAACACTGCACCCCAAGCCATGCCTTCTGGGAGTTTTTCCAGAATCGGATATAGATAGGTTCACTAAAATATTCTTGAATGAAACCCTTTTTCATTGAGAAAAGTTGTAGCCAGACTACGGATGAGGCCCAGCCCGCAGAGCTCTCTAACTGGATAGTAGAAGTGAATAATAGTTTGCATTATAAAAAACGTATATAATCCCATAGAGGATGCCCCTCAAAGTATGGCAAGATCTGGGATAGGGGGCTCCAGACTCCTGAAATCTGCATTTAGCAGGGAGCCCATGCACCATGAACTTTCAGCCCTCCAGTTTCCCCACTAGTTTCATACGAAGAAACTGAGAGTAGAGACCATAAAAACAAAATATAATATACCTTGAAAAATGTATAACCTGACATAAATTGCAATGGCTAAAAGTGTCTCATGTTAATGTCTGTAATATCAAGGGATGTTTCTGTGTCATAGTTGACTAAGATACTGTATAATATACTGGACATTGGTAAACAAATTTTTACACGTGTATATTTTCTTTTTGTTCAATAAAAAAAAAGAAATGAATGGCTCCTGTGCTGAGTTGCCATTGCCAACCTCCAGTGTTTACAATGAATAAGGTCAGCCTTTCATCATGGGATGTGGAAGCAAGTGGAGATCATTAGAGAAGTGGTGTCTACTTGAGTGGTTTCCAGCTTCCAGGTACATCATATGGTATCTACTGTACATACAGTCAGGTCCATAAATATTGGGACATCGACACAATTCTAATATTTTTGGCTCTATACACCACCACAATGGATTTAAAATGAAACAAACAAGATGTGCTTTGACTGCAGAGTTTCAGCTTTAATTTGAGGGTATTTACATCCAAATCAGATGAACGGTGTAGGAATTACAACAGTTTGTAGATGTGTGTAGCGACCTCACCTCTCACTCCCTCTTTCTCTTCTCGGTCAATGGCTCTCGTCTAGGGGACCAGGGAGGAGAGTGTGGCGCACCACCAGCTCGTATCCTCTTGTGTGCAGAGGTGTGAGCTATAACTTTTTACCTTCGGGCCTGTGTCCCTGTCCATAGCCAGAACTTCCCTTGAGGATGACTCCCACCCTCCACGCAGGTGGAGGTAGGAACCTTTAGCTCCCAGAAAGTCAAGTTCCACACCACTGAAAGTCCAACACTTATTTATTTTTCAGAGTAATAAATAGTCCTTTGAGAGTGACTGGTCAGACACAGAACAGTTCAGAACAAATTGGGGAGGAGGTCAGGGCACAATCCTATCAATGAAACAAAACTGTTAGGATTTCACAACAGTTATGGCGCTCAGTCGCTGCCACCGACCGTGAGGTTGGTCCCTGCCACGGACCAGGTGAAATAAGGTCCCCGCCACAGACCATGATTGTTGGGTCTCTGCCACCGACCTGATTCACGTTGGGTCCCTGCCACAGACCATGAGAACGTGGACTACCTTCAAAAAGTTGCGACCACTGTCAGGGAGAAGACATCCATCCGGACGGTCACCAGAGGTCCCACCGTCACCAAATTGCTGCAATGGATCTTCGGGAAGGGTAACCTCTCTGGCCCCCCTCATCCTAGATTCGGGTTCCCTCACTCGGTGGACCCCTAGGATCCCTCGATCCCTCGCGGGACCCAGTCGAAGGTACTGGGCCCAGGCCTTCTCAAGCAGTACCTCACCCCAGGCCGAAGGTGCCTGGGATGGCATTCAATCCCCTACACCCAGGCCAAGGGCACCTGGGTGCGGGCGAACTGGAACAGCAGCCCCAGGCTGAAGGTGCCTGGGACTCAACCCCGTGTGGAAGATGGCCGCCCCTTTTATACCACCTACCAGCAGGCACAGTGGGTTCCCGCCCCGCCGTACCACCGCCGAGAGGGGACACAAAAAGGCACAATCCTACAACGATGGTTCAACCCCAGTCTATGGCGACAGCGCCACCTATAGACTGCAGGGAACTAGACACCATTGATCTCCTCCACAAGAAAATATAGTCCATAAACCCTAGCAATAGTGCATCTGAGCCTGATTACACCCAGACACCTGCCCCCTAAATGTAAAACCTCGCTACATGTGCCTCACACTTTTTAAGGGACCAAAAATAATGGGACAGATTAACAATCATAAATCAAACTTTCACTTTTTAATACTTGGTTGGTAATCCTTTGCAGTCAATTACAGCCTGAAGTCTGGAACGCATAGACATCACCAGACGCTGGGTTTCATCCCTGGTGATGCTCTGCCAGGCCTCTACTGCAACTGTCTTCAGTTCCTGCTTGTTCTTGGGGCATTTTCCCTTCAGTTTTGTCTTCAGCAAGTGAAATGCATGCTCAATAGGATTCAGGTCAAGTGATTGACTTGGCAATCGCATAACATTCCACTTCTTTCCCTTAAAAAACTCTTTGGTTGCTTTTGCAGTAGGCTTCGGGTCATTGTCCATCTGCACTGTGAAGCGCCGTCCAATGAGTTCTGAAGCATTTGGCTGAATATGAGCAGATAATATTGCCCGAAACACTTTCAAATTCATCCTGCTGCTTTTGTCAGCAGTAACATCATCAATAAATACAAGAGAACCAGTTCCATTGGCAGCCATACATGCCCACGCCATTACACTACCACCACCATGCTTCACTGATGAGGTGGTATGCTTTGGATCATGAGCAGTTTCTTTCCTTCTCCATACTCTTCTCTTCCCATCACTCTGGTACGAGTTGATATTGGTCTCATCTGTCCATAGGATGTTGATCCAGAACTGTGAAGGCTTTTTTAGATGTTGTTTGGCAAACTCTAATCTGGCCTTTCTGTTATTGAGGCTGACCAATGGTTTACATCTTGTGGTGAACCCTCTGTATTCACTCTGGTGAAGTCTTCTCTTGATTGTTGACTTTGACACACATACACCTGCCACCTGGAGAGTGTTTTTGATCTGGCCAACTGTTGTGAAGGGTGTTTTCTTCACCAGGGAAAGAATTCTTCGTCATCCACCACAGTTGTTTTCCGTGGTCTTCCGAGTCTTTTGGTGTTGCTGAGTTCTTTCTTTTTAAGGATGTACCAAACAGTTGATTTGGCCACACCTAATGTTTTTGCTATCTCTCTGATGGGTTTTTTTTGTTTTTTTTTAATTCTTTATTTCTGTATCTATGTCGACAACATACTAGAAACCATAATACAAAGCATTTTACATATTACAAATCAGTTATGTTATCTTAGCCATCATAAATAATAATAAAAAAAAAAAAACAGAGTATTGATTGTCTATTTCTTTACTTACCCCTCCCTCCCTCCCATTCTATGTATCACAGTCATCTGCGCCTATCCCCTTTAACTCTGAAGAAAAGAAAAGAAAAATAAGAGGGGAAAAATACAATTTCCCTCCCTTGCCTGCTGGGCTCAGTTGACGAGATTGATATCTCCCCTAAGGAGCTTCTAGGCCCCATTCTCTATCTTCTCCAAATAATTTTTTTCCCTCTTCCGATTTTACAAATTCTTCCCATGGTGCCCATATCTCATTAATTTGTTCTGTTCTTCCCATTGCGCTGGGCCATAGATTTTCCATTATCCAAATTCGTCAAATTTTTTCCAGCCACATAGAAATAGGGGGTGTTCGAATTTCCTTCCAACATATAAATATGCAGCTTTTGGCTGCATTCACCATGTGACATATTATTGAGTTTTTATATATTTTCATCAGGATTTGGGAACTTTGTAGCAGAAAGAAGGTTGGATCATCCGGAACCTGATATTCTGTAAACATTTGCGTTATCCTCTGAACTTCCGACCAAAACCGTCTAATCACTAGACTTTGCCAAAAAATATGAAAAATAGTCCCCCGTTCACCACAGTTTCTCCAACATCTATCTGACTCTTCCGGAAAAAATGTATTTAAAACTACTGGGGTATAGTACCATCGTGTTAACAATTTATAGTTAGATTCCTGTATTTTGGTACATCTAGGAGGTACTTAATGCCAGTTGTTCTATTTTCTTACTCTGTATTGAGGAGAAGCTTTGATTCAGATCTCTCTCCCATTTACTCAGACTTTTTATTTTATACTCCTCTGGAGGTGTTACCAGAAGAGCGTATATTTTGGATATAACATGGGAGATTGGTTCCTTTTCTTCACAGTATGTCTCAAATCTTGTGCATGGTCTACAATATTTCTCCATTGGGCCTAGGGATACCAGGAAATGTCACACTTGTCGCGCCTGCCAGGCCGACATTTCAAATTGGCCACCCTGTTGGGTCATATTTTCTATTGATGGCCAGACTTCTAAGTTCGTGAAGTGTGATACTTGATATAATCCTTAGTCTCTAAGTCCCTGAAAGCCTCTTACCTCCACTCCTGGTGGAAACGCTGGGTTCCCCAGGATTGGTGTCAAAGGTGAATGTTCTGTAGATATTCTAGGGTTCCGACTTATCTTGTATCCCACTTGCAGTGTAGGACCTATTATAGGGTGCGTTTTCAATGAGGAAGGTAAAGATGTATAACACCAAATGGCTCTACTCAATGGAATAATACTTATTTGTTGTTCAATTCTGATCCATAATTTATATTCTGTGTGCCTGCACCAGTCAATGATCCTACCTAACTGCGCTGCCTGATAATACTTATACATATCCGGGGCTGCAATTCCACCCTGCTCCTTCGGTATTGTTAATAAGCTTCTGTTAATCCTAGGTCGTCTGCAGGCCCAAATAAATTTTGAGAACTCTGTCCCTATCTGATTAAAGTAGGACCTGGGAATATATATAGGTACCGTATATACTCGAGTATAAGCTGAGTTTTTCAGCAAATTTTTTTGTGCTGAAAATTCCCCCCTCGGCTTATACTCGAGTCACCTTTTTGTGCCTGATCTCCCGGATTTTTGGGACCCGGTACCGGCCGGCCATAAGTCCCCTGGACCCCAAACTTGGCACACATGTAGCCCCACTCTTCCTCTACAAGTGTGCAAATTTCGTTGTCCGGGGACCTAGGGCCAGGGAGCACCGATTTTTCAAAGCCGGGCACCCCTTCCATAGACTCCCATGTTAAATGGTAATTTCTCTGGTGATTTTGGGGACCCGGTACTGGCTGGTCATAGGTCCCCTGGACCCGGAACTTGGCACACATGTAGTCCCATTTCTCCTCTACAAATGTACAAAGTTTGTTGTCTGGGGGACCTATGGCCGGGGAGCACCGATTTTTCAAAGCCTTCCATAGACTCCCATGTTAAACGTCAGTCTAGTCATGGACACAGTGGGGCTTGGGCACAGTGAGGCATGGGCACAGTAAGGCATGCACATGGACACAGTGAGGCACAGTGAGGTATGCAGATGGACACCCTAGGCTTATACTCGAGTCAATACGTTTTCCCAGTTTTTTTGTGGTAAAATTAGGTGCCTCTGCTTATATTCGGGTCGGCTTATACTCGAGTATATACGGATGCCTGAAACAGATACAGAAACCTAGGAACTATATTCATCTTTAAGATGTTACACCTCCCGAACCAGGAGTGCATGCCCTTGTTCCATTTTTTTAGAAGTATTCTGACAGTCATTAGTAATGGTCGGAAGTTCAGGTCAAAAATCGTTGTTAAATTTGAGGGGATCTGTGTCCCTAAGTAATTCAATGCCTTTGTCGTCCATCTAAATTTAAAGTTATGTTAAAGGCTTCTACTTAGGTGTCCCTGCATCGCCACTCCCATAGCCTCCGACTTACTATAGTTTATCCTGAAGCCAGACAGAGCTCCGTACTGTTCTATTTCCTTCAGCAAATTGGACAATGATATTTGTGGAGAAGCTAATGAAAACAATAAGTCACCAGCATACGCTGATACCTTATATTCTTCTCCTCCTATTCTTATTCCCACAATGTCTGGGTTCTGTCTGGTCTTATTCAAAAAGGGTTCTAGTGTCAGAGCAAATAGGAGTGGCGATAAGGGACACCCCTGGCGGGTCCCATTTGAATTCGGGAATATTTTAGAGTATACTCCATTTGCCTTAACCGTAGCTTGTGGTTTAGAATACAGCTCAGTTATCCACTGTAGCATCTGATTCCCAAGCCCCATGTGTCTCAGTACTCCTAATCTCCAATTCACCCTATCAAAAGCTTTTTCCGCATCCGTGTTTATGAACACACTAGGGTTTTTTAATTGGCTTGCTTGTTGAATTAATTTTAGTACTTTAATGGTACTATCTCTTGCTTCATGTTTGGGAATAAATCCCACTTGATCTAAATGTACTAAATGAGACACATGGGGTTGTAATCGAATAGCTAGAGTCTTTGTGTTGGGGGCAACCTGGTCCACACATCTGTTTTTACAACGAAATGACACTTGAAGTCCCCAAACAGTCTGCATAGTAGAATAGCAGGAAAGGGCTCATCTCCGCCCACCTGCTGTGTGAGAAGCTTCAAAGAGATTGCATGAAAGTGCAATCATTGGTTGAGAGATAGACAGGCGGGCAAGGGGAAGGAGCTTGAATGAGTAATGAGTGAGTTTTGTAAAAAGGGTTCATAACACAGAGCTCGGTCTATTCCCTTTTTGACTGCAAGGACCTCTGTTATCTGGCTGGGACCTTGCTCTGAAGGCCATTTTTGGGCCTAAGACATGTGGCCTGCAGAAGCCTACAAAGGCCTACAGAGGCCTAGTTCTCTATCACATGTGGGAGCTCAGCAAGCAGGACCTTTGCCTCGAGGAGAGAATAAGTATAATTTTCATTAGTACTGTTGTTGTAGACTGTATCTGATGTTACGATATGTTTCCTATTTTTGGAGGAATAAATGTAATATGACTTGATTTACGAAGCAACTGTGTCTATCTCATAATTAACATTGTATCATCAGGCCTAGCATTCTGATAGGCTAAACTAGCAAGCAAGGAACTATACAAATAATACATAGATGCAATAGTTATAGATTATAGATTAATAAATATAATATTGCATATTTACAACACTTTGTAAATATCTTTAAATCTGTGTTCAATAAAGATATCGGTCGATAACTACTACAGCACGTCAAATCTTTACCTTTGGCAGAATCGTGATGTGTGCTCTTAATGTATCTGGTGTAAAGGTAGTCTGTCCGATGGCATTAAATAGTTTAGTCATGTATGGGCTTAATAAAGGATAAAAGCTTTTAAAGTATTGTATCAAAAAAACATCTGGTCCAGGAGCCTTTCCATGTTCTATCGTTTGTATTGCTGTAAATATTTCCTCAGATGTAATGGGTGCTTCTAATTTTCTTCGAACCGGAGATGATAGTCAAGCTAGTTGTGAGGAGGCTAGATATTCATCTAGAGATGAGTGAGGCAAAAGAGGAGGTGCTAAATTGTACAATGAGGAGTAATACTCCCCAAATTCCTGTGTGATATCTTTCGGGATCGAGAGTTTTTGGTCTTTTTTTCCCTTAATATAGGGTATATATGATTGTGTTTGTTGTTCTTTCAGTTTTTTTGCTAATAGTTTGCCGCACTTGTCTCCAGATTCGTATGTAGCCCGTCTCCCTCTTTGTAGTACTGCCTTTGCTTTATATCGTAGGATATCTGATATCTGTCGTCTTAAATGTGCTAATTAATTTCCTACTCCCCTTTCTGATGTCTCTTTATGTAGTATCTCCAATTCTTGGATCTTTCCCAATAACTCATTTATTTCCTTTTCTCTGGCCTTCTTTACTCGGGAACCATGTTTAATTAAAATCCCCCTTATAACTGTTTTATGTGCTTCCCATACAGTTCCAGGGTCACTTTCTGCACTGTAATTTATTTGGAAATACCATGTAATTTCTTTACTCAGGTCTGCTACAATTTCTGGTGATTGTAATAAGCTCTCATTCAATCTCCAGCTCCATTCCATAGAGTGAACTGCCCCTGATAGTGAGAGTTCTATTATGACTGGAGCGTGATCTGACCAGGTTATGCTACCAATTGATATATCCTGCACACTGGAGATTAGTTGCTGTGGTATCAAAAAAAGATCAATCCTTGAATATAATTGGTGTCGATTAGAGAAATATGTATAATCCCTCTCCTCTGTGTGCAGGATACGCCAAACGTCTATCAGTTGGTTTTCATGAAGTTTCTGAAGAATACGCTTCCTTGTCCCAATAGACACTGAGGAGGAACCTCTAGAGGTATCGATTCTTGGATCTAAAGGTATATTAAGGCCCCCCCCCCCAGAATTAGTTTCCCTTCTTTAAATTTTGTCAATTTTGATAACATTTTTCCGATAAAGTTATCTTGATTAACGTTTGGAGTGTAGATGGTAGCTAAAGTTACTTTTGTATTCCCAATAAATCCTTTCAAGAATAAATACCTCCCTCCTGGGTCTGCGTATTTATCCAACAAGGACAATGCTATTCAATTGGATATTAAAATAGCCACCCCCTTAGTTTTGGCCTCTTTGTTAGACGCCAAGTATACATTGGGGAAATATCTATTTTGGAGATATGGGAATTTTCCTTCCTTAAAATTAGTTTCCTGTATCATTCCAATATCTGTTTTAGTCTGACTCAAGTCATTTTGTAGCATCCTATGTTTTTCCGGGATGTTCAGACCCCTCGTATTTATGTAGGTCACCTTCAGTCCTCCCATCTTCTATGGTCCAGCAGGCAAAGGGAGGATGGGAAAAAAAAAACCCGGGGTTATAACACCAGTACCTACTTGGGATTACCTATTTGCCCGTAGATACCGAGTATGGGGGATTGTCTAGCCGCGGCCGGAGTAGCGGAGCAATGGGCCATATCCCCATGGCTGTTTTATTACTTAAAATATATAAAAATAAACCACCAAATAAACCACCAAAAAAGAGGAAAAAAAAAGAAAAAACAGAAATCAAAACAAGAAAGAATAAGTAATTCATAATTCCACCCTTTCTCCCTCTCTTTACTTCCCCTCCTTCCGATACCATGCTCAGAGGTTATTTTCTTCTTCATAACTCTTGCATGTTTAAACTAATCTTATTTTCTAACTTTTACTTTACCATTTACTTCTTTAAGGGGGTATATACTAAAATAGATTACAATATTGTTTTGTTTTTTCAGCCTAATGATGGCTTGCTTCACTGATAGTGACAGCTCTTTGGATCTCATATTGAGAGTTGACAGCAACAGATTCCAAATGCAAATAGCACACTTGAAATGAACTCTGGACCTTTTATCTGCTCCTTGTAAATGGGATAATGAGGGAATAACACACACCTGGCCATGGAACAGGTGAGCAGCCAATTGTCCCATTACTTTTGGTCCCTTAAATAGTGGGAGGCACATATACAAACTGTTGTAATTCCTACACCGTTCACCTGATTTGGATGTAAATACAATCAAATTAAAGCTGAAAGTCTGCAGTTAAAGCACATCTTGTTTAATTTCAAATCCATTGTGGTGGTGTATAGACCCAAAAATATTAGAATTGTGTCGATGTCCCAATATTTATGGACCTGACTGTAGCTGTATGTAAAACTATGTAAAAATATGCCATACCTGGAATTCCAAAATTTATCACATTTCCATTGTTTAATAAATCAACTGAACTGGGATAAAACTGTCCATGACCTTCATAATATTAGTTTAATTAAATGTAAGACACTATTTTATTAAAATCAATAATATATAGTAAAGCATTGAAATTAAAAAGGGTGTATAAAAAGGCCTATAATACACCGCTCAGCGCCTATGGATAACACGTATTGCAATTTACCACAAAAAAGAATGACCACAGTAGTCATCCACAAGTGGGTAATGAATGTTGACAAAAATATTTTAGATATTAACTGTTTTATTAGTGATTTTTAAATTAAATTTTAAATATTATTAATAATTAAATAATTTTATTATTGTTTAAATAAAATTGGAGCTCCTAACATGGCATGTTTATATAAGTTTTAGTATTTTTATTATATAAATTTTTGTCTAAAGTTTTTTCTATACCATGGTATTGACCTAATTAGTAGTTATTATATACAGTGGTTAATGGGTTAAAATGACTATGGCAATCATTGTCTATATGTATCGGCATAAATATGTAATATTATTATGACTGTTGATTTATAGGCTCTGTTGATTTAATCTTATTTAATTGAATCAGACTCAGCTTTTAAATATTATTATTATACCTAATCTCTTGTATAATCCCCTGTGAAGCTATCCGGGTGATTTATAGCAGGACATGCAGTTAGACTGTGTTTTGGTCCATTCCTCTCCCTGTAGTAAGCCTTCAGTGTAATCAGCCGTCATCGCTATGTGCACCCATTGCTTTGTCAGGCGCGTGCTGATTGGCTAAGGTTGAGGACTGGAACACATTATAAGTCTGCGTGTGCGTCGTGTGGTCACGCCCTCTGTTGAAGTCAACCAATGACGAAACGCGTCAGGGCGTGACCTACACGACACGCTGGAAGCGCTGGTTTGCGTTCCACCGCTCAGAGAACCAGGAAGAGGAAGTAAGGCATTGCAGCCCTCGGTTCTCTTGATACACGCCGGATGGCGGATACGGTGAAGTAAACCACCCTTCATGTTTGCTTATGTGATGTTTTAACTGATGTACGTTTAATGT
Source organism: Rana muscosa (assembly GCA_029206835.1). Lineage (NCBI taxonomy): Eukaryota > Metazoa > Chordata > Amphibia > Anura > Ranidae > Rana > Rana muscosa. The sequence goes on from CM055128.1 coordinate 183,869,447, forward strand.
GTGAGGGGACCAAGTTTGTGAGGGTTTGTTTTATGAAATAAACTGGGTTACACTATGTGCTTTCCCTTTGTTTGTTTTTTGGAAGCCCATCTCATTCTGAGGTCTTCCTGACGGATACATTATTTCAGTGTTTGGCTTGGATGCAGCAATTTCTATTCAAGGCTTTAATTCAATATTACTCTGGTGAGTGTGAACCCCTAAGGGGTGTGTGTGTCACGAGGTGGATCTGGAAGATCGGTGGAAGGTGCACTCTACTTATTTCTTTAGGATCACCCATGGACATTCTTTTGAAGCACTGAAACTATCTTGAATCTGTCTTAAGAACTTTTAGGTGGTGTTGACCACTGTCATTTTTCAACATTTAGCGCTGTTTGTAGTATTGACTGATACAGATTATTGTGTTCTTTTTTACTATTGTCATATATATAGTAAAGCATATCTTCAGTCTATTTGTCATGTTCCTCTGTTAGAATCCTCTTTTCCTCCTTTATTATAAATAGAATCAAAAATTATATTTTTGAATCTGTAAATGCCTTCTTTTAAAGTTCTGGTCTTCTATTTGCCTAGGCAAATGACATAGGATGTTGTAGTCCCATTGACTACTGCCACAAAATCATCTTATGGCTTTTTTCCCCTTCTTGTGAGAGTTTGAAGAGCTGGAGGATGGCTGAGGATGGGCTAGAAGACGGCTGTGGATGGGCTAGAGGATGGCTGGAGGTGGGCTAAAGGATTTCTGGGAGTGGGCTATAGGATGGCAGGGGGTGGGCTAGAGGATGGCAGGGGGTGGGCTAGAGGACAGCTGTGGGAGGGCTAGAGGATGGCTGGGGATGGGCTAGAGCAGGGGTGTCCAAACTTTTTTCAAAGAGGGCCAGATTTTATGAAGTGAACATGCGTGAGGGCCGACCATTTTGCCTGACATTCTTTGAACCATTAAAATTTGGTCTAAATGTGTTCATTTGAGCACTAATCAACTGCCCAACAAGAATTCTCCTGCCTTTGTGGCTGTGTGTGGTGAAGAGATGAGCTTGGGCGTGGTATTTGGATATACTGTATTTATCAGCGTATAACATGCACTTTCAGAGGGAAGATTCAGGAAAAAAATAAAATTTTAAATAAAGAACTGTGAAGTAAAATAAGGGTCAGTGCCCATTAATTCAGGCTAATCAGTGCCCATCTGCAGCTTCACAAGTGCCATGAACGCAGCACCACCATTGCCATGAATGCAGCCTTACCATTGCCATGAATGCAGCCTTACCATTGCCATGAATGCAGCCTTACTATTGCCATGAATGCAGCCTTACCATTGCCATGAATGCAGCCTCACCATTGCCATGAATGCAGCCTCACCATTGCCATGAATGCAGCCTCACCATTGCCATGAATGCAGCACCCCCTTTGCCATGAATGCAGCACCCCCATTGTCATAAATGCAGACTCACCATTGCAATCAGTGCAGCCTGATCGCTGCCCATCTGCAGCCTCGGAGGGGACAGGAAGGAGGGCGGGACAAGTGCCAACAGATTACATACAGGAGAAACTCCTGTTTTCTCTGCAGTCTCTTTAAGACAAAGTCCCACCTCTCATGATGGACAGAACAGTCGTCTAATGGCAGCGCTGGTGATGGGACTTCCTATTACAGAGGCCGCTGCATAAACAGGAAATTCTCCTGTATGTACAGCACTTGTCCCGCCCGCTTCCTGTCCCCTCCGAGGCAGCCAGAATATATATTTTTTGTGGCCCTGGTGCTCTGAGATTCATTGGGGCCACAAAAGAAATATATATGTCAAAATTACCAGGTGGGCCATTCGAAAGCGGAACGTGGCCACAATTTGCCCTTGGGCCGGACTTTGGACATGCCTGGGCTAGAGGATGACTGGGTGTGAGCTAGACGATGGCTGAGGGTGGGCTAGAGGATGGATGGGGGTGGGCTAGAGGATGGCTGGGGGTGGGCTAGAGGATGGCTTGGGATGGGATAGAGGATGGCTGGGGATGGGTTAGAGGGCAGCTGGGGATGGGCTAGAGGGCAGCTGGGGATGGGCTGGAGGGCAGCTGGGGGTTGGCTGGAGGGCAGCTGGGGGTGGGCTGGAGGACAGCTGGGGTGGGCTGGAGGACAGCTGGGGGTGCGTTAGAGGATAGCTGGGGCAGGCTAGAGTCTGGTTAGGGGCAGGCTAAAGAATGGCTGGGGGTGGATGGAGACAAGACCACATGGCTTTCTATACTATTGTATGTATGTTCCTTTAGCAACTTCAGTAAATTTCTGCTATCGCTACTATAGCTACATGTACACATAGGACTGGAAGCACTTTGTCTATATTGCAGGTGCAGACACACTGTGGGGGTCATTTACTATAGCAGAGCAGCACTAATTAGCGCTAATTACCGCAAATTAGCGCTAGTTAGTGCTAATCACGCTAATTAGTGCTAAAACTGTATTCACTCTAGCGCTGGTGAAAAAATACTCCCAAAATCGAATTTACTATAGCTCCCTGAAAACAAATAGCGCCCAAACCCTTACTAAAACCTGGAGTAGTGCACATGGAAAAATGTTTAGAGTATGATATAATTGCCTAAATGGTACTGAAATATGCGATATATTGTTTAACCACTTCAACCCCAGGCTTTTTTTATCACCTCAATACTGGGCCTATTCTGGCACTTCTCTCCTACATGTACAAATCATCATTATTTTGCTAGAAAATTACTCAGAACCCCCAAACATTATATATGTTTTTTTAGCAGACACCCTAGGGAATAAAATGACGGTCATTGCAACTTTTTTTCTTGCACGGTATTTGCGCAATCATTTTTCAAACGCCTTTTTTTTGGAAAAAAGTTGTTTCATTAATTAAAAAATAACAAAACAGTAAAGTTAGCCCAATTTTTTGGAAAAATATGAAAGATGATGTTACGCCGAGAAAATAGATACCTAATGGAATGAAGATGTAGCGCTAAGTGAACAAATGAAGCCCAAAAATTTGGGCCTCCAATCAAACCAAAGTGATAAATAATATCAATATAATGAGTCCATACAGTGTCCATAGAAAATTTTCGTGTTGTGAAGAAAGAACATGTAGCACTGAAGGGTCACCACATAACTCTTGTAGAAAAAGAGAGGTAGAATACTCTTACCGGAACATTAGACCTGTGGTTTAGGCAGGTCAAATAGGCATACGAAATCCCAGTGGCACTCCTCATCAGTTAGTCTGGAAACTGGATCAGATGGGTCCCCAATGTAGACTGTCAGGTAGGCTCCCCGACTTGACAGCAGACTCTGGGTTTCACACCGATCCAGGTGGTCCTCCGATGGAACTGAAACCGCCACTCAGCAAGGAGACTCTTTACCACAGTGAATATTAGTAACCAGTGGCCAAAGGAAGCTATTACTTGACCAACCACCCATGTGAGGAGAAAAGAAGGGAAGGAATCCTCCAATGGTGCAGGTCAATGAGGGTTTATTCAACCAACATAAAAGTGATCACAAACAATAAAAACATTAAAAAAGGGGCAGTGAATGAGGTAGTGTACCAAGCCCTATGCGTTTCGAACAAATGTTCTTCAACAGGGGCATCAACCAACCTCTTCCACTGCAGAAATATATATAGTAAACAAATACAATCTAACAAAGTTCTCAACCAATCAGACAGATAATTGATTACAACATATGATTGGGTAAACAGCTCACCAGATTCAAGGTGGGTAGTCTCCACCTCCAGGTCAACCTACCACGTTCGCAATACGGTTCGCACCTCCCAGGAAGCAAACCATGATAGGCCGAGCCAGAGATGGACCCAAGCGACTGCCAATAACCTTTGTTCAAAAAGCCCGTCATGAGAAAGTGGGTTGGAGACGACGTGCGGCGTTCAACGCCCACACCACATCTCAACGCCCACCCAAACATGCCATGCAGCAGTATACATAATAAATAATATGCATAGTTGCCAACAGTCCCGAATTTCCCGGGACAAGCACGATTTTTGGACCCTTGTCCCGAATTGGGCTTGTCCCGATTCGGGACAAGCCCAATTCTTTTTGTCCCGTTTTGTCTTAAAACGGCGGCGGCTACACCAAAATGGCCGCCGCCGCCGCCACAAGTGCTATTTTCTCTGACCTCTAGTGTGAGGAGAGGGGCAGCCAATTGCGGCTCTCTCTCTTTCTGCTGCCCCTCCCTTCCTTCACACAGAGACCAGATTGTGATCCTCATCCGGCCGCTCAGCTGCCGCCGATGCCGCTCTTCCCCTCCCTCTTAATATGCTGCCTTTACCTTGCCGCCTGCAGTGTCGGATGTCCTCAGAGTGGAATGAGCTCAGGTTAGGAGAGGAGGATCCCACTACAAGCACAGCACCACCAGCCTTGTCCACAAAGTAAGTCCAGCAGCAGCTCATCGCACACCAACTAAGTGCTTCTGTGTCCTCCGCACACACACAACATGCGGGAGGCAATGGCTGCAGATCGCTCACTCCAGAGTCCTGCAATGTATGCTGCCTGGGCTCATCTGAAAGGGGGTGGGTGCTGGGAGGCTTTACTTTGCACTCAATCCTATGGCAGGCTCATCATGCTGGAAGGCTGTGGGGTGGTCCTCTGATCTCCAGGTAGGGAGGGGGTGTAACCCATGGAAGTCCCTTCACATGGAGGGGGTCCTTTGCTCCTGCTGGCCCTGGGACCCAGATCAGGTAGATTTTGCAATGTCCCCCCCACCTCCCTCTTCCAGACTTTTTTTTAGCAGTGCCCTATGGGGCCAACCCTCCCCATCCTCGGCGATCGTCCATCTTCTGTCACAAAAATCTGTAATATAAGAATAAATAGAAACATCCCATTCAATTTGTATTTAACTACTTGCCCTCTGACTTCTGTGTCCCCATGATGAGCCCCCACCACACTTCTGTCAGAAGTGTGGTGGGGGCTCATCATGGGGACACAGAAGTGTGGTGGGGGCCCTGATGGGGTCACAGAAGTGTGGTGGGGGCCCTGATGGGGTCACAGAAGTGTGGTGGGGGCTCTGATGGGGTCCCAGAAGTGTGGTGGGGGCTCTGATGGGGTCCCAGAAGTGTGGAGGGGGCTCTGCTGGGGGCACCTGATGTAAGGAGGGACTCTGCTGGGGAGGCCATCTGGTGGCAGGTGACACGCTTCCACTGATTCGGCATTATATTATGGTGTGTTGAATGATTTCATTTTATATTACAATGTAATAATAGGAATAATGCGCTTCAATCATCCTGACGCCATAACAACCATGGTGCCGGGATGATTGAAGCGTCAACATCAGGTGTTTTGGAGTATCTTTATCTGCCGATTTTGTTAAACTTTCTGGAATACACACATTTCTATTGTGGTGTAGGATCTGGCTTCTTCCTTTCTTCCTTCCTTTCTTCCTTCCTTCCTTTCTTTCTTCCTCTCGGGCTCAAACCACACCCCTTCTGAGCCACTCCCATTTATGCCACGCCCACTATCACACGTAAACCACGCCCATTTTTCGCCGCGACGCACTGCGCGCGCGGCATTTTATGATTTGGGTGTGACACGCCTACAGACAGATGCCCCGCCTCCTAATTATGACAAGGCTCCGCCTCCATGCAAAAAAAGTGTCCCTGATTTTTTTTTTGCAATGTTGGCAACTATGAATATGCAATATATAAAAACAAATATGTGTGGCTAAAACGCCACTTACATACACGGTACAACTCGCATTGTATCCAATCCGGGACAAATAGTATCATGCAAACGATGAGTAGAAAACAGGAAGTGTCATATAACCAAAGCAAGGCTTGGAAAGCCTCGCTTCCTGTATGTAAAACACTCATCTGTCACTAAAAAGTCTACCAAGCCTCTCTCTCACAAAGAGGCCTGGAGCGCATGGACACCACCAAGTAATATCAAACAGGCTAAAAAGACCTTAAAGTAACAGCACCATCTTGTGGTAAATAAAGAAAAGTGCTGGAATAAAATTATCTAAAAGTCTACCAGGTCAATGGATCTGTAGACAGTACATAAAATAACCTAAACACCAAAATAAACTACAAATATGGGGAGCACTTAAGACACCCTAGAGAAAATAAATAAAAAATGGACCAGAACCTAAAAGAGGGCGCACACAAAGCCAAGTACAAGGAGATTCGCATACGCACACAGCGAAAAATCTTATTAATCCACGGAAAGAAGGGAAGGGCACTCAAGTCTTATTGATGAATGAATTGATATCCCATTCAACATTCATTCCGTGGGGGGCATAGGTGCGAAGCTCATAGATCCAGTACGTTTCAAGTCGGGATACTCCCCGAATCCTAGATTCTCCCCTCCAATGTGAAACGTACTGATCTATGGCTAAAAACTAAGTGCCTGTGGGATCTCGATCATGGTGTTCAAGATCGCGGGACACTATGATTGGTTTTCCCATTTTTTATGTTGGCAATATGCTCATTCACTCTTATAGTGAAGGTTCGGATCGTACGTCCCACGTATTGTTTTTTGCACGGGCATCACTTTGGTTTGATTGGAGGCCCAAATTTTTGGGCTTCATTTCTTCACTTAGCGCTACATCTTCATTCCATGTTTATTAATTTTAGTCACATTTTATGTAGCAGCTTTATTTTTATTCACTATTTTAGATTAGCGCAGTATTTTCTCTCTTTATATGCACGTTTTTGACTCATTTATATTGCAGCTGTTTTCACGTATATTTTTGTACGACACTTTACCATGGATGTGTTTGAATATAGAACATCCAGGTCTTTTAACACTGATGGTGTTTTTACTACCACCGAATCTGACACCGAACTAAAAATCTGATGACCACAGAGTTACACCTCCAGTGGGATATGGCCTTTCTGGAACAGTATGTGAAAGAAAATATAGTTCCTAGGGGTCTCCGCTGGGATGTGTTTCCTCAACAAGGAGAGTCTGATATAGATTCTTGGTTTCGGTATTTTAACCGACCAAACTTTTGGTTTTTTTGATAGATATCAATCTTGACTTCTTTTTATCTATCGACAGGGAGATAAGAGAGCTTAAAGAAAAATTTACTCCACATAAAACCTCTTTAGAGTACATCTCTCTTTCAACCACTCTAAAAAGCCACCTAGAAAAGGAGGAAAAGGAACAGAGACTCAAGAAGCAAAAGAAATATAATAGAGACATTATAGATTACAGGTCTAATCTTGTTTTTGGGTGGAAAAAAAAGATTCAAGCATCTCTGGTCTCGGCCAGTGAGAATCTAGAGATGGAGGTGATTCAATCTGATGGCCGGAATTTGGATCAAACATTAACCTTCGAACCTGTGGCTCAGAACACCTCAGTACGGCCACCCCCTAATCCCAAACCCCTTGGGACAGGCCCCTCTAACAAAACTCTAGAATCCAGACCCAAAACACGAGTTCCCAATACTCAGGTGGCTTATCCTTCCCAACCCAGGGGGAGGGGCCCTAGGAGTAGAGGGAAAGGTTCTCAATGGGGTCAGTCTAGCGACTCTTTTCCATCTAACTATGGGCATCCCAGGGACTCTTCTCATTATGAGAGTCCAAGGAGACCAGGGGCGAATTGGCGTGATTACCACGAAGCCCCAAGGCGTGGTGGACATGATGGTCAATTCTGGACCCCTTCTCGCCCCTACAATAGGCCTCTTCCCTTCTATGATGATTATACGAGGGAGGAGTACTATGATTCCTATAATGACCGAGACAGAGACATTGATCTGTTGTCCAAGTCCCCATACAACTATAACCAATACCCTTCCGGCCCATCCCATCCTTCGGGTTTTCACAGGGCGGTTCCAGACTACCTTGGAAGCCCAGAAGGAAAAGAGGTGTCAGAGGAGGTTGGAGGGTCCAGAGCAAAAAGGCCCAGAACAAGATAGGCTCGGGTGTCTTTAATTTGAGCTCAACAAACCTACCGGACAAAGAGAACCTGGTCATAGACAAGGGACTTAAATATGTTCCTCCAGGGAACATGAATAGGTTCAATACCTTTATTGATGTCCATTAGGGATGAGCCGAACACCCCCGGGTTCGGTTCGCACCAGAACCTGCGAACGGACCGAAAGTTCGCACGAACGTTAGAACCCTATTAAATACAATGGATGCGAACGTTCGAAATCTAAAGTGCTAATTATAACGACTAATATGCATGTTATTGTACTAAAAAGGGTTTGGGAACCCGGGTTCTGCACCAGGGGACATGTATCAATGCAAAAAGAAGTTTTAAAAACGGCCGTTTTTCGGGAGCAGTCATTTTAATGATGCATAATGTGAAAAAAAAAGTCAAATATTCCTTTAAATATCGTACCTGGGGGGTGTCTAAAGTATGCCTGTGAAGTGCCACGTGTTTCCCGTGTTTAGAACTGTCCCTGCACAAAATGACATTTCTAAAGGAAAAAAAAGCCATTTAAATCTGCTTGCGGCTTTAATGTAATGTCTGGTCCTGGTAATATGGGTGAAAATCTTTGAGAAAAATGGCATAGCTACCCCATCACCCACCCCCCCCCCCTACCCCAGCCCATTACCAGCCCCTTTGGGTCTTGTATGGATATTAAGGGGAACCCCGCACACAAAATAAAAAAGGCCCTATATACTCTGAACAGCCGTATACAGGTGGTGCATACAAGACAGGGACTGTAGGTTTGTTCTTATGTAGAATCTGTTTGTAATTTTGAACAGGTACATTGTTTAAGTGTAGCTCCAGCCAAAAAAATCTACCGTATATACTCGAGTATAAGCCGACTCGAGTATAAGCCGAGGTACCTAATGTTGCCCAAAAAACTGGGAAACCTCACTGACCCGAGTATAAGCCGATGCCCCACTGTTCCCTGTAAAAAGAAATTTTTACATTGTAATTATTACCTGTAAAGAAGTTGCGGCTGCGGCGTCCATCGTTCAAATTCCGCGGCGTCCATTGTTCGAATTCCGCGGTCTCTTCCTGTTCCTTACTTGATAGGCGAGTCTCAGCAGACACTCTCCGCCTATCACGATCATTCTCTCATCCTTAGTTTTCCCAGCAGACACTGTGTTGGGTATTCCGCCAATCACAGACGTCTGCTGGAAAAATTAGGATGAGAGAATGTTCGTGATAGGCGGAGAGTGTCTGCTGAGACTCGCCTATCAAGGAAGGAACAGGAAGAGACCGCGGAATTTTGAACGATGGACGCCGCGGAATTCGAACGATGGATGCCGCAGCCGCAACTTCTTTACAGGTAATATTTACAATGTAAAATTTATATGACTCGAGTATAAGCCGAGGGGGGGGACTTTCAGCCCCAAAAAAAGGGCTGAAAATCTTGGCTTATACTCGAGTATATACGGTATTTTTAAGCCTTTTGGAAAACATAGGGAAGGGTTATCACCCCTGTAACATTTGTTATGCTGTCTGTGCACCTGTTCAGAACATTTCACCTCACTTTCCGTCCCAATGACAAATGTTTTTGAAAAGTGGGGTTTTTATTGAAACAAGGATTGGTGATAAAGCATCAGTAGAGAGGAGACACCTTTTTCCCATATTAACTCTTACAGGAGAGAATTTCCCTTCCTAGGGGTAGATTTCCTCTCACTTCCTGTTGTCTCCTTCCGTTTGCAAGCAGGAGTCGTTTGTAAGTTGGATGTTTGAAAGTAGGGGCCTGCCGTATATACTCTGCTGAAATTTGCCCCTTACATGTTGGTGTTGCCACAACACTGTAAGCCCTCACAGTTACTCTTGGTGGGCGCATGAATGGGCCCTGCTGTGAATTATTAGATCAAGAATTGTAATTGCATGCCCCTGTTAAACAGGGGCTGAAAAATTGGGCCTTTGGTGGTGGTGGTGGTGGTGTTGACACAACACTGTAAGCCCTCACAGTTACTCTTGGTGGGCGCATGAATGGGCCCTGCTGTGAATTATTAGATCAAGAATTGTAATTGCATGCCCCTGTTGAACAGGGGCTGAAAAATTGGGCCTTTGGTGGTGGTGGTGTTGACACAACACTGTAAGGCCTCACAGTTACTCTTGGTGGGCGCAGGAATGGGCCCTGCTGTTAATTATTTGATCAAATATTGTAATTACATGCCCCTGTTAAACGGGGGCAGAAAAATTGGGCCTTAGGCACTGGTGCTGGTCCCACGACACTGCAACCTCTCCCAGATACTCTAGTTGGAGTGCAGGAATGAGCTCTGCTGCAAAGCATTGCATAAAAATTTTTCATTACATGCCCCTGTTAAACAGGGGCTGAAAAATTGGGCCTTAGGCACTGGTGGCGGCACCCAGAAACAAAAATGTTCTTCCAAGCTATCATCATCAATCGGATCATTGAGGAAGAGGAGGATAGTCAGTCAACATAACAGGACAGTCACTCAGCATCAGCATCAGTCTTGAAGGGATGTGACATTTGAAAATAAATTAGTCTGTTATATAAGCTACAGGTGTTTGGTAGCTGGTGGTGATCCAAGACTGGTTCATCTTTATGAAGGTCAGTCGATCAACCGAGTCGGTGGACAGGCTCACCCTGTGATCCGTGACAAATCCTCCAGCAGCACTGAATGTGCGTTCTGAAAGAACGCTGGATACAGGACAGGCCAGTAGCTCAATTGCATACTGTGCAAGCTCCGGCCAGTGATCCATCCTCAAGACCCAGTAAGCCAGAGGATTTTCGGTGGGGAAGGTGTCCAAGTCTGACCTTGCCCCTAGGTATTCCTGCACCATGTATATCAGACGCTGGCGATGGTTGCTGGAACCGATCATACCTTGGGGCTGCGGACTAAAGAATTGTCTGAACGCATCGGTCAGACGGCCACCTTCCCCACCGCTCCTTCTTTGACTGACCGAAGCCTCAGCAACTCGTTGTCCAGGACCAGGAGTTTGTAACCTCCCAGTCTCTGGGAACGCGTTGCACAGACCTTTCTGCAAGGCCTCCCAGAGTTGTCTCATCCTCTGCTCCCTCTGCGACGGTAAGATAAGGTCCGCAACCTTACACTTGTACCGTGGATCAAAGGAGAGTGGCCAGCCAGTAATGGTCCCTCTCCTTGATCCGAAGAATACGAGGATCCTTCCGCAGACTTTGCAGGATCAGGGAGGCCATGCAGCGTAGGTTAGCTGAGGCATTCGGTCCGGAGTCCTCTGGGTCACTAAGGACAACATGATCCGCAGCCACCTCCTCCCAGCCACGTACAAGTCCACGGGTTTCTTGGGACTGTAAATCATCCCTAAAAGACTGATGCTGATGATGCTGAGTGCCAGGCTCCACCTCCATGCTGACACAATCCTCCTCCTCCTCCTCCTGTGCGATGGGTGGGACAGAAGGAACACTGTCTGGGTAAAGGGGGCCTTGAGAGGCAAGGAAGTCCTCCTCTTCCTGCCTCTGTTCTGCCTCAAGTGCCCTGTCCATTATTCCACGCAGCGTATGTTCCAACAGGTGGACAAGAGGTACAGTGTGTCACGGTCTGGAGTCAGGCTCAGAGGCCAGTAGCTATAGCAGCAGAGCAGGTATTCACACAGGTCACCCTGGCTGATGACACGGGTTCACCTGAGGTGCGGGGTCTAAGCACTGACCGGTATTCACCAGGGCTCTTAAAGGTGGAGATGGGCTTCGCTGCATGTCAGTGCCAGGTCGCGGTCCTCAGATTTGCCCCACCAGGGGGTGAGCAAGCCGGGGTCCAGAAACAGATAACACAGGTAGGGATCAAGCAGAAGCGTAGTCGGGGACGAGCCAAAAGTCGGTAGTGAGTGGTAACAAAGATGCGGTCGGCAGCAGTAGACAGGAGCAAGATATTGGCTGGTGAAGACACAATATTCTGGCAACCAGGAAGTGCAGGGACATGGTTTAAATCAGGAATTTCCTGGGAGGAGCAAAGGGTTCAAGGTTCAAGGCAAACAAGATTCAAGACAAGAAAGATCATTCAAGGAATTGTCTAATGAACTAACCGAGGAGCTGTCCAGCATTCCAGGTGGCTCAGCAAGTAGAGTCACCACCAGACACACCAGAAGTCCCAGGTTCAAGCCCAGGTCCTAACAGTACTCCCCTCCTTCCAGGATGTCCCCTGGACATCTTAGGGCCAGGTTTCTGAGCAAACCTCTGGTGGAATTCCCTTGTTAATCTAGGGGCATGAACATTCTTTTCAGGCTCCCAAGAATTTTCTTCTGGCCCATATCCTTTCCATTGAACCAAATATTGCAATTTGTTCCTAGCGATCCTGGAGTCAAGAATTTTTCCCACCACATATTCTTCTTCACCCTGTACCTCAACAGGTGGAGGAGGAGGATGAATTCTTCCAGAAAAAGTATTTTCATGAAACTGCTTGAGTAGCGATATATGAAAAACAGGGTGAATCTTCATATTGTCAGGAAGTTTTAGGCGAAAAGTGACCGGGTTGATTTGAGCAGAAATCTCAAAAGGTCCCATAAACTTTTGACCCAACTTAGCACATGGAACCTGAACCTTTAAATTTTTGGTAGATAACCAAACTTTGTCACCTACCTGAAAGGTGGGAATAGACCTACGGTGTCTGTCAGCGGCCTTCTTGTAATATTCCTGCGCCTCCTTCAATGTATCAGTCAATCTCTCCTGGATCTCATGTAATGAAGTTAGTCTGTTGGTAACAGCAGGAATTGAAGTTGAGATAGGGAGATCAGGAATAAAAACTGGATGATACCCAGTGTTTAAGAAAAATGGGCTTTGGGAAGTGGAGCTATGTTTAGAGTTATTATAAGCAAACTCTGCCGTAGGAAGGTAGTCCACCCAGTCATCCTGGAGATAACTCACAAAACATCGAAGGTATTGCTCCAGAGTTTGATTGGTCCTCTCGGTCTGACCATTAGACTGTGGATGAAAAGCTGAGGACAGATTAATTGTTACACCCAAAGCTGAGCAAAAACGTCTCCAAAACTTTGAGGTAAACTGTACCCCTCTGTCAGACACCACATCATCAGGAATTCCATGAAGTTTAAAAACTTCTCTAACCATTACCTCAGCAGTATGTTCGGCGGAGGGTACCCCCTTAACTGGAATAAAATGAGCCATCTTAGTGAGACGGTCAACGACTACCAGAATGGTTGTCATCCCTTTTGAAAGAGGAAGGTCGACCACAAAGTCCATAGAAATTGACCCCCATGGCCTAGATGGAACAGGCAGTGGTAGAAGTAACCCCAGAGGAGAAGATCGGGGTGTCTTATTGTGAGCACAGGTTAGACATGAAGCCACATATCTCTTTACATCTTTCTTGTACCCAGGCCACCAAAAGGAACGTGATAAGAGTTCTTCTGTCTTAGAAACCCCAAAATGACCAGCAAGTTTAGAGTCGTGTACCAACCCGAGGGCTTCTACCCGAACTGATTCAGGTACATAGAGGCAATGCGCTTGAGTCCAAAAACCATTATTGTACTTGAGGTTTATGTCTTTAGGAGGGTTATTAAGAAGCGGGTCATTCTCATACCCCTCCTTGAGGAGATTAAGAAATGTCTTTGAACTTGTGGCCCCTAGAAAGTTCTTTGGAGACAGGATTGTACATTCAGAGTTGCTTTCCTGGAGAGGCCCAGGCAACATCCGTGATAGGGCATCAGCCTTACCATTCCTTGACCCAGGGCGGTATGAGATAACAAAATTGAACCTGGAGAAGAAAAGGGTCCAACGTGCTTGTCTAGATGACAACCTTTTAGCAGACCTAATAAATTCTAAATTTCTATGATCGGTGAGAACGGTTACAGGGTGCTTAGCCCCTTCCAGCAGATGCCTCCACTCAGAAAATGCTTCCTTAATTGCCAGCAGTTCCTTGTTTCCAATGTCATAATTCTTCTCGGCTGGAGACATCATTCGAGAGAAATAAGCGCAAGGATGAAGCTGCATTTTTTCTCCAATTCGCTGAGAAAGGATAGCTCCCACAGCAGAATTAGAAGCATCAACTTCTAGGATGAAAGGTAGTTCTGGATCTGGATGTACCAGTATTGGTGCAGAAGTGAAGAGTGTTTTCAGTTTACTAAAGGCAGTCTGTGCCTCAGGTGACCACAAAAAGGGTATCCCTTACTTTGTCAGCTGTGTAATTGGAGCAATTACCTTGGAGAAATTCCTTATAAATCTTCTGTAAAAGTTGGCAAATCCAACAAATCGCTGTATCTCCTTAACATTCCTAGGGACAGGCCAGTCCACCACTGCTTTGATCTTATCAGGATCCATGCTTACCCCTTCAGAAGAGATTATGTATCCCAAGAACTGGATCTGAGTTTGTTCAAACTCGCATTTCTCTAGTTTGATGTAAAGTTGATTCCGCCTTAGTCTCTCGAAAACAATACAGACATACTTGCGGTGTTCTTCCAAAGTATCAGAGAAAATGAGAATGTCATCCAAATATGCTATTACAAACTGATCAAGCAAATCTCGAAAAACATCATTAATAAAATGTTGAAAAGCTGCAGGAGCATTGCAGAGCCCAAAGGGCATGACCAAAGACTCAAAATGTCCATATCTGGTTCTGAAAGCAGTTTTCCATTCATCTCCGGGACGAATGCGGACGAGGTTGTATGCCCCCCGTAAATCTAATTTAGTAAAGAGCTTGGCGGAGCAGAGTCTCTGAAGCATTTCTGGAATCAGTGGGAGTGGATAGCGATTCTTAATTGTGATCCTATTTAAATCTCTGTAGTCAATACACGGACGCAGGGTGGAGTCCTTTTTCACCACGAAGAATAAGGTTGCCCCAGCAGAAGAGGTTGAGTGTCTGATAAAACCCTTCTCTAGATTCTCATTAATCCACTCCCTGAGCACCTTCAGTTCAGGTTCTGATAAAGAATAAAGGCGCCCAAATGGTATTTCTGCCCCTGGAAGCAATTCAATGGGACAATCATAAGAGCGATGAGGAGGCAGCTGATCTGCGTTCTTTTTATCACAAACGTCACGAAACTCAAGATATTGTGGAGGTAGCTGGTCGTATGGCTTGGTAGTTGCCAAAACTGCTTGTAAATCTTGGGTTGGTGGAGGGCTTATTTGATAAGATTCTTTGCAATGTCTTTTGCAATGGTCAGATGTAAAGCTTAAAGAACGTGTTTCCCAGTTGATGGAGGGATTATGGATAGAGAACCAAGGGATGCCCAGGATAATATGGAACTTGGGTGATGTGATCAGCTCAAAGCTGATAGTCTCCTGATGGTCAGTCTCGATTAGGAGTTTAAGCGGGATGGTCTCGTGGGTAACTGGACCTGAAGACAAAGGTGAGCCATCCACAGTTTCCATATCAATAGGGGCAAGCTTATTTCTTATTTGAAGGTTATTACTTTGGGCAAATTCGATGTCCATGAAGTTTCCCCCGGCCCCTGAGTCCAGCATAGCAGCGCAAGATATTTCATTGCTTTCCACAATAAGCCTTATTGGGATGACAAAGTGAGTTGATAAAGAATTAACTTTATTTGCTTCCTGAATCAAAGGAGAGACGGATTGAGAAATTGAGTTTATTTATTCAGATACTGTAACATCCATTGCTGCAATTGTTCTTTTAAATTTATTGGGACAATTAACTGCATAATGTCCAGAGTCTCCACAATAAAGACACAAGTTCTCTGAACGTCGTCTTTCTTTCTCCTGAGCGGTAATAGATCTTTTAATAGCATCCACCTGCATAGGTTCAGGAGTGTCAGAATCAGGAAAAACTCTTGGACCCTTAGGAGGATACTGAGTAGTAGAAAAACGCATTCCACCATTACTGCCTAGGATTCCCAGTCTCTCCTTTCTCCTTTCAGTGAAGCCCCGTACACACAATCGGTTTAACTGATGAAAACCGTCCGATGGATGGTTTTCATCAGACAAACCGATCGTGTATGGTACCCATCGGTCTTTTTTCCATCGGTTGGAAAAAATAGAACTTGTTTTAAAATTTTCCGATGGATAAAAAACCGATGGGAATTTCCGATCGTCTATGGGCAAGTCCATCGGTTAAAAAACCCACGCATGCTCAGAATCAAGTCGACGCATGCTCAGAAGCATTAAACGTCATTTTTCTCGGCTCATCTGAGTGTTTTACGTCACCGCGTTTGGAACGGTCGGTTTTTGGACTGATGGTGTGTGGCCAAGACTGATGAAAAACAGTTTCATCGGATTTCCGATGGACAAATCCATCGGACGAAAATCCATAGGTTATCCGATCGTGTGTACAGGGCTTCAGTCTCTGATCAATTCGAATACATAATTTAATAAAAGCCCCGAGGTCGTCAGGACTTTCTACTCTGGCAAGCTCATCTTTTACTTGCTCTGAGAGTCCTTGACGGAACTGACTTTTTTGTGCTGCTGGATTCCAATTGGTATCTGAGATCCAACGTCGGAATTCAGTTGTGTACTCTGCAACCGAGCGTCTACCCTGCCGTAAATTGTGAAATTTTGCCTCAGCAGTAGCACAGCGGTTAGGATCATCGAAAACTTGGTTCATCGCAGCCACAAAAGAATCTAAATCATCCAGGACAACATCATCTTTCTCCACATAAGGGGAGGCCCAGGCTAAAGCTTCCTCAGTCAGGAGGTTGATAATAAACAGCACCTTTTTCCTGTCAGAAGTAAATGCAGCAGGTTGCATCTGAAAGTATATACGACATTGATTAAGGAACCCTCTATAATGGCGGCGGTCTCCATTAAACTTAAGTGATAGGGGCATTCGTGCATTAGTATCTACGGCAGCGGTATAAGAGAAAGAGATTTTTACCGCTCCAAGTGAACACGCTCCAGCAATTTGTAGTATCAGGACTACCGTGGGTGCCAGCAATGCACGTAGCATATAGAGAAAAAAATAAAAAATATGGACAGCCGCACTCCAAAAAACCTTTGACGGTCGCCTTTATTGTAAAAAATGGAAGATCACAGCTGTTACCCCGGCTATGCTGTGATGATTTTTGGTGTGATCTTCCATTTTTTACAATAAAGGTGACCGTCAAAGGTTTTTTGGAGTGCGGCTGTCCATATTTTTTATTTTTTTCTCTATATACGGCAGCCGTATCTCGGGCACGAAAATCCCGCAATTGTTTATTCAGATCAAGGATTTCCTCTTTTAGTGCTTTCACTTCAATCTGTAACTCAGAAAATTTTTCCTGGTAGTTAACACCAAATGTCTGCAACTCAGCAATTTGCACCCTGAGAGGAGCTACAGCAGCTGCTACAACTGCCTCCATGATTTCGGCCAGAATATTCTGTCACAGAGTCAGGCTCAGAGGCCAGTAGCTATAGCAGCAGAGCAGGTATTCACACAGGTCACCCTGGCTGAAGACACGGGTTCACCTGAGGTGCGGGGTCTAAGCACTGACCGGTATTCACCAGGGCTCTTAAAGGTGGAGATGGGCTTCGCTGCGTGTCAGTGCCAGGTCGCGGTCCTCAGATTAGCCCCACCAGGGGGTGAGCAAGCCGGGGTCCAGAAACAGATAACACAGGTAGGGATCAAGCAGAAGCGTAGTCGGGGATGAGCCAAAAGTCGGTAACAGATGGTTGCAGGTTGGGATTCAGCAGAAGCGTAGTCGGGGACGAGACAAAAGTCGGTAGTGAGTGGTAGCAAAGATGCGGTCGGCAGCAGTAGACAGGAGCAAGATATTGGCTGGTGAAGACACAATATTCTGGCAACCAGGAAGTGCAGGGACATGGCTTAAATCAGGAAGTTCCTGGGAGGAGCAAAGGGTTCAAGGTTCAAGGCAAACAAGATTCAAGACAAGAAAGATCATTCAAGGAATTGTCTAATGAACTATCCAAGGAGCTGTCCAGCATTCCAGGTGGCTCAGCAAGTAGAGTCACCACCAGACACACCAGAGGTCCCAGGTTCAAGCCCAGGTCCTAACACAGTGTCACTGATGCATGCACTGTTACTGCTCACCATCCTCGTGGCCTCCTCAAATGGTGCCAGGACAGTTCATGCATCCCTGATCATGCCCCACTGGTGTGGTGAAAAAAAACAGAGCTCCCCTGACCCTGTCCTGGTGCCATAGTCACACAGGTACTCATTGATGGCCCTCTGCTGTGTGTGCTGCAGCATGGCCAACATTGAGTTCCACCTGGTGGGCATGTCACATATAAGGCGGTTCTTGGGCAGGTTCAACTCCTTTTGCAGCTCAGCCAGGCGAGCACTGGCATTATAAGATCTGCGGAAATGCACACAGACTTTCCTGGCCTGCCTCAGGACATCCTGTAAGCCCGGGTACCTGCCCAAGAACCACCGCACCACCAGGTTAAGGACGTGAGCCACACAGGGCACATGGGTCAGTTGTCCCTGTCGGAGGGCGGAGAGGAGGTTAGTGCCATTGTCGCAAACCACCATTCCTGGCTTAAGCTGGCGTGGCGTCAACCACCTCTCGGCCTGCCCCTGCAGGGCAGACATAACCTCTGCCCCAGTGTGGCTCCTGTCCCCCAAACACACCAGCGCAAGCACGGCATGGCATCATTTTGCCTGCGTACTTGCGTAGCCCCTTGAACGCCTACGGAGCACCGCTGGTTCCGAGGACAAAGCACAGGAAGAGGCCATGGAGGAAGACGAAGAGGAGGGGGTGGAGGAGAGAGGTGTGTCACAACCAGTAGTAGTATTTTGGAGGCGTGGCGGCGGAACAACCTCCAACACTACTGCACCTTGTCCTGCATCCTTCCCAGCTGCCAAAAGAGTGACCCAATGGGCCGTGAAAGAAAGGTAACGTCCCTGTCCATGCCTGCTGGACCATGAGTCAGCGGTAATATGCACCTTACCGCTGACCGCCCTGTCCAGCGAGGCCAAGACATTGCCTTCCACATGCCGGTAGAGAGCGGGAATCGCCTTCCGTGAGAAAAAGTGGCGTTTGGGAACCTGCCACTGAGGAACCGCATATTGCACAAACTCACGGAAGGAGGCCGAGTCTACCAACTGAAAAGGCAGCAGTTGAAGCGCTAGCAAATTAGCCAAGCTGGCATTCAACCGCTGGGCATGTGGATGGCTGGGAGTGAACTTCTTTCGACGGTCCAGCAGCTGGGGCAGGGAAATTTGCCTGCTAGAATCGGACGTCAGTGTACTGCTAGCAATGTGCCCGCAAGTACTTGGCTGTGACACACCTAATTCTACACCTTCATTCCTCTCAGTGCAGGTTTCAGAGAGGACTGAAGGTATAGTGGGGTTGGAGATCCCAGCTGATGCGGTGCAAGGAGAGGTCCGCTTTGTTCTTTGGTGTGGGTCTTTAAGGTAGGCTTGCCAACGCGCTGCATGGCAGGTCAACATATGTCTGGTCAAGCATGTGGTGCCCAAGCGGCTGATGTTTTGGCCACGCGATATACGCTTGAGACATATGTTGCAAACAGCAGCTGTGCGATCTAATGCACTCGACTCAAAAAAGGCCCACACCAAAGAACTTTTTGAATAACGGGCAGAGGCAGCGCCCTGCACAGGCGGAGCTCTGCGGTGTGATTCAGTCGGTGTGCTGCCCTTACGCTGGCCCCCCGAGGGCATCCTGCCTCGTTGGAGATGTGCCTCCTCCTCATCCTCCTCCTCCTCCTCTCTCCTATTAGCCACCCACGTGGAGTCAGTGACCTCATCATCCCCTCCCTCCTCATCACTGGAGCCAATCTGGCAGTATGCTGCAGCTGCTGGAACATGACTGCCAGATTGGTGTCCTTCTTGAGCATCCCCTCTCTCTGCTCTCACTCTACTGTCTTCCTCTAGCTGGGTATCATCATCAGACCCTTCGAAACGCTGGGCATTCTCCTGGAGCATGTACCCAACACTGTGCTCAAACAGTTCGGGGGACTCCTCAGGAGGACATGGTGGGTCTAGGGAAGGAGTGACCGATGATGACATTGATACCAGGGAAGAGGACGCTTTGGCAGCTGCTTTGCCAGTACCCTGAGCCTGGGTGAGAGAGGATGAGGAGGATGAGGAGGGCTTGGTCATCCACTCTACCAAGTCTTCGGCATGATGCGGCTCAACACGTCCAGCTGCCGAAAAGAAGGA
Organism: Rana muscosa; assembly: GCA_029206835.1. Classification (NCBI taxonomy): domain Eukaryota; kingdom Metazoa; phylum Chordata; class Amphibia; order Anura; family Ranidae; genus Rana; species Rana muscosa. The sequence goes on from CM055128.1 coordinate 183,889,315, forward strand.
CAAGCGTGTCCCATGGCCATGTGCTGATGACAATGCACCGCGTCCACGACCAGCACTGTTGCCCCCAGACACAGAGCCTGCTTGCCCTCTTTTATTGGCTCGTGACTGTCTGCCTCTCTTTGTTGGCCTTCCAGACATAGCAATGGCCTGCAGGGAGATGGGAAAACCAGCAATAAGGCGTAGCTTCAGGTGTATATTTTGCAGGAAGCACACAACGCCCACTGTAAGTGCTGCAGATGACTGCCTGTGTTACACAACAGGAAAAAACAGCAATAAGGGCTAGCTTCAGGTGTTTATTTTGCAGGAAGCACACTCTGCCTGCTGTAAGTGCTGCAAATGCCTGTTAGTGTAACACAAAAGAAAAAAAGCTTGAGCAATAAGGGCTAGCTTCAGGTGTATAATGTGCAGGAGGCACACTCCGCCCGCTGTAAGTGCTGCAAATGCCTGTTAGTGTAACACACCAGGAAAACACAGCAATACGGACTAGCTTCAGGTGTATAATGTGCAGGGGGCACACTCCGCCCGCTGTAAGTGCTGCAAATGCCTGTTAGTGTAACTCACCAGGAAAACACAGCAATACGGGCTAGCTTCAGGTGTATAATGTGCAGGAGGCACACTCCGCCCGCTGTAAGAGCTGCAAATGCCTGTTAGTGTAACACATATTTGTAGTTTATTTTGGTGTTTAGGTTATTTTATGTACTGTCTACAGATCCATTGACCTGGTAGACTTTTAGATAATTTTATTCCAGCACTTTTCTTTATTTACCACAAGATGGTGCTATTACTTTAAGGTCTTTTTAGCCTGTTTGATATTACTTGGTGGTGTCCATGCGCTCCAGGCCTCTTTGTGAGAGAGAGGCTTGGCAGACTTTTTAGTGACAGATGAGTGTTTATGTACAGGAAGCGAGGCTTTCCAAGCCTCACTTTGGTCACGTGACACTTCCTGTTTCTACTCATCGTAGAGTGTCCATGCGCTCCAGGCCTCTTTATGAGAGAGAGGCTTGGTAGACTTTTTAGTGACAGATGAGTGTTTTACATACAGGAAGCGAGGCTTTCCAAGCCTCGCTTTGGTTATATGACACTTCCTGTTTTCTACTCATCGTTTGCATGATACTATTTGTCCCGGATTGGATACAATGCGAGTTGTACCGTGTATGTAAGTGGCGTTTTAGCCACACATATTTTTTTTTATATATTGCATATTATTTATTATGTATACTGCTGCATGGCATGTTTGGGAGGGCGTTGAGATGTGGTGTGGTCGTTGAATGCCGCGCGTCGTCTCCAACCCACTTTCTCATGGAAGGCTTTTTGAACAAAGGTTATTGGCAGTCGCTTGGGTCCATCTCCGGCTCGGCCTACCATGGTTTGCTTCCTGGGAGGTGCGAACCATATAGCGAACGTGGTAGGTTGACCTGGAGGTGGAGACTACCCACCTTGGATCTGGTGAGCTGTTTACCCAATCATATGTTGTAATCAATTATCTGTCTGATTGGTTGAGAACCTTGTTAGATTGTATTTGTTCACTATATATATTTCTGCAGTGGAAGAGGTTGGTTGATGCCCCTGTTGAAGAACATTTGTTCGAAACGCGTAGGGCTTGGTACACTACCTCATTCACTGCCCCTTTTTAAATGTTTTTATTGTTTGTGATCACTTTTATGTTGGTTGAATAAACCCTCATTGACCTGCACCATTGGAGCATTCCTTCCCTTCTTTTCTCCTCACATGGGTGGTTGGTCAAGTAATAGCTTCCTTTGGCCACTGGTTACTAATTTTCACCGTGGTAAAGAGTCTCCTTGCTGAGTGTCGGTTCCAGTTCCATCGGAGGACCACCTGGATCGGTGTGAAACCCAGAGTCTGCTGTCAAGTCGGGGAGCCTACCGGACAGTCTACATTGGGGACCCATCTGATCCAGTTTCCAGACTAACTGATGAGGAGTGCAACTGGGATTTCGTATGCCTATTTGACTTGCCTAAACCACAGGTCTAATGTTTCGGTAAGAGTATTCTACCTCTCTTTTTCTACAAGAGTTATGTGATGACCTTTCAGTGCTACATGTTCTTTCTTCACAACACAAAAAATTTCTATGGACACTGTATGGACTCATTATATTGATATTATTTATCACTTTGGTTTGATTGGAGGCCCAAATTTTTGGGCTTCATTTCTTCACTTAGCGCTACATCTTCATTCCATGTTTATTAATTTTAGTCACATTTTATGTAGCTGCTTTATTTTTATTCACTATTTTAGATTAGCGCAGTATTTTCTCTCTTTAAATAAATACCTAACATGTCACGCTTTAAAATTGTGCACACTCATGGAATGGCGCCAAACTTCGGTACTTAGAAGAACCCCTGCGTGGGAAACCTTTGTTTGGACTTTTATTTTGCCTTTTTAATAAAAATAGGCTACCATGCCCTAAAATATAGGTCCTGACTTGCTGGAGTTACTGGGAAAACGCATCTACCACGAGAGCTAACAACCCCCAACCCACAAGATATATATATATATTGTAATGTTGGGGGTTGTTTAGCTCAAGTGTAGCACCCACTAGCGAGAACAGTCCCACACAAATGTTTCCTTTTGAGGGCTTGTTGGCCCACTTTTATTGAAAAGAAAATCAAACAAAGTTCCAGAAATGAAAACAAATGTGGTTTCCCTCGCAGGGGGGTTTCACCATCAACATTAAACAGTTGTATGTTCAGCCTCCTGGCTCACACATGCAAAAGTGCAAATGAAAATACAGAGCCGCCTGGCTCTCTTCAGCAGCAGCACCACTGCTCAGGCTCCCGCATGGAGCCTTCCTGACTCCTGTCAGCAACCTTAGACTCAGGTCTCTGGGTTTCACAGTGCAGCCTGCACTCTCTAGCTACTCTAGCTTCTCTAGCTACTCCAGTGCACACCTGCACACTCTGGGCTCTCCCCTGCAAGCCTGGTCTCCTCGGGAGGGTGGAGCCCAGAACCATGGTCAGGTGTCTACAAATAGGCCAGCACACACCTGACCAGTCAGTGTGCTGGTAAATCCTAAAATCTGGTCCCAGGACTGGGGATTTCATCCCACCCAGATCTCTACGAAATCCCCGGGCTCCAGGTCCCAAAGTGGACTTTATTAAATAATGAGGAAACTGAAACGCCAGTTTCCTCTGTACATTATAAGCTCCCTGGAGCCCTTCAACCCGTCCAGTTGAGAATTCTGGGTCACTACACTGGTGGGGTACCACACTTCCACATACCCCCCCCCCCCCCCTTGTTTTGACCCAGAGGGCGGAACACACCAGTCCAACCTCCTCACTTTGGCATGACCATGCCAGCTACCACCCACATGGGCCAAATCTTGTCCCATCAGGTGACTTTCTCCACCTCCCCCTACTACGTTTACTCGGGCTCTGCAAAGACACTCCCATATCTTTTTGCGTGCACGCTTCCAAAAGCGATGCCTTTCTATTTCCCTTGGACCTACACTAGCCATCTTATCAGTAGAGAGTTTACTACTCTTGGCACCTTTTTGCACCCGAGGTTGATTTCTGAGCTTTAAGGGTCCGATACCATTGAGGTTACAAAGGGCTCCCTCATTTTCCGATAGACCACCCCTTTTCCCTTTATTTCATTTGTAAGGGATCAGATTTTTAAACACTTGTTTAGTGATAAGCGGGGGCTCTTTTATTGGGGTGACACTGGTCCCTCTCTGAGCTCTATGCATGGGCACCCCCTTACTGTCCAAACTTAGCACCAGCTTGTTTCCCCATGTACATTGCATGCTTCATTCTGTCAGTTTTACCACTAACATCCTCATAAGACTGCAGCCTTGTCCTAGCCTCCCTCTGAAGGACATCCTGACTGTCTTGCCACTCTGAGGTTTCTAAGTTATGTGATACCTTGCTGCGCTTTGGACCATTTCCCTCCAACCATTGTTTACCAGGATCCTTCTCAGATCCTAAGAAGTTCCTCAAACCTCAGGAAATCTTCCCCAGAATGACCCTCCTGAACCTGTAGGGGGCCTAGATCTGCTGTACCTTTTACCTCTTCTAAGTCAGTCACACCATTTATCTCCACACATTTTTTTGGATTAGCAGCAACCGGATCACCTTGACCATCATGCCACGTACACACAATCGTTTTTCATGACGAGAAAAATGCCATTTTTAAAAATGGGCATTGTAACGGCACCCCAAGTATGAAAGGGGTTAACACCGTTAGGATATTCCCTTTCCAACCACACGACAGCCACCAGACACTCCAACCAGCCGAATAAGACCCCATACGAATGATTCTCCTCCCAGATACGAGACAACGCTCTGTATTCAAGTTCCAAAACAGGGAATGACTTTATTTTCAAAACACATGGTAACACATTTCTCTTCAAAACCCTTCCCTCCCATCCTTTGGGAAACAGGGCGGGTTAAACTGTCCAATGACAATGGTCATACAGGTCAGGTGTGTTCAAACTTCTCCTTCAGTAAACAGTCTTAGCAGGAGGGGTGATCCCCCCCCCTCCTCACAGAAGACACTTCAACATCCCATAATATGCAGCCAGACGGTTTACCAAGCTCCAATCCACATCGTCACAGTAGCAGACTTAATTCATAAAAGACAATAGAATGCAAATCACCTTAAATCCTCACAGCAATGATTACACAACCCCCCCCCCCCTCACAGTACACATCCAATCTAGATACAATGTATGTGCAGCATTGAATATGGCTATCATAGACCATATTGGGGTTTTCATTCACCCTGTGCCCCCAATAGAGACACAGGGTGGTTGACACATAAGAGGCATTGGGGAAGCTGAAGCAAGGGTATCTCATACTTTCTAAGCGATTCTGAGTTCCCCGGGCCTTCCCGTTACATCTCTCCCCTTTCGGCAGGAGACTAACAGAGGAGGGGACCCCAGACGGGTTGACTCCGAAGTTAGTCCATAGGTCCCTTCTTCTAATGCTGGTATCCACACAGCACCCCAAATAAATTGCTCCAAACAGAGCATTACTTACCCAGCCAACCTCTGCCTCTCTTAGAGAACATACCCGCCGCTGGGGAGAGGCCTGGACTGGCCCTTCTCCCTGGAGTCCTTTCAGCCGCTGGAGAGAAAACAGGGTGACTGGGCTCAGTCCGTCATTCTGTTAGGGATCTGGGCCGACTGCCCAGCATCCCTGGGGTATACAAGTGGAGACTGAAGTCCCATCCACTTGGGGTAGGCGAAAATCCCCCAGTGCTTGCAAAGCAAGGCTGACATCCTCCTGTCCCAGTGTCACACCATTTTCTGGGGTTGTGTCAGTGAGGACCGAAGTCCCATCCAGTACCACAGGAACTCCCTCTTCTGTTAGTTGAGAGCAGAGGCCCGCAGCACTCTGCTCTGTTGCCAGCTCTTCCGCTGGGTTGCTGTGAGTGGAGACCGTAGTCCCATCCACCGATATCCGCTCAAGTGGCAGTTGTGTGCAGCGGCCAGTAGCATTCTGCCCTGCTGCCAGTGATTCAGCTGGGGGTAAAAGCTTTACCACCTCAGCTTGTTGTGCGAGAGATGGGCCAACTGCCCCGGCTCCCTGAAACTCCACAGTTGTTTCCGGTGCTGGGCAGAGGTTGCTAGCACTCTGCCCTGTTGCCAGCACTTCTGCTGGGGACTCCACCCCATCTGCTCTGGCTAACTGTTGGGGAGGGAAAAGGGCTGCTTCTCCCCCCTGCATCTCTGAAATCCCCTGGGAAAGAGGAACCATCACCTTCTCATCTCGGGCCTCCAAAACTGCCACGGGTGTAGAGCAGGGGTCTGCAGTACTCTGTCCTGCTGCCAGTACTTGGGCAGGCGATGCATAATCCATAACATCCTCTGAACAGTCCCTTAAGTCCATACCTTCTGTAATCTGTAGCTGGGAAGATGAGCCAACTGCCCTAGCTCCCTGGAACTCCATATCATCCACTTCAGCTTTAGGGATGGCAATCTTCTCTGGCATGCTGCTGGACAGGTACATTCCTCCATCCAAGATCATCCCAAGCAGGAACAGGATCCTCAAGGTCAGTCAGCACTTCTGCTTTGGGGATGGCAATCTCCAGATTTTCCACTGCCGATTCTTCAGCCAGGATTTCAAAGTTGTCAACTGGTATTTCCTGATAGTCCCCGGCACAGGTAGCACCACCCTGCTGCTGAGCAGATTCTAGCAGCTGTCTGTAGGCGATCTCCAGCTCCCATTCCTGAACGGCCAGAAACTCCAAATCTTCCTGTGCCCAGTGCCCTTCCGAGACATTCAGTTTTCGCTCTCTGTGCTCCATTATTTCCTCCAAACGCCACTCCCGATCACTCCCAAAGTCAGGGTCACAGGACAGCCTCCAATACAACAATCCCAGGCCATCATAGTCAAAGCCTTCCATGGGGCTGTCATCCGCTGACCATGGGCACTCTTGGGCTACATACCACCGGAGGGCTCTGTAGCTCTCGTCCAACCGCATCTCTGCCCGGATCAGCCTGCTTAACTCAGTTGTCCACTCCTGCTTTGGTTGTTCCCCCAATAACGGCATTCGTACATCATACTGCGACCAGTACCTTACATAGATGGAGGGGAGAACCTTTCCCTGGTGTTGCTGCTCGAGAGCTAGCGCTTTCTTCCAGAGTTCGCAGCGGATCGAATCAGACCATCCCAGCAGGACCTCCTCTGATACTGGTCCTCTATGCTGTATCTGCATCTCTTGTAACCTCCTTCTGACTTCCTCTTCCATGGCGGCTGGTATCTGTACCTCTCCTCTCCTTGCAGTTGGTGCTGCTGTGACTTCTGCTGCTGCAGCACCTTTTTGATGTAGCCAATTTGCGTCCACAGCCGCTATAACTAGGTCTATTATCTCCGCTGGAGGGTTAGGACCATATTGTGCCAGTCTTAGTTTAACAGCCCGATCAAAACTTGCCTCTTCGGGTGTCCTGTCTGTTACGCTGGGCCTTTCAGTTCCATCCATTTCGACTAGTTCTCTGATAATGTCCCTCTTCTTACGGTTGTTGGCCGGTCTTCCCCGGTTCTCCAGTAAGTCTTTGAGGGTGGAGAGCTTTAGCCGTTCATACTGTGCTTCCATTGTCCTGTGTCCTCTTGTAGCTGTCCTTCTGGCTGTGGGGATCAATCCCACTGCTTGCCAACAATTGTAACAGCACCCCAAGTATGAAAGGGGTTAACACCGTTAGGATATTCCCTTTCCAACCACACGACAGCCACCAGACACTCCAACCAGCCGAATAAGACCCCATACGAATGATTCTCCCCCCAGATACGAGACAACGCTCTGTATTCAAGTTCCAAAACAGGGAATTACTTTATTTTCAAAACACATGGTAACACATTTCTCTTCAAAACCCTTCCCTCCCATCCTTTGGGAAACAGGGCGGGTTAAACTGTCCAATGACAATGGTCATACAGGTCAGGTGTGTTCAAACTTCTCCTTCAGTAAACAGTCTTAGCAGGAGGGGTGATTCCCCCCCCTCCTCAAAGAAGACACTTCAACATCCCATAATATGCAGCCAGACGGTTTACCAAGCTCCAATCCACATCGTCACAGTAGCAGACTTAATTCATAAAAGACAATAGAATGCAAATCACCTTAACTCCTCACAGCAATGATTACACAACCCCCCCCCCCCTCACAGTACACATCCAATCTAGATACAATGTATGTGCAGCATTGAATATGGCTATCATAGACCATATTGGGGTTTTCATTCACCCTGTGCCCCTAATAGAGACACAGGGTGGTTGACACATAAGAGGCATTGGGGAAGCTGAAGCAAGGGTATCTCATACTTTCTAAGCGATTCTGAGTTCCCCGGGCCTTCCCGTTACAGGCATTAAAAACTGTTGTGCGTAGGCTCCAGAGCATTTTTAACGACGTGAAAAATGGGCTAAAAAAAATTAGAACCTGCTCTATTCTTTCACGTAGTTTTTCACGTCGTTAAAAACGGTAGTGTGTATGCTTTTACGAGGGGAAAAAAAATGCGCAGACGGGAGCGTTCGTTTTGGTAAAACTAACGTTCGTAATGGAGATAGCACATTCGTCACGCTGTAACGGACTGAAGAGCATGAGGCTGAAAAGTGTGAATCGGCTCTCACCAAACTTTACTAATACGAGGATCAGCAAAAGCAGCCCAAAGGGTGGCGCCATCCGAATAGAACTTCCCCTTTATAGTGCCGTCGTACGTGTTTTACGTCGCTGCGCTTTGCTCGAGCATTTTTTTCATGAACGTGTGTATGCAAGACAGGCTTGAGAGGAAACAAGAAAAATCACGTCGAGAAAAACGTCGTTTTTTTAAATGACATTAAAAACGATCGTGTGTACGTGGCATCTGGTCTACCATCATTTTTGTCACCCATGGTAACCAAACCATCAAAAATTGCCAATCTGCTGCATTTCTCATCATGGTCAGAAATATCAATGCATTTGTCATATTGAATTTCACCCATGTTCGGCAGGGCAGTGTCTGGAGAGGAACTGCACCCAGCAGAGTGGTTGTCTATGGCAGCTTTACTGTACACAAACCCCACTGGCATGAGATCCTCTGCCAGCAACTGTCCTGACCCCTGACCATCATCGCATAAAACAACATTTGGACCTGTGACTACAATCAACTTCATTTATTGCTGTGCCATCTGGCACTTCCACCAACACTACCTCATTTGGCACAGCATCATTCATTACCACATCATTAGGCCCTTTGTGGATCACAGACATGACCTCCTCTGTGCATTCGCTCTTGGCGCTTCCATCGCAAGAGCAACATCATCTGCAGCAGCAAGTGCATCATTGCATATAATTTGCTCTGCAGGTCCTTCATCTGGCACTGCAGAAATCATGTCTGCTCCATCTTTACCAACAGAGGCCTTTTCCAACAAAGCCAACAGGCTTTTTGCCCATCTGTCCCAGTCTGTTATCTCTGCGCTACCAGAGGGACAGAGTGGCACAGCAACAGACACATTGCACATGTCACTTTTATTTAAACCAGACTGTGGTAATACATTTTTAACCAGAGCAGACTGCAATACCACACCCTCACCACCTTGCTCTGATGGCGCTTCATTAAACGCATGAACACCTTTACACCTGTCATTGCCAGACTGCAAAAACCTATTTCCATCATGAGTGTTTTCAAACATTTCCGTTTTAGCATTAACCATTTTGTTATCACCATGTTCAGGTACCCTCTTATCCCTTAGAGCGGCACCAAAGCTGTCCCAGGCAACCTCTGGCTCCAAAACGCAGAGCTCCCTGGGGGTTTCTAGGGACACCTCTGTAGCCTTCATCTCAGTTGCTAGTGGAGATAGCACATCTTTAACGGCATTCATAACAATGTTTTTATCTCTAGTGAGCTGCACTAGCCCATTAGCAACTGTACCATCAACTTTAGCCAACACAATATTAGCAGTATTACCCATGACATTGTCATAATCAAGTTTACCACTTGCCTCCCCACTGGACAAGGCACTGCAGTGAGGCAAGTCCTTTTTCTACACAGACAGTGGATCTCCCATTTGGGGTCACTTCAATTCCAGTGTGCACATTCACATAGTCAATCTTTTCCATGCATTTACCAGCAACAGTCTTACCCACCACTGTACCAGGGGTTGCCATGTTCATTTGAGTAAGTTGTCTATCCTTTATCGCACTTTCACTGGCCAACTCTCCCTGGTGGCCATGGGACGAAACTGCAGCAGCGATTTCTGACTCCCTAGCACCCCTTGCAGGCACAACAGGTACTTCCTCACTGTTGCCAGAGGTGACTGAAAACATTTTTTAAACAGGAACCTGGGCTTGCTGACAAAGACTTCTGCCCAGTAGCCATATCTCCAGCCATGTTCCATAACCTGGGACAAGAAAAAATTCCATGCCCAAGTTGACCACATTCCAGGCATGGTACATCTCTGCACATATCTTTAGTGGGATGCCGCTCCACATCTCCACTGTAGCTCCTTGTGGTTAACATTTGATCTCTTGTTGCTAAGGGAGATGGCACTCTTCCAGCTGTACTTTGCTGACTTTCCCAAACGCAGTGACTTTGCGATCCTTAGAGCATTGTTGCTTTCAACTTGCCACGACCCTCTGTCGGCAATACGTTTCTCACGTGGTCCGCAGACTTGACATCACCACCGTTTCTACGGGCAACCACATACCTCTCGAACTTCTGATCAGCCTTTTGGACACTCCTGGCACTCAATTCAGGCTTCCCAAACATTGTTGGAGACCTTTGTCTGGCCATGTCACCTTGTCTTGGAGACTGAGACAAAGGGCACTGGGAGACAACATGCCCCCACTCTCTGCACCGCAAACAGCGCTCTTGCTTCAGAGCCTTAACAGGGCTTCCCCAATTGCATCCACTTTCAAACTTAGGCCTTTGCATATTGATAGCTGGCCTGCTTGTACTAGCATTACCAGGAGCAACCACATGCACTTCCCCTTTAACTGGAGTTGGTGTAGCAAAAAACAGTCTGAAATACTCTCCGGCAGGCTCAAACCCTTGCATTATCTTCGCAGTCACTTCACCAAACTTTTGCGCTGTCCAGCAAAAATTAAGCACTGTCACTTTAAAGCAAGTTGCTTTTCACTTCATGCAAGCTTTCCTCACCTGCACACACAGATTGTGCTGTCTCATGCACACAAACACAGTTCCTATAACAGATGAACTTACTTTATCCAGGGATCTTTAGTTCTGCCCGCATTCTCCACCACTTGTAATGTTGGGAGTTGTTTAGCTCAAGTGTAGCACCCGCTAGCAAGAACAGTCCCACACAAATGTTTCCTTTTGAGGGCTTGTTGGCCCACTTTTATTAAAAAAAAATCAAACAAAGTTCCAGAAATTAAAACAAATGTGGTTTCCCTCGCAGGGGGTTTTCACCATCAACATTAAACAGTTGTATGTTCAGCCTCCTGGCTCACACATGCAAAAGTGCAGATGAAAATACCGAGCCGCCTCGCTCTCTTCAGCAGCAGCACCACTGCTCAGGCTCCCGCATGGAGCCCTCCTGACTCCTGTCAGCAACCTTATACTCAGGTCTCTGGGTTTCACAGTGCAGCCTGCACTCTCTAGCTACTCCAGCTTCTCTAGCTACTCCAGTGCACACCTGCACACTTTGGGTTCTCCCTTGCAAGCCTGGTCTCCTCGGGAGGGTGGAGCCCAGAACCATGGTCAGGTGTCTACAAATAGGCCAGCACACACCTGACCAGTCAGTGTGCTGGTAAATCCCAAAATCTGGACCCAGGACTGGGGATTTCATCCCACCCGGATCTCTACAAAATCCCCGGGCTCCATGTCCCAAAGTGGACTTTATTAAATAATGAGGAAACAGAAACGCCAGTTTACTCTGTACATTATAAGCTCCCTGGAGCCCCTCAACCTGTCCAGTTGAGAATTCTGGGTCACTACACTGGTGGGGTACCACACTACCACTATATATATATATATATATATATATATATATATATATACACACACATGTATTTAGAGTCAATTCTATTCAATTATGTAGTTCTTTCTATCTCTCGCTATATTTCCACAGCTGATCCTCCTGCCAAATCCGCCACGAGCCATTCATCTCGTAATCAAGATCCTCCCACTTCCAATAGGTATGAGACCAACTGTACGTGAGTATAAAAAAAAGTGTGTGCTTTCTGGATTAACAAGAATTCCTCTTGTCACAGCCTTACCACTCTAAGAAAGAAGTGCTGGACATGTGGAGCTACACCGCTACCGTACAAGCTGGTCTGTAAGGACTGTTTCAGAGACTATGCGGCCAACTGCAAGCTGAAGGTTGTTGACCTGCTTAAGCGGACAATGAAGGACTCCTTTTCGGAGTTAGCGCCCCTAGTGCCCACTCAGCCAGTCCCTCAAGCATCCCGGGTGCAGGATGTGGAGCTTAATAGTCCAGGTCCATCAGCAGTGAGCACTCCACTGCCTCCGTCAGGCTCACCGGGTAGGGATTGTTTACCTGAAGATCTCTTGGAGGACTCTTCAGAAGAATCCGATACTTCTGGGTTCAGTTATGCTCTGGTGCAACCTTTCATTGAGGCAGTCAAGACAGCAATCCTCTGGGAGGAACCACCTCAAAAATCCCAAGAGGTATTTTCCTTTCCTTAAAAGGAAACAGATTGTCTTTCCTTTGATGGGCGAGATCTAAGAAATCATTGAAAACGAATGGACAAAGACGGGTGAGAAATTTTCCTTGGGCCGACTTAACACGTTGTATCCTTTGCCAGAGTCAGAAACACAGTCGCTGAACTCTATGCCAGTAGTAGATGCAGTGGTACTACACCTGGAAAAAAATATTACTCTCCCGATGGAGAACTCTGCGCCCTTCAAGGACCCGTTTGACAGATGGATTGACGTAGATCTTAAAACAAGCTATCGCCCTCACTTCTCTGTCAAATGCCATCAGAGCCTGGACGGAAAATATTGAAACAGCCTTAAACCAGGATGTCCCCAAGGACAGCATAATAAAAGCTTTGGAAGAACTTAGACTGTCAGCAGACTTTGTCGGAGAGGTGGCCATCGACACAATTCGGTGTTCAGCAAGATCTATGTTGCATTTAGTTAGGGCAAAGAGGGCCTTGTGGCTGAAACCCTGGACTGCTGACCTAGCTTTGAAGCAGAATTGGTGCAAAATCCCATTTAATGGGAAGGCACTGTTCAGAGAGAACTTGGATAAAGCTATCTCCAGGGTGACAGGGGATAAATCTGGCATGCTCCCCCAAGATAGAAGGGTTCGAAGATCCATAGTCTATTTGCCTAGATTCCGTCAGTCAAACTTAAGGGATTTTAGGCAGTCAAGGCAGTCAAGGCAGTTCACAGACAACAGAAGGCCTTGGAATGGCACTCAGGCATCCTTTTTGAGCACCCGGAAGAATAAGACTCTTACTACTCCACAAGAGCAGACAAGAGCAGACAAAGTCTTTTTGACGCCAGGTTAGCCCAGACACTTCTGGTAGGGGCCAGACTAAGGTTTTATGTACCAGTCTGGGCTTCCCATTGCCACGACCCCTGGGTTCTGTCAACAATCCAGTGGGGGCACTTTTGGAATATTTCTAATCCTCCTCCTCAGACAACTTTCAAAAGAATGGAGGTTCCAACCTCTCCACTAAAGGCTCTGGCACTAACACAATTTATGACATAACTCCAGCTTCAGGAGGAAGCTATACCAATTCCCTTGGCAGAGCTCTTTACAGGTTTCTACTTCACCCTGTTTCTGGTGCAAAAAAAAGACATGTGACTCTCTCAGACGATCCTACTGAGGAGGTTAATGTGCAGGAGTCTACAATGGTGGACAGTTCCAGAGAATCTCTTCAAACCTTGATACATGGGCTCCCTCACTTGGACCATAATTACTTCCGATGCAAGCGGACAAGGCTGGGGAGCCCATTGCGGGGAAACCAGAATACAGGGGAGATGGTCTTGTTCCACCCAGGGTGGTATCCATTATCCTGGAGATGAGAGCAGCATTCCTAGCGCTGCAAATTAATTTGCATCTCAGATCAGAGGGCAGAGAGTACTGCTATGCCTGGACAACAGGGCAGCAGTCGCATATCTGCAAAAGCAAGGAGGTACTAGCAGCAGAACTCTCCTCAGGGAGGTAGAGACTGTTATGCTCTGGGTGGAGAAGAACCTCCTGCACCTCAGGGCAGTGTATCTTCCAGGCAGATTGAACACGGAAGCAGACATGCTATCAAGAAAATTCCTGGACAACGAGTGGGCCGTTCATCCCCATATTTTCCATCAGATTGTCAACTGTTGGGATCCCCCTCAGGTGGATCTGTTCGCCACTCCGGAGAATGCCAAACTAACCAAGATGCCCTGTTGTGCCCCTGGAGGTTCACCACGGCATATGCCTGCCCTCCTCAACCACTAATATTCAAGTTTCTTCTGAGGCTCCTCAGAGAGTCAGTCCAAGTAGTGACAATTCTACTGTTTTGGTCAAAGAGACCCTGGTTCCCCCTAGCCATGCGCCTCAATGTGAGCTCCCCAATCAGGATCCCTCCTTTTCCTCAGCTTCTATCTCAGGGCAGACTAACTCATCCAAACCCTCAGAGGTTGGAACTTCAAATCTGGAAGTTGAGAGGCGAAGGTTTGAGGCCCTCGGTTGTTCCCCAGGGGGTCATATCCACTCATATCCACTCTTCTAAAGAGCCAGAAAGCCTGCAACAAATGCAGTATATACAAGGATCTGTAACAAGTTTTTGTCATTTGCTGCCGGGATGACTTTAATCCAATTTTCCCCTCTATGTCCAATATTCTGGGATTTATTCAAACAGGTCTTGATCAAGGACTTGGCCTGAGCTCCCTCAAGGTGCCCAGATTTTATTGTGTTTTTTCATTGTATCTGAAGCTGTAAGGTATTCCATCCATTTGACATCCCTAATTCTATAGATGTACAGTAGATCTGTTGCAGAGGGAGGTTTGTTGCTTTTCCATCTAAGGGCTACCAAGCACCTCACCACTATTAATACAGTATATGTGCAATAGCATATACAATATATGGGCAATAGCATAGTGGCAAATTTATTGAAGGCAGGTGTGGGCAGACTCAGATGGCAAGCAGTTTAATCTTAAACCGTGTGTAGCAGTTCTTTACTTTTAGAGCAGTTAGGATGTATAACTCCATATCACAGATAGTGCTGTCAGTGAGGAGTGTAGAAAAAAACTGTTATGCCGCGTACACACGATCAGATTTTCCGACAAGAAAAGTCTGATGTGTGTAGGCTCCATCAGACTTTTCCTGTTGGAATTTCCGCCAACAAAAACTTGAGAGCTGGTTCTCAAATTTTCAGATGGAAAAAATTCCAATCGGAAATTCTGATCATCTGTAGCAATTCTGGTGCGCAAAATTCCGACGCCGCATGCTCAGAAGCATTGAATTAAATTTTCTCGGCTCGTCGTAGTGTTGTATGTCACTGCATTCTTGACGGTCGAAAGTTCAGAGAACTTTTGTGTGACCGTGTGTATGCAAGCCAAGCTTGAGCGGAACTTCATCGGAAAAACCATCCAAGGTTTTTCCGACGGAAAATCCGATCGTGTGCATTAGATGTGTTTCCCACACAATGTATAGAGTAATGGAAACTGGTAGCGACATAAACAAACACACACACAAAAACATATACTGGTTAAACTGGATGGACCAGGGTATGTATTCAACCTTAACAACTATGGAAGTATGTGATAAAGTATCAGCTATATAACTGTACTTTCCAGGGATATAACTAGCTTTGATCCAAATATTAAGAAAAAACATTTAAGCATTTAAGAACCATAAGAATTCAATTACAGAGGGAATTTTGGGGATAGACAGTTCAATTAATAAAGAATACCTCTTTAACAGTGCAAAATAGTTCATGCTTGCTTACAAGGGCCCCATATTTCAACCACTATTATAATGGGAAACTATTTTAACACAATAATGCTTTTAACTGTATGTGCCTCTTTTCACCCGACTGTGGTACCAAGTTCCAGCACACCAATTGCCCCTCCAAAAAAGAAGAAAACCAAGAGAACCAGCGATATCAGTGAACTAATGGAAGACTTAGCCCACAATAAATAATTTTTGGTAAAGCGATTGATCTTTAAACTTAGGCATAATAGACCTATATACAAAAAATATATTCGTGCAGCTAACATATATAAGCAGCTACAATACCCATATGAATCAAGGTAAATACAAACCATATACAAAAAATGTAGCGCTATACGTGATAAATGAAAAATAAAAAAAGAACGTTGAATAACACCCAAGTGCTAGAGTGATAAATGATGAAAAGTCAATCAATGTAAAAAACGTGCTGATAAAGTCTCTAACAGTGATCCAAAAACAAATGAACCATCCAAATAAATTGGTGACTTCAATGGAAATTCAGGTGACTATAGGATGACCACCACCGCATGAAAAGGAGGCTTACCGGAATGAGTGGACCCGATAAACGTACGTCTATAGGGTCAACTCAGGCTTTGTATATGTATCTCCGTGGAGGTAGAATCACAGCTGGCGATTCACACATAAATGTTCAGCAATCCAGAGCAGTTGATAGCACCAAATCTCCAAGCCCAATGCGGAAATAACAATAGCTTCGGCAAAACCGTATCAAAAAGGAAGAAGGAGAGGGCACATAGCGTAATACAGTTTTAAGAACTTTTAATAAATGTAGGTAGAGACTTTATCAACACGTTTTTTACATTGATTGACTTTTCATCATTTATCACTCTAGCACTTGGGTGTTATTCAACGTTCTTTTTTTTTTTTCATTTATCGTTTATAGCGCTACATTTTTTGTATATTGTTAGGCATAATAGACGCCAATGAACGCAGCTCATTCTACATTTCTAAAGTCATGAGGCAATTTGATACCAAAGAGGCCAAATAAAGTCTTCTTTAAAATTTTCATCCCATTGGTAAATCTTGATTAGCAAAAGCTAATAGAATGACTGCAACTCTTATGCTATCGGGATGTTTCACTCAGTTGTGGTGAGCAGTTTCACTGAGTCATGCCATTATGAACTGTGATTAAAGGGCTTCCCAGACTTTTATTTAAATGAATGAAAAGAAAAGTCCACAAAAAGGTTGCCCACGCAGGGGTTTCAGCTTCAAAGTGTTATATGCAAAAACCTGAAAATGCAAGCCACCTGGCTCTCTTGTCAGGAGAACCGCTGAAGTTGGCATGGGTCCCTCAGACTGTATTCCCAGCTCTTATGGTCCTCAAGGTTCTCATGGCCCACTTGGCCTACAGTAGGGATAAGCTTCATTTTCGAGTCAAACACACGTTCGACTCGAACATCGGCTGTTCTATCCTTGGAAGATCAAAAGTTATGGCCCGTTCGCGCCAAATTCGAGTGACGCGAACGGCCCACACTATAAAAGGCCGCCAACGCGGCGGCCTTGTGCAGTGTGTTCCGGCATGCAGGGAAAGAGCTACATAGGCAGGGACAGTGTGTTCTACGTTGTGTTCTTTTCTCAGGCATCTGCAGGAGTTGCTGTTCATTGCTGTTCTCTAAGATAGATAGGCAGGCAGGGACAGTGTGTTCTTTTCTCAGGCATCTGCAGCAGTTAGTGGGTGTTGTGTGCCCCAGCACAGTATACACCTGTATATACCCATCATTGCTGTTCTCTAAGCTAGATAGGCAGGCAGGGACAGTGTGTTCTTTTCTCAGGCATTTGCAGCAGTTAGTGGGTGTTGTGTGCCCCAGCACAGTATACACCTGTATATACCCGTCATTGCTGTTCTCTAATACAGGCATCTGCAGGAGTTAGTGGGTATTGTGTGCCCTAGCACAGTATACACCTGTATATACCCATCATTGCTGTTCTCTAATACAGGCATCTGCAGGAGTTAGTGGGTGTTGTGTGCCCTAGTACAGTATACACCTGTATATACCGTGATTGCTGTTCTCTAATAAAGGCATCTGCTGGAGTTAGTGGGTGTTGTGTGCCCTAGTACAGTATACACCTGTATATACCCATCATTGCTGTTCTCTAATACAGGCATCTGCAGGAGTTAGTGGGTGTTATGTGCCCCAGCACAGTATACACCTGTATATACCCGTCATTGCTGTTCTCTAATACAGGCATCTGCAGGAGTTAGTGGGTGTTGTGTGCCCCAGTACAGTATACACCTGTATATACCCATCATTCTGAGGATTTTGAGATCAGGATGAGAAAGGCCTTTTTACAGCTGCAGGATGCCAGGGAATATGAGCAGACGCAGTGGTGGGACCTAGCCTTTTTGAAAAAATACCTTGAGCTGGGCATCACACCACGCGGTCTGCGCATAAAAAAACAATGTAGTTTCCTTGACGAGGATTTATCTAAAGAGTGGAGAGGCCTGGCTGAGTTCTGCACCATGAAATGGATTCAAATTCTAGTTGTCCAAAGAGAGAGAAAATTAATTGCTGCGCAGCAAAAGGCTTTAGAATGTGAAAATGCAGCTAAAGTATTCAATACATCGTGTCTGTCTGAGAAATGGACAGAAGTTCTGAATAAAAATATAAGTAAGAATGAGGATAGCCTAATTAAGAAAAAAACTGGGAAATTAGAAAGAGATCTGTTTGATTATGGCAACGGACAAGTGTTCGATTGGAAACGCCCCACGTCCTCTGACACTGTTCCGTTGCCCTTAATACCATATCCTTACCCTATCAACAAGTCAAAATCCAGAAATAGGAATAACCCGCCCAGGAGGACCAAAACCAATAAGCCTAAACAACCGAATTCATCTCGTAGTGGGGCCATTGATCATCATGGACCCATTGCGCGATTATTACCTCTTCCATTGGGGTTGCCACAGAGAAGTCTCCATAATGCAGAAAATACTAGGGACCCTATTCTTCCTTTTTCTACATGCCCTGTTTCTCTTTCCCCTGAACCACCCATTCCGGTCAGTTCCCCGCCCCCTCTCATATCTCCCATTTTAGTTTCTTCTTTTCATGTCCCTATTTATAATCATTTTAGCCCGTTAGCTCGGGATCTAGAGAGCTACATCGAACAGGGAGCCAGACCCAAAACCCTAGAGAACCAAGACTGTTTACCTACAGTTCAGGCTTCAGATACTTCTCCTGAGACTCAGGGTTTTCAGATAATACCTCCAAAGGGAGTAGGCGTTACAAAAAGAAAATTAGACGAGGTCGAAGAGGAGGCACCTCTAGAAAGGACCCACAAGAAAGAGAGGACAGAGCAAATAACACAACAACAATAAAAATGTATAACCTGTCCTCCCAGATCTTTACACCAGCTGATACTCTCTTACTTCAGAAAGGTCTGGGCTTCTCTCCCTCAATAGGGCCAAATAAGTTTGGCTTATTTAAGGACCTCCATCGTTTTATTCGATCCCTTACCCTCAAACGCCATTATGCTCCCAATCCCCTCACTCATTTTCACAATTATGTGGGAAAAGAGAGTGTACCTAGGCCCAGCTCATCTCTTTCCCCTCCTGCCACGGAACTTGATGAGGAGGCTCTACAAATTTTAGAAGATCTGTGGGTAGAGGGCAACCAAGAAGGATATGTCCCTACATCACAGCTAGAGCCACCCATACTACACACTTCACTCAAACCCAAGTCAACCTTTTTCCCTATCAACTCTAAAGGGCCCTATATAGAGACTTATTATCAGGCAGTCTATAAAGATCTGACTACATTATGTGACAAACCCAAAAAATTCAGACATTACAATCTGACTAAAGAAGAGAATCAGTCACTTAAGGACCTTATGGCCAATACTAATATCATGATTAGGCAAGCAGACAAAGGGGGAAGCGTAGTAATACAGAACAAGGTTGACTACATGAAGGAGGCCAGTCGGCTATTGGCCGATACTGACACCTACCTAAAACTACGGTATGACCCCCTGCCTGCATACCAGCAGGATTTAAAGTCTTCCTCACCTGCACACACAGATTGTGCTGTCTCATGCACACAAACACAGTTCCTATAACAGATGAACTTACTTTATCCAGGGATCTCCAGTTCTGCCCGCATTCTCCACCACTTGTAATGTTGGGAGTTGTTTAGCTCAAGTGTAGCACCCGCTAGCAAGAACAGTCCCACACAAATGTTTCCTTTTGAGGGCTTGTTGGCCCACTTTTATTAAAAAAAAATCAAACAAAGTTCCAGAAATTAAAACAAATGTGGTTTCCCTCGCAGGGGGTTTTCACCATCAACATTAAACAGTTGTATGTTCAGCCTCCTGGCTCACACATGCAAAAGTGCAGATGAAAATACCGAGCCGCCTCGCTCTCTTCAGCAGCAGCACCACTGCTCAGGCTCCCGCATGGAGCCCTCCTGACTCCTGTCAGCAACCTTATACTCAGGTCTCTGGGTTTCACAGTGCAGCCTGCACTCTCTAGCTACTCCAGCTTCTCTAGCTACTCCAGTGCACACCTGCACACTTTGGGTTCTCCCTTGCAAGCCTGGTCTCCTCGGGAGGGTGGAGCCCAGAACCATGGTCAGGTGTCTACAAATAGGCCAGCACACACCTGACCAGTCAGTGTGCTGGTAAATCCCAAAATCTGGACCCAGGACTGGGGATTTCATCCCACCCGGATCTCTACAAAATCCCCGGGCTCCATGTCCCAAAGTGGACTTTATTAAATAATGAGGAAACAGAAACGCCAGTTTACTCTGTACATTATAAGCTCCCTGGAGCCCCTCAACCTGTCCAGTTGAGAATTCTGGGTCACTACACTGGTGGGGTACCACACTACCACTATATATATATATATATATATATATATATATATATATATACACACACATGTATTTAGAGTCAATTCTATTCAATTATGTAGTTCTTTCTATCTCTCGCTATATTTCCACAGCTGATCCTCCTGCCAAATCCGCCACGAGCCATTCATCTCGTAATCAAGATCCTCCCACTTCCAATAGGTATGAGACCAACTGTACGTGAGTATAAAAAAAAGTGTGTGCTTTCTGGATTAACAAGAATTCCTCTTGTCACAGCCTTACCACTCTAAGAAAGAAGTGCTGGACATGTGGAGCTACACCGCTACCGTACAAGCTGGTCTGTAAGGACTGTTTCAGAGACTATGCGGCCAACTGCAAGCTGAAGGTTGTTGACCTGCTTAAGCGGACAATGAAGGACTCCTTTTCGGAGTTAGCGCCCCTAGTGCCCACTCAGCCAGTCCCTCAAGCATCCCAGGTGCAGGATGTGGAGCTTAATAGTCCAGGTCCATCAGCAGTGAGCACTCCACTGCCTCCGTCAGGCTCACCGGGTAGGGATTGTTTACCTGAAGATCTCTTGGAGGACTCTTCAGAAGAATCCGATACTTCTGGGTTCAGTTATGCTCTGGTGCAACCTTTCATTGAGGCAGTCAAGACAGCAATCCTCTGGGAGGAACCACCTCAAAAATCCCAAGAGGTATTTTCCTTTCCTTAAAAGGAAACAGATTGTCTTTCCTTTGATG
The DNA here is from genome assembly GCA_029206835.1 of Rana muscosa. Lineage (NCBI taxonomy): Eukaryota > Metazoa > Chordata > Amphibia > Anura > Ranidae > Rana > Rana muscosa. The sequence continues at coordinate 183,910,231 of CM055128.1, forward strand.
GGCGAGATCTAAGAAATCATTGAAAACGAATGGACAAAGACGGGTGAGAAATTTTCCTTGGGCCGACTTAACACGTTGTATCCTTTGCCAGAGTCAGAAACACAGTCGCTGAACTCTATGCCAGTAGTAGATGCAGTGGTACTACACCTGGAAAAAAATATTACTCTCCCGATGGAGAACTCTGCGCCCTTCAAGGACCCGTTTGACAGATGGATTGACGTAGATCTTAAAACAAGCTATCGCCCTCACTTCTCTGTCAAATGCCATCAGAGCCTGGACGGAAAATATTGAAACAGCCTTAAACCAGGATGTCCCCAAGGACAGCATAATAAAAGCTTTGGAAGAACTTAGACTGTCAGCAGACTTTGTCGGAGAGGTGGCCATCGACACAATTCGGTGTTCAGCAAGATCTATGTTGCATTTAGTTAGGGCAAAGAGGGCCTTGTGGCTGAAACCCTGGACTGCTGACCTAGCTTTGAAGCAGAATTGGTGCAAAATCCCATTTAATGGGAAGGCACTGTTCAGAGAGAACTTGGATAAAGCTATCTCCAGGGTGACAGGGGATAAATCTGGCATGCTCCCCCAAGATAGAAGGGTTCGAAGATCCATAGTCTATTTGCCTAGATTCCGTCAGTCAAACTTAAGGGATTTTAGGCAGTCAAGGCAGTCAAGGCAGTTCACAGACAACAGAAGGCCTTGGAATGGCACTCAGGCATCCTTTTTGAGCACCCGGAAGAATAAGACTCTTACTACTCCACAAGAGCAGACAAGAGCAGACAAAGTCTTTTTGACGCCAGGTTAGCCCAGACACTTCTGGTAGGGGCCAGACTAAGGTTTTATGTACCAGTCTGGGCTTCCCATTGCCACGACCCCTGGGTTCTGTCAACAATCCAGTGGGGGCACTTTTGGAATATTTCTAATCCTCCTCCTCAGACAACTTTCAAAAGAATGGAGGTTCCAACCTCTCCACTAAAGGCTCTGGCACTAACACAATTTATGACATAACTCCAGCTTCAGGAGGAAGCTATACCAATTCCCTTGGCAGAGCTCTTTACAGGTTTCTACTTCACCCTGTTTCTGGTGCAAAAAAAAGACATGTGACTCTCTCAGACGATCCTACTGAGGAGGTTAATGTGCAGGAGTCTACAATGGTGGACAGTTCCAGAGAATCTCTTCAAACCTTGATACATGGGCTCCCTCACTTGGACCATAATTACTTCCGATGCAAGCGGACAAGGCTGGGGAGCCCATTGCGGGGAAACCAGAATACAGGGGAGATGGTCTTGTTCCACCCAGGGTGGTATCCATTATCCTGGAGATGAGAGCAGCATTCCTAGCGCTGCAAATTAATTTGCATCTCAGATCAGAGGGCAGAGAGTACTGCTATGCCTGGACAACAGGGCAGCAGTCGCATATCTGCAAAAGCAAGGAGGTACTAGCAGCAGAACTCTCCTCAGGGAGGTAGAGACTGTTATGCTCTGGGTGGAGAAGAACCTCCTGCACCTCAGGGCAGTGTATCTTCCAGGCAGATTGAACACGGAAGCAGACATGCTATCAAGAAAATTCCTGGACAACGAGTGGGCCGTTCATCCCCATATTTTCCATCAGATTGTCAACTGTTGGGATCCCCCTCAGGTGGATCTGTTCGCCACTCCGGAGAATGCCAAACTAACCAAGATGCCCTGTTGTGCCCCTGGAGGTTCACCACGGCATATGCCTGCCCTCCTCAACCACTAATATTCAAGTTTCTTCTGAGGCTCCTCAGAGAGTCAGTCCAAGTAGTGACAATTCTACTGTTTTGGTCAAAGAGACCCTGGTTCCCCCTAGCCATGCGCCTCAATGTGAGCTCCCCAATCAGGATCCCTCCTTTTCCTCAGCTTCTATCTCAGGGCAGACTAACTCATCCAAACCCTCAGAGGTTGGAACTTCAAATCTGGAAGTTGAGAGGCGAAGGTTTGAGGCCCTCGGTTGTTCCCCAGGGGGTCATATCCACTCATATCCACTCTTCTAAAGAGCCAGAAAGCCTGCAACAAATGCAGTATATACAAGGATCTGTAACAAGTTTTTGTCATTTGCTGCCGGGATGACTTTAATCCAATTTTCCCCTCTATGTCCAATATTCTGGGATTTATTCAAACAGGTCTTGATCAAGGACTTGGCCTGAGCTCCCTCAAGGTGCCCAGATTTTATTGTGTTTTTTCATTGTATCTGAAGCTGTAAGGTATTCCATCCATTTGACATCCCTAATTCTATAGATGTACAGTAGATCTGTTGCAGAGGGAGGTTTGTTGCTTTTCCATCTAAGGGCTACCAAGCACCTCACCACTATTAATACAGTATATGTGCAATAGCATATACAATATATGGGCAATAGCATAGTGGCAAATTTATTGAAGGCAGGTGTGGGCAGACTCAGATGGCAAGCAGTTTAATCTTAAACCGTGTGTAGCAGTTCTTTACTTTTAGAGCAGTTAGGATGTATAACTCCATATCACAGATAGTGCTGTCAGTGAGGAGTGTAGAAAAAAACTGTTATGCCGCGTACACACGATCAGATTTTCCGACAAGAAAAGTCTGATGTGTGTAGGCTCCATCAGACTTTTCCTGTTGGAATTTCCGCCAACAAAAACTTGAGAGCTGGTTCTCAAATTTTCAGATGGAAAAAATTCCAATCGGAAATTCTGATCATCTGTAGCAATTCTGGTGCGCAAAATTCCGACGCCGCATGCTCAGAAGCATTGAATTAAATTTTCTCGGCTCGTCGTAGTGTTGTATGTCACTGCATTCTTGACGGTCGAAAGTTCAGAGAACTTTTGTGTGACCGTGTGTATGCAAGCCAAGCTTGAGCGGAACTTCATCGGAAAAACCATCCAAGGTTTTTCCGACGGAAAATCCGATCGTGTGCATTAGATGTGTTTCCCACACAATGTATAGAGTAATGGAAACTGGTAGCGACATAAACAAACACACACACAAAAACATATACTGGTTAAACTGGATGGACCAGGGTATGTATTCAACCTTAACAACTATGGAAGTATGTGATAAAGTATCAGCTATATAACTGTACTTTCCAGGGATATAACTAGCTTTGATCCAAATATTAAGAAAAAACATTTAAGCATTTAAGAACCATAAGAATTCAATTACAGAGGGAATTTTGGGGATAGACAGTTCAATTAATAAAGAATACCTCTTTAACAGTGCAAAATAGTTCATGCTTGCTTACAAGGGCCCCATATTTCAACCACTATTATAATGGGAAACTATTTTAACACAATAATGCTTTTAACTGTATGTGCCTCTTTTCACCCGACTGTGGTACCAAGTTCCAGCACACCAATTGCCCCTCCAAAAAAGAAGAAAACCAAGAGAACCAGCGATATCAGTGAACTAATGGAAGACTTAGCCCACAATAAATAATTTTTGGTAAAGCGATTGATCTTTAAACTTAGGCATAATAGACCTATATACAAAAAATATATTCGTGCAGCTAACATATATAAGCAGCTACAATACCCATATGAATCAAGGTAAATACAAACCATATACAAAAAATGTAGCGCTATACGTGATAAATGAAAAATAAAAAAAGAACGTTGAATAACACCCAAGTGCTAGAGTGATAAATGATGAAAAGTCAATCAATGTAAAAAACGTGCTGATAAAGTCTCTAACAGTGATCCAAAAACAAATGAACCATCCAAATAAATTGGTGACTTCAATGGAAATTCAGGTGACTATAGGATGACCACCACCGCATGAAAAGGAGGCTTACCGGAATGAGTGGACCCGATAAACGTACGTCTATAGGGTCAACTCAGGCTTTGTATATGTATCTCCGTGGAGGTAGAATCACAGCTGGCGATTCACACATAAATGTTCAGCAATCCAGAGCAGTTGATAGCACCAAATCTCCAAGCCCAATGCGGAAATAACAATAGCTTCGGCAAAACCGTATCAAAAAGGAAGAAGGAGAGGGCACATAGCGTAATACAGTTTTAAGAACTTTTAATAAATGTAGGTAGAGACTTTATCAACACGTTTTTTACATTGATTGACTTTTCATCATTTATCACTCTAGCACTTGGGTGTTATTCAACGTTCTTTTTTTTTTTTCATTTATCGTTTATAGCGCTACATTTTTTGTATATTGTTAGGCATAATAGACGCCAATGAACGCAGCTCATTCTACATTTCTAAAGTCATGAGGCAATTTGATACCAAAGAGGCCAAATAAAGTCTTCTTTAAAATTTTCATCCCATTGGTAAATCTTGATTAGCAAAAGCTAATAGAATGACTGCAACTCTTATGCTATCGGGATGTTTCACTCAGTTGTGGTGAGCAGTTTCACTGAGTCATGCCATTATGAACTGTGATTAAAGGGCTTCCCAGACTTTTATTTAAATGAATGAAAAGAAAAGTCCACAAAAAGGTTGCCCACGCAGGGGTTTCAGCTTCAAAGTGTTATATGCAAAAACCTGAAAATGCAAGCCACCTGGCTCTCTTGTCAGGAGAACCGCTGAAGTTGGCATGGGTCCCTCAGACTGTATTCCCAGCTCTTATGGTCCTCAAGGTTCTCATGGCCCACTTGGCCTACAGTAGGGATAAGCTTCATTTTCGAGTCAAACACACGTTCGACTCGAACATCGGCTGTTCTATCCTTGGAAGATCAAAAGTTATGGCCCGTTCGCGCCAAATTCGAGTGACGCGAACGGCCCACACTATAAAAGGCCGCCAACGCGGCGGCCTTGTGCAGTGTGTTCCGGCATGCAGGGAAAGAGCTACATAGGCAGGGACAGTGTGTTCTACGTTGTGTTCTTTTCTCAGGCATCTGCAGGAGTTGCTGTTCATTGCTGTTCTCTAAGATAGATAGGCAGGCAGGGACAGTGTGTTCTTTTCTCAGGCATCTGCAGCAGTTAGTGGGTGTTGTGTGCCCCAGCACAGTATACACCTGTATATACCCATCATTGCTGTTCTCTAAGCTAGATAGGCAGGCAGGGACAGTGTGTTCTTTTCTCAGGCATTTGCAGCAGTTAGTGGGTGTTGTGTGCCCCAGCACAGTATACACCTGTATATACCCGTCATTGCTGTTCTCTAATACAGGCATCTGCAGGAGTTAGTGGGTATTGTGTGCCCTAGCACAGTATACACCTGTATATACCCATCATTGCTGTTCTCTAATACAGGCATCTGCAGGAGTTAGTGGGTGTTGTGTGCCCTAGTACAGTATACACCTGTATATACCGTGATTGCTGTTCTCTAATAAAGGCATCTGCTGGAGTTAGTGGGTGTTGTGTGCCCTAGTACAGTATACACCTGTATATACCCATCATTGCTGTTCTCTAATACAGGCATCTGCAGGAGTTAGTGGGTGTTATGTGCCCCAGCACAGTATACACCTGTATATACCCGTCATTGCTGTTCTCTAATACAGGCATCTGCAGGAGTTAGTGGGTGTTGTGTGCCCCAGTACAGTATACACCTGTATATACCCATCATTGCTGTTCTCTAATACAGGCATCTGCAGGAGTTAGTGGGTGTTGTGTGCCCTAGTACAGTATACACCTGTATATACCGTGATTGCTGTTCTCTAATAAAGGCATCTGCTGGAGTTAGTGGGTGTTGTGTGCCCTAGTACAGTATACACCTGTATATACCCATCATTGCTGTTCTCTAATACAGGCATCTGCAGGAGTTAGTGGGTGTTATGTGCCCCAGCACAGTATACACCTGTATATACCCGTCATTGCTGTTCTCTAATACAGGCATCTGCAGGAGTTAGTGGGTGTTGTGTGCCCCAGTACAGTATACACCTGTATATACCCATCATTGCTGTTCTCTAATACAGGCATCTGCAGGAGTTAGTGGGTGTTGTGTGCCCTAGCACAGTATACACCTGTATATACCCGTCATTGCTGTTCTCTAATAAAGGCATCTGCAGGAGTTAGTGGGTGTTGTGTGCCCTAGTACAGTATACACCTGTATATACCCGTCATTGCTGTTCTCTAATACAGGCATCTGCAGGAGTTAGTGGGTGTTGTGTGCCCTAGTACAGTATACACCTGGATATACCCGTCATTGCTGTTCTCTAATACAGGCATCTGCAGGAGTTAGTGGGTGTTGTGTGCCCTAGTACAGTATACACCTGGATATACCCGTCATTGCTGTTCTCTAATACAGGCATCTGCAGGAGTTAGTGGGTGTTGTGTGCCCTAGTACAGTATACACCTGTATATACCCGTCATTGCTGTTCTCTAATAAAGGCATCTGCTGGAGTTAGTGGGTGTTATGTGCCCTAGTACAGTATACACCTGTATATACCCGTCATTGCTGTTCTCTAATACAGGCATCTGCAGGAGTTAGTGGGTGTTGTGTGCCCTAGCACAGTATACACCTGTATATACCCGTCATTGCTGTTCTCTAATACAGGCATCTGCAGGAGTTAGTGGGTGTTGTGTGCCCTAGTACAGTATACACCTGTATATACCGTCATTGCTGTTCTCTAATAAAGGCATCTGCAGGAGTTAGTGGGTGTTGTGTGCCCTAGTACAGTATACACCTGTATATACCCGTCATTGCTGTTCTCTAATACAGGCATCTGCAGGAGTTAGTGGGTGTTGTGTGCCCTAGTACAGTATACACCTGGATATACCCATCATTGCTGTTCTCTAATACAGGCAGCTGCAGGAGTTAGTGGGTGTTGTGTGCCCTAGCACAGTATACACCTGTATATACCCATCATTGCTGTTCTCTAATACAGGCATCTGCAGGAGTTAGTGGGTGTTGTGTGCCCTAGTACAGTATACACCTGTATATACCCGTCATTGCTGTTCTCTAATAAAGGCATCTGCTGGAGTTAGTGGGTGTTATGTGCCCTAGTACAGTATACACCTGTATATACCCATCATTGCTGTTCTCTAAAATAAACTAAAAACCAGCGCTCAATGGGCAAAGATCAGATAATAAAAATTCAATTGATAAAAATGCCTTTTAATTAAAGTTCATAAGTCAAAAATAATAACAAGTTCAATAGTTCATACATGGTGACATATAAAACCAGGGAAAGGTCAATAATAGTAATCATAGAACCTGACATCCATGGAGGTGGGAGCTGAATCCAGGTTGCAGAGTGTAATGAAGAGAGGGCTCAGCCGTCTGACTCGCTGGGACTCGAATGGGCCAATGGGCAGTAGTCCGGCAGAAGGGAGGACTTCCCAGTGATGTATAATGCGTTAGGGAAGATGGATGGCCTTTGGTGAGGAAAAGGCAATGAAAGAATCCAATCCGACAGACCGCGCTAAGTGCTGGGGGTAGCGACAGGCTGCAGCTTCTGAATCCTCCTGTGATGAGAACAGCACGGAGGGGAACCGCCGCTGTGATGAAATCACTACACTAGCACTTCCGCTGGTCAAACCAACCAGCTGTGTGGCCGGCGGCTGAAAACAAGGGGGCGGGTCTGAAACGGCAACTCGGTGACCCCAGCAGAGGGAAAGTCCTTCTTCCGGAGGGCACAGATACAATGGTGGGGGGACAATATTGCCCAGGTGATATAGCTTCCTAGGAAACTTCTCAAAGGATCTAGTGTCGTACTGCAGATCATTCAAGCTCAGCCAGAGCTGCAATTTCTGGAAATAATTTCAATGCGATATAGCTCCACTGAAAAATGGGATGAAATGAAAAGGGAATTTGGGGGTCCTGAATGGCTCTGACTACGCGTTTCGCGCTTCAAGCGCTTTGTCACAGTCACTGATGAGTTGTACCCAGGAAGTTTAAATAGGAACAAATAAAGGAAGGGGAGGAGAAAGGAGAGGAAGGAGAAAACCAGGGGAGGACTGGGAGGGGGGGGGGGAGGGGGAGGGAAAAAAGACCTAATTATAACCTGGATTTAACTCCTTCCTACTCCTCTAACATATGGCTGTGTTTGACAAACTGATGCATCATACAAAAACCTACAAAACATGTAACAAAAAATATGAACATATCAACACATAAACGCAAATAAAAAAATATATAAAAAAATATATAAAAATATATATATAAAAATAAAAATAAAAAAATATGTAAAAAAATATATGTATAAAAATAATCAAAAATAAAAAAATGAAAATAAATATAAAAATCAGATGGCAGCAACCTTCAAATAAAACTGTTGGTTTCAAGCTCCTCATTTAACCCCTTCAGGGCCAAAGAGTCGCACATATAAATCCAAAAGACTTCCCTTTTACACAAAAGGGAAAATCTTTCATTGGCAGTGAGTGTGCCCTTGGGAATTGTTTCGATAACGAAAACCTCCAAATGTTTAATATTACCGCCATGGAATCTCTGAAAATGGCGAGGTACACTGTGCTCAGTACAACCCTTTTGGATAAGCCTTCTGTGATCCCCTATTCTTGCTCGTAGTGCACGTATAGTGCGACCTACGTACAGAAAACCGCAGGGGCACCGAAGAACGTAAACCACAAAGTCTATAGAACAGGTCACGAATTGTCTAATGGAGTATGCTTTCCCCCCATTTGTATTGATAATGTTAGACCCGTGAGTTATAAACTGGCATGTGAGGCATCCTCGCTTCTTACATTGAAAGATGCCAGTCCTGTGGTCAAAGTATGATCTGATGTCTAGAAAAGATCTGGATCCAGGGGTGTTGTTAGTCACTTTGCTAGGAGCTATCAGATTCCTTACGGTTTTGGCTCTACGGAACGTGACCTGTGGGACAGGGGGTAATACAGGGCCTAGCCTCTGATCCAACCGCAGAATGCCATAATGTTTTTTAATAATCTTAGAAATGGATTTATATTCATTGTTAAAAGTAGAAATAAATCTAACTTTACCCTTTTCGTCGGCTTCATCTTTGGGCACGCTACTAGTGGGCTGAGGACTAAGATGGAACTCAAATGCCTCATGTACCAAGGCGGGAGGATACTTCTTCTCCTCAAACTTCTTGGTCATGAGAGAGCTCTGTTCCACGTAATCTTCCCTTTTGGAGCAGTTACGTCTCAGTCTATTGAATTGGCCTCTGGGTATGTTCTTTTTCCATGTTGGATGGTGGCAACTATCAAAATGCAAATATGAGTTACCACTGGTAGGTTTGACATGGTTGCGTGTAATAATCCTACCTTTCTCGTGACTCAATATGAGATCGAGGAACACCAACTCTTGAGTATTCAATACATGGGTGAAACTAAGGCCAAAGTTGTTGGCATTACAATGGTCCACCAGGGCATGGAAGAGCTCAGGAGCCCCACTCCAGATAAGCACGATGTCATCAATGTACCGACCAAAGTACACGATGTACTCGGCAAATGGGTTATTGGTCCAAATGTAGCTCTCCTCCCAGTGGCCCATCGTAAGGTTGGCATACACGGGGGCAAAATTAGCCCCCATTGCCGTGCCTTGACATTGAAGATAGAATTGCTCACAGAATGTAAAATAATTATGCTTTAAACAGAATTCCACTGATTCCATCAGAAACTGTGACTGCAGAGAATGAAAATCACCGCTATTGGTGAGGAAGTGTTGGATAGCTCTAAGACCTACATCATGGGGTATCGACGTGTAAAGAGACGTCACGTCTAAAGATGCCCACATATAGTCCTCCTCCCATGTATACTGTTGTAGGACATTGATTATATCGTTTGAGTCTTTAATATAGGAGGGTAACTGGTTCACAATGGGTTGAAGACAGAAATCGATGTAAATGGACAACCCATTGGTGAAACTGTTGGTGCAGGCCACGATTGGTCTGCCAGGAGGATCAACAAGGGATTTATGAACTTTGGGGAGATGGTAGAAATGGGGGGTACTGCACTCTGCTGGTAACATAAAGAGGCGCTCTTTTTTGGTAAGTACCCCATTTCTCCAAGCTTCATAGACCAAAGACTTTAAATCCTGCTGGTATGCAGGCAGGGGGTCATACCGTAGTTTTAGGTAGGTGTCAGTATCGGCCAATAGCCGACTGGCCTCCTTCATGTAGTCAACCTTGTTCTGTATTACTACGCTTCCCCCTTTGTCTGCTTGCCTAATCATGATATTAGTATTGGCCATAAGGTCCTTAAGTGACTGATTCTCTTCTTTAGTCAGATTGTAATGTCTGAATTTTTTGGGTTTGTCACATAATGTAGTCAGATCTTTATAGACTGCCTGATAATAAGTCTCTATATAGGGCCCTTTAGAGTTGATAGGGAAAAAGGTTGACTTGGGTTTGAGTGAAGTGTGTAGTATGGGTGGCTCTAGCTGTGATGTAGGGACATATCCTTCTTGGTTGCCCTCTACCCACAGATCTTCTAAAATTTGTAGAGCCTCCTCATCAAGTTCCGTGGCAGGAGGGGAAAGAGATGAGCTGGGCCTAGGTACACTCTCTTTTCCCACATAATTGTGAAAATGAGTGAGGGGATTGGGAGCATAATGGCGTTTGAGGGTAAGGGATCGAATAAAACGATGGAGGTCCTTAAATAAGCCAAACTTATTTGGCCCTATTGAGGGAGAGAAGCCCAGACCTTTCTGAAGTAAGAGAGTATCAGCTGGTGTAAAGATCTGGGAGGACAGGTTATACATTTTTATTGTTGTTGTGTTATTTGCTCTGTCCTTTCTCTGTCCCCCTGTTATTTCATTTTTTTCATCTAAAATATTGATTTTGTTAGTGATTACCTTATCATGGATAGGGCCCTCCGGCTTGAAGCTATTTTTAGTAATATTGGGAGCGCTACCAGCCTACCCATACCTATAGATCCCAATAGAAACAATAATGTTAATTCCTTGCCTCATTCTGAGGATTTTGAGATCAGGATGAGAAAGGCCTTTTTACAGCTGCAGGATGCCAGGGAATATGAGCAGACGCAGTGGTGGGACCTAGCCTTTTTGAAAAAATACCTTGAGCTGGGCATCACACCACGCGGTCTGCGCATAAAAAAACAATGTAGTTTCCTTGACGAGGATTTATCTAAAGAGTGGAGAGGCCTGGCTGAGTTCTGCACCATGAAATGGATTCAAATTCTAGTTGTCCAAAGAGAGAGAAAATTAATTGCTGCGCAGCAAAAGGCTTTAGAATGTGAAAATGCAGCTAAAGTATTCAATACATCGTGTCTGTCTGAGAAATGGACAGAAGTTCTGAATAAAAATATAAGTAAGAATGAGGATAGCCTAATTAAGAAAAAAACTGGGAAATTAGAAAGAGATCTGTTTGATTATGGCAACGGACAAGTGTTCGATTGGAAACGCCCCACGTCCTCTGACACTGTTCCGTTGCCCTTAATACCATATCCTTACCCTATCAACAAGTCAAAATCCAGAAATAGGAATAACCCGCCCAGGAGGACCAAAACCAATAAGCCTAAACAACCGAATTCATCTCGTAGTGGGGCCATTGATCATCATGGACCCATTGCGCGATTATTACCTCTTCCATTGGGGTTGCCACAGAGAAGTCTCCATAATGCAGAAAATACTAGGGACCCTATTCTTCCTTTTTCTACATGCCCTGTTTCTCTTTCCCCTGAACCACCCATTCCGGTCAGTTCCCCGCCCCCTCTCATATCTCCCATTTTAGTTTCTTCTTTTCATGTCCCTATTTATAATCATTTTAGCCCGTTAGCTCGGGATCTAGAGAGCTACATCGAACAGGGAGCCAGACCCAAAACCCTAGAGAACCAAGACTGTTTACCTACAGTTCAGGCTTCAGATACTTCTCCTGAGACTCAGGGTTTTCAGATAATACCTCCAAAGGGAGTAGGCGTTACAAAAAGAAAATTAGACGAGGTCGAAGAGGAGGCACCTCTAGAAAGGACCCACAAGAAAGAGAGGACAGAGCAAATAACACAACAACAATAAAAATGTATAACCTGTCCTCCCAGATCTTTACACCAGCTGATACTCTCTTACTTCAGAAAGGTCTGGGCTTCTCTCCCTCAATAGGGCCAAATAAGTTTGGCTTATTTAAGGACCTCCATCGTTTTATTCGATCCCTTACCCTCAAACGCCATTATGCTCCCAATCCCCTCACTCATTTTCACAATTATGTGGGAAAAGAGAGTGTACCTAGGCCCAGCTCATCTCTTTCCCCTCCTGCCACGGAACTTGATGAGGAGGCTCTACAAATTTTAGAAGATCTGTGGGTAGAGGGCAACCAAGAAGGATATGTCCCTACATCACAGCTAGAGCCACCCATACTACACACTTCACTCAAACCCAAGTCAACCTTTTTCCCTATCAACTCTAAAGGGCCCTATATAGAGACTTATTATCAGGCAGTCTATAAAGATCTGACTACATTATGTGACAAACCCAAAAAATTCAGACATTACAATCTGACTAAAGAAGAGAATCAATCACTTAAGGACCTTATGGCCAATACTAATATCATGATTAGGCAAGCAGACAAAGGGGGAAGCGTAGTAATACAGAACAAGGTTGACTACATGAAGGAGGCCAGTCGGCTATTGGCCGATACTGACACCTACCTAAAACTACGGTATGACCCCCTGCCTGCATACCAGCAGGATTTAAAGTCTTTGGTCTATGAAGCTTGGAGAAATGGGGTACTTACCAAAAAAGAGCGCCTCTTTATGTTACCAGCAGAGTGCAGTACCCCCCATTTCTACCATCTCCCCAAAGTTCATAAATCCCTTGTTGATCCTCCTGGCAGACAAATCGTGGCCTGCACCAACAGTTTCACCAATGGGTTGTCCATTTACATCGATTTCTGTCTTCAACCCATTGTGAACCAGTTACCCTCCTATATTAAAGACTCAAATGATATAATCAACGTCCTACAACAGTATACATGGGAGGAGGACTACATGTGGGCATCTTTAGACGTGACGTCTCTTTACACGTCGATACCCCATGATGTAGGTCTTAGAGCTATCCAACACTTCCTCACCAATAGCGGTGATTTTCATTCTCTACAGTCATAGTTTCTGATGGAATCAGTGGAATTCTGTTTAAAGCATAATTATTTCACATTCTGTGAGCAATTCTATCTTCAATGTCAAGGCACGGCAATGGGGGCTAATTTTGCCCCCGTGTATGCCAACCTTACGATGGGCCACTGGGAGGAGAGCTACATTTGGACCAATAACCCATTTGCCGAGTACATCGTGTACTTTGGTCGGTACATTGATGACATCGTGCTTATCTGGAGTGGGGCTCCTGAGCTCTTCCATGCCCTGGTGGACCATTGTAATACCAACAACTTTGGCCTTAGTTTCACCCATGTATGGAATACTCAAGAGTTGGTGTTCCTCGATCAATATTGAGTCACGAGGAAGGTAGGATTATTACACGCAACCATGTCAAACCTACCAGTGGTAACTCATATTTGCATTTTGATAGTTGCCACCATCCAACATGGAAAAAGAACATACCCAGAGGCCAATTCAATAGACTGAGACGTAACTGCTCCAAAAGGGAAGATTACGTGGAACAGAGCTCTCTCATGACCAAGAAGTTTGAGGAGAAGAAGTATCCTCCCACCTTGGTACATGAGGCATTTGAGTTCCATCTTAGTCCTCAGCCCACTAGTAGCGTGCCCAAAGATGAAGCCGACGAAAAGGGTAAAGTTAGATTTATTTCTACTTTTAACAATGAATATAAATCCATTTCTAAGATTATTAAAAAACATTATGGCATTCTGCGGTTGGATCAGAGGCTAGGCCCTGTATTACCCCCTGTCCCACAGGTCACGTTCCGTAGAGCCAAAACCGTAAGGAATCTGATAGCTCCTAGCAAAGTGACTAACAACACCCCTGGATCCAGATCTTTTCTAGACATCAGATCATACTTTGACCACAGGACTGGCATCTTTCAATGTAAGAAGCGAGGATGCCTCACATGCCAGTTTATAACTCACGGGTCTAACATTATCAATACAAATGGGGGGAAAGCATACTCCATTAGACAATTTGTGACCTGTTCTATAGACTTTGTGGTTTACGTTCTTCGGTGCCCCTGCGGTTTTCTGTACGTAGGTCGCACTATACGTGCACTACGAGCAAGAATAGGGGATCACAGAAGGCTTATCCAAAAGGGTTGTACTGAGCACAGTGTACCTCGCCATTTTCAGAGATTCCATGGCGGTAATATTAAACATTTGGAGGTTTTCGTTATCAAAACAATTCCCAAGGGCACACTCACTGCCAATGAAAGATTTTCCCTTTTGTGTAAAAGGGAAGTCTTTTGGATTTATATGTGCGACTCTTTGGCCCCGAAGGGGTTAAATGAGGAGCTTGAAACCAACAGTTTTATTTGAAGGTTGCTGCCATCTGATTTTTATATTTATTTTCATTTTTTTATTTTTGATTATTTTTATACATATATTTTTTTACATATTTTTTTATTTTTATTTTTATATATATATTTTTATATATTTTTTTAATATATTTTTTTATTTGCGTTTATGTGTTGATATGTTCATATTTTTTGTTACATGTTTTGTAGGTTTTTGTATGATGCATCAGTTTGTCAAACACAGCCATATGTTAGAGGAGTAGGAAGGAGTTAAATCCAGGTTATAATTAGGTCTTTTTTCCCTCCCCCTCCCCCCCCTCCCAGTCCTCCCCTGGTTTTCTCCTTCCTCTCCTTTCTCCTCCCCTTCCTTTATTTGTTCCTATTTAAACTTCCTGGGTACAACTCATCAGTGACTGTGACAAAGCGCTTGAAGCGCGAAACGCGTAGTCAGAGCCACTCAGGACCCCCAAATTCCCTTTTCATTTCATCCCATTTTTCAGTGGAGCTATATCGCATTGAAATTATTTCCAGAAATTGCAGCTCTGGCTGAGCTTGAATGATCTGCAGTACGACACTAGATCCTTTGAGAAGTTTTCTTGGAAGCTATATCACCTGGGCAATATTGTCCCCCCACCATTGTATCTGTGCCCTCCGGAAGAAGGACTTTCCCTCTGCTGGGGTCACCGAGTTGCCGTTTCAGACCCGCCCCCTTGTTTTCAGCCGCCGGCCACACAGCTGGTTGGTTTGACCAGCGGAAGTGCTAGTGTAGTGATTTCATCACAGCGGCGGTTCCCCTCCGTGCTGTTCTCATCACAGGAGGATTCAGAAGCTGCAGCCTGTCGCTACCCCCAGCACTTAGCGCGGTCTGTCGGATTGGATTCTTTCATTGCCTTTTCCTCACCAAAGGCCATCCGTCTTCCCTAACGCATTATACATCACTGGGAAGTCCTCCCTTCTGCCGGACTACTGCCCATTGGCCCATTCGAGTCCCAGCGGGTCAGACGGCTGAGCCCTCTCTTCATTACACTCTGCAACCTGGATTCAGCTCCCACCTCCATGGATGTCAGGTTCTATGATTACTATTATTGACCTTTCCCTGGTTTTATATGTCACCGTGTATGAACTATTGAACTTGTTATTATTTTTGCCTTATGAACTTTAATTAAAAGGCATTTTTATCAATTGAATTTTTATTATCTGATCTTTGCCCATTGAGCGCTGGTTTTTAGTTTATTTTATTCATGTTTGTGCTCCAGCCATAGGTTCCATGCAGCACTGGGCACTTTGATCATTCCTTATTACATTTTCCTCCCCCTCCCCCCCCCTTTCCCTTCCTTCCCACTCCACCAAAATTGTGACTAGTTCTGCTGTGGGTTTTAGCGCTGATGTTTTTTGTTTTATATTGCTGTTCTCTAATAAAGGCATCTGCTGGAGTTAGTGGGTGTTGTGTGCCCTAGTACAGTATACACCTGTATATACCCGTCATTGCTGTTCTCTAATAAAGGCATCTGCTGGAGTTAGTGGGTGTTGTGTGCCCTAGTACAGTATACACCTGTATATACCCGTCATTGCTGTTCTCTAATAAAGGCATCTGCTGGAGTTAGTGGGTGTAGTGTGCCCTAGTACAGTATACACCTGTATATACCCGTCATTGCTGTTCTCTAATAAAGGCATCTGCTGGAGTTAGTGGGTGTTGTGTGCCCTAGTACAGTATACACCTGTATATACCCGTCATTGCTGTTCTCTAATAAAGGCATCTGCTGGAGTTAGTGGGTGTTGTGTGCCTCCAGCAGAATATACACTAGCCAATTGCTGGTTTTCCCATCTCCCTGCAGGCCATTACTATGTCTGGAAGGCCAACAAGGAGAGGCAGACAGTCACGAGCCAATAAAAGAGGGCAAGCAGGCTCTGTGTCTAGAGACAACAGTGCTGGTCGTGGACGCGGTGCATCGTCATCAGCACGTGGCTATTGGACACGCTTGTCCTTATTTTCGGCAGCTGGACGTGTTGAGCCGCATCATGCCGAAGACTTAGTAGAGTGGATGACCAAGCCCTCCTCATCCTCCTCATCCTCTCTCACCCAGGCTCAGGGTACTGGCAACGCAGCTGCCAAAGCGTCCTCTTCCCTCGTATCAATGTCATCATCAGTCACTCCTTCCCTAGACCCACCGTGTCCTTCTGAGGAGTCCCCCGAACTGTTTGAGCACAGTGTTGGGTACATGCTCCAGGAGGATGCCCAGCGTTTCGAAGGGTCTGAAGATGATACCCAGCTAGAGGAAGGTAGTAGCGTGAGAGCAGAGAGAGGGGATGTTCAAGAAGGACAGCAATCTGGCAGTCATGTTCCAGCAGCTGCAGCATACTGCCAGATTGGCTCCAGTGATGAGGAGGGAGGGGATGATGAGGTCACTGACTCCACGTGGGTGCCTGATAGGAGAGAGGAGGAGGAGGAGGATGAGGAGGAGGCACATCTCCAACGAGGCAGGATGCCCTCCGGGGGCCAGCGTAAGGGCAACACACCAACTGAATCACACCGCAGAGCTCCGCCTGTGCAGAGCGCTGCCTCTGCCCGTTATTCCAAAAGTTCTTTGGTGTGGGCCTTTTTTGAGTCGAGTGCATCAGATCGCACAGCTGCTGTTTGCAACATATGTCTCAAGCGTATCTCGCGTGGCCAAAACATCAGCCGCTTGGGCACCACATGCTTGACCAGACATATGTTGACCTGCCATGCAGCTCGTTGGCAAGCGTACCTTAAAGACCCACACCAAAGAACAAAGCGGACCTCTCGTTGCTCCTCATCAACTGGGATCTCCAACCCCACTGTACCTTCAGTCCTCTCTGAAACCTGCACTGAGAGGAATGAAGGTGTAGAATTAGGTGTGTCACAGCCAAGTACTTGAGGGCACTCTGCTAGCAGTACACTGATGTCCGATTATAGCAGGCAAATTTCCCTGCCCCAGCTGCTGGACCGTCGAAAGAAGTTCACTCCCAGCCATCCACATGCCCAGCGGTTGAATGCTAGCTTGGCTAAATTGCTAGCACTTCAACTGCTGCCTTTTCAGTTGGTAGACTCGGCCCCCTTCCGTGAGTTTGTGCAATGTGCGGTTCCTCAGTGGCAGGTTCCCAAACGCCACTTTTTCTCACGGAAGGCGATTCCGGCTCTCTACCGGCATGTGGAAGGCAATGTCCATGCCTCGCTGGACAGGGCGGTCAGCGGTAAGGTGCATATTACTGTTGACTCATGGTCCAGAAGGCATGGACAGGGATGTTACCTTTCTTTTGCGGCCCATTGGGTCACTCTTTTGGCAGCTGGGAAGGATGCAGGACAAGGTGCAGATGTGTTGGAGGTTGTTCCACCGCCACCCCTCCAAAATGCTACTACTGGTTGTGACACACCTCTCTCCTCCACCCCCTCCTCTTCTTCTTCCTCCATGGCCTCTTCCTGTGCTTTGTCCTCGGAACCAGTGGTGCTCCGTAGGCGTTCAAGGGGCTACGCAAGTACGCAGGCAAAAAGATGCCATGCCGTGCTTGCGCTGGTGTGTTTGGGGGACAGGAGCCACACTGGGGCAGAGGTTCTGTCAGCTCTGCAGGGGCAGGCCGAGAGGTGGTTGACGCCACGCCAGCTTAAGGCAGGAATGGTGGTTTGCGACAATGGCACCAACCTCCTCTCCGCCCTCTGACAGGGACAACTGACCCATTTGCCCTGTGTGGCTCACGTCCTTAACCTGGTGGTGCAGCGGTTCTTGGGCAGGTACCCGGGCTTACAGGATGTCCTGAGGCAGGCCAGGAAAGTCTGTGTGCATTTCCGCAGATCATATAATGCCAGTGCTCGGCTGGCTGAGCTGCAAAAGGAGTTGAACCTGCCCAAGAACCGCCTTATATGTGACATTCCCACCAGGTGGAACTCAACGTTGGCCATGCTGCAGCGGCTGCACACGCAGCAGAGGGCCAGCAATAAGTACCTGTGCGACTACGGCACCAGGACAGGGTCAGGGGAGCTCAGGTTTTTTTCACCACACCAGTGGGGCATGATCAGGGATGCATGCACTGTCCTGGCACCATTTGAGGAGGCCACGAGGATGGTGAGCAATGACAGTACATGCATCAGTGACACTGTACCTCTTGTCCACCTGTTGGAGCATACGCTGCGTGGAATAATGGACAGGGCACTTGAGGTAGAACAGAGGCAGGAAGAGGAGGACTTCCTTGCCTCTCAAGGCCCCCTTTACTTAGACAGTGTTCCTTCTGTCCCACCCATCACACAGGAAGAGGAGGAGGAGGAGGGGGATTGTGTCAGCATGGAGGTGGAGCATGGCACTCAGCATCAACAGCAGCAGTCTTTTAGGGATGATTTACAGTCCCAACAAACCCGTGGACTTGTACGTGGCTGGGAGGAGGTGGCTGCGGATCATGTCATCCTTAGTGACCCAGAGGACTCCGGACCAAATGCCTCAGTTAACCTACGCTGCATGGCCTCCCTGATCCTGCAAAGTCTGCGGAAGGATCCTCGTATTCTTCGGATCAAGGAGAGGGACCATTACTGGCTGGCCACTCTCCTTGATCCACGGTACAAGGGTAAGGTTGCGGACCTTATCTTGCCTTCACAGAGGGAGCAGAGGATGAGACAACTCCGGGAGGCCTTGCAGAAAGGTCTGTGCAACGCGTTCCCAGAGACTGGGAGGTTACAAACTCCTGGTCCTGGACAAAGGGTTGCTGAGGCTTCGGTCAGTAGCAGAAGGAGCGATGGAGAAGGTGGCCGTCTGACTGATGAGTTCAGACAATTTTTTAGTCCGTCGGTTCCAGCAACCATCGCTAGTATCTGATATACATGGTGCAGGAATACCTAGGGGCAAGGTCAGACTTGGACACCTTTCCCACCGAAAATCCTCTGACTTACTGGGTCTTGAGGATGGATCACTGGCCAGAGCTTGCACAGTATGCAATTGAGCTACTGGCCTGTCCTGCATCCAGCGTTCTTTTGGAACGCACATTCAGTGCTGCTGGAGGCTTTGTCACGGATCACAGGGTGCGCCTGTCCACCGACTCGGTTGATAGACTGACCTTCATAAAGAACCAGTTTTGGATCACCACCAGCTACCAAGTACCTGAAGCTGATATAACTGTCAGGGACCTGCCCGAAATCAAAGACAGTTCTTGCTTCCCACGGTACCTGTGCGTCGGCGCGCGCCGGGTGTGCGTTAAACGATATGGCGCCATTAGGCCTTTAAAAGGCCAGCAGTTACAACAGTGCATTGCTGTCTGATCTGCAGCTTTCTAAACCTGAATACCTGCATACCTGCTACCTGTTACCAGTACCGACCCGGCTTGCTCGATTACCCGATATTTCTCCAACCCTGACCTCGGCTCGCCTTGACCCTGCTCTGTCTCTCACCTGCCTACCTGCTGCCAAACCTTGCCTGTGTTCCTGACTACGTCTAAGCCTGCTGATCCATACACCTGACTACCTGCTCTGACCCGGGTTGTCTGACCCTCCTGCTGTCTGCTGTTTTGTGCACCTAAACCAAGCTTATCTCACCTTGCTCCAGCTTCTGCTGTTCCAGTATCCACCAGCTCCCGGGTCGCTGACCTGCAACCACCTGCTCTGCTGCCTACAGATCCAGCCATCCCTGGAGGATCACCACCTTGCCACGGTGCCAACCACCACACCTACTGCAGGCACTCCTACCTCACTGCGCTCTCGAGGTCACTGTCCCCAATCCAGTGACTCCTGAGCCAGGGCTGTAAGAGAGGTCTCCTCCTACAAAGTCAGGCTCTACGACCAGGTACGTTCTGTACATAACAATAACAGAATAATTTATTTTGAAATGTCACATCCCTTCAAGACTGCCTATGCTGATGCTGAGTGACTGTCCTGTTATGTTGACTGACTATACTCCTCCTCCTTAATGATCCAATTGATGATAGCTTGGAAGAACATTTTTGTTTCTGGGTGCCGCCACCAGTGGCTAAGGCCCAATTTTTCAGCCCCTGTTTAACAGGGGCATTTAATTACATTTTTTTATGCAATGCTTTGGAGCAGGGCTCATTCCTGCACTCCAACTAGAGTATCTGGGAGAGGTTGCAGTGTCGTGGCACCAGCACCAGTGCCTAAGGCCCAATTTTTCAGCCCCTGTTTAACAGGGGCGTGTAATTACAATTTTTGATGCAATACTTTGCAACAGGGCTCATTGCTCTGCTCCAAGTACAGTATCTGTGAGGGGTTGCAGTGTTGTGGCACCAGTGCCCAAGGCCCAATTTTTCAGCCCCTGTTTAACAGGGGCGTGTAATTACAATTTTTGATGCAATACTTTGCAACAGGGCTCATTGCTGTGCTCCAAGTACAGTATCTGTGAGGGGTTGCAGTGTTGTGGCACCAGTGCCTAAGGCCCAATTTTTCTGCCCCTGTTCAACAGGGGCATGTAATTACAATTCTTGATCTAATAATTCACAGCAGGGCCCATTCCTGCGCCCACCAAGAGTAACTGTGAGGGCTTACAGCAGAGGTCTCAAACTGGCGGCCCTCCAGCTGTTGTGAAACTACAAGTCCCATCATGCCTCTGCCTGTGGGAGTCATGCTTGTAACTGTCAGCCTTGAAATGCCTCATGGGACTTGTAGTTTCACAACAGCTGGAGGGCCGCCAGTTTGAGACCCCTGGCTTACAGTGTTGTGGCAACACCACCACCACCACCACCAAAGGCCCAATTTTTCAGACCCTCTTCAATAGGGGCATGCAATTACAATTCTTGATCTAATAATTTACAGTAGGGCCCAATTATGCGCCCACCAAGAGTAACTGTGAGGGCTGACAGTGTTGTAGAACCAGCACCACCACCAAAGGCCCAATTTTTCCTACCACTGTTCAACAATGGCATGTAATTACAATTCCTGATATAATAGTTCACAGCAGGGCATTCCAGCGCCCACCAAGAGTAACTGTGAGGGCTCACAGTGTTGTGGTAACACCAACATGTAGGGGCAAATTTCAGCAGAGTATATACGGCAGGCCCCTACTTTCAAACATCCAACTTACAAACGACTCCTACTTGCAAACGGAAGGAGACAACAGGAAGTGAGGAAATCCACCCCTAGGAAGGGAAATTCTCTCCTGTAAGGCCTCATACACACGACCGATTTTCTCGTCCAAAACAGTCAAGAAAAGTGCCGCGAGAGTTTTTTTGTCTAGAAAAACGTTCGTGTGTATGGTTTTACGACGAGAAACTTGACGAGAATCTCGACGAGAAAATAGAGAACCTGCTCTCTATTTTCTCGTCAGGATTCCAGATTTCCTCGTCGTGTTTCTCGTCGGCCTGTTTTGTGACGAGAAAATGGTTCGTGTGTATGCTTTTACGACTCTTCCAAAAGCGCGCATGCTCACAAGCAACTATGAGATGGGAGCGCATCTTCTGGTAAAACAAGCCTTCATAATGGAGAGAGCACATTCGTCACGCTCATAAATATTTCATAGTTTAAATGTTCTGCATTGAATTCTTCGTTAGAATGTTACATTAATCAAAACGAGAGACCTTCTTTTGCTGCTGATATTCACACAGAGTTCTGCCTTATTTTTAACCTTTTTCATGCTGCTCTTTATAAGATTTATGTGTATTATATCGTGCAAGTTTTTAGGAATAATTTAAATGGTTAGATTTTTCAAAATGATGTTAATTATAATTTCTCAATGTTTTGATAGCGATCTCCCATTTAATTTTCTAATCTATATTTTTAAAATTTCACACCATGTTTTTGAGCTAATCAGATTTAGTTATTCTTTTGGGGGGGTGATATCTGTGCCTTTTATTGTCAGTCAAATGTATCTGCTTACTCCAAAGCTTGTTTTTTTTTATTTAAAAATACACATAGTCAAGTATGAACTTAAACAAAAAACACATTTATTCATGTTTATAAATTAAATAAAGAGAAGGCAGCGCTGGAGAAGCTGCTGCCATTTGTGCATCCCAGGGACCCCAGAGCACACAGCAACCCTGTGTGGACACTAAAATTGGGAGCTTGAGACGGCCCACATTTCAGAACACAATCTGATGCTGGCCTCCCAGAGGTCAGGAACAGCAGCAGGTGAGATATATGTCCCAAGTGTGTGGTACTACAACATGCTGCCTTCTGTCCGACCACAATGAAGCAAGGCCATCACTTCCTCTTCTTCCTGGCAACCTTCCCTGCAGCCTTTCCTGAAGCCTTTCCTGAAGCCTTTCCTGCAGCCTTTCCTGCAGCCTTCCTTCTTCGTTTGGCTGGAGGCTGGCCCACTGGAGGGGTACTCCTGTCAGGAGGAGGAGGTGAAGGTGTAGCAGAAGGGGGTGGGGCAGAAGAAGGTGGAGGTGTAGCAGAAGGGGGTGGGGCAGAAGGTGGAGGTGTAGCAGAAGAGGGTGGGGCAGAAGGTGGAGGTGTAGCAGAAGGGGGTGGGGCAGAAGGTGGAGGTGTAGCAGAAGGGGGTGGGGCAGAAGGTGGAGGTGTAGCAGAAGGGGGTGGGGCAGAAGAGGAAGGTGCAGGTGGAGGTTGAGGTTGGGTCAGTTGGGCCACCTCACATATGGCGGTATTGGGGGTAATTTGCTCCATCACCCCCTTGTTGAGCAAGGTGATGAGCAGGGGCTCGCATAGGAGGCGTTGCTCCATGCTCATCACCTTGAACTTAGCCTCCACTAGGCCGGCAATGGCCTCTTCAGGGGATGTGGGCTCCTTGAGGGTGGCATGGGCCTCTTTAATAAGGGCCATTGCTGCCTCACTGGTGGTCCTGTCCCTCCTGCCTCTTTTGTGAAGCCTGATGGGAGGCACCTGGGATCTGGTGCTTCTCCTTTGCCCTGCCACCTCCTGTCTGCCACTGGGCCCTGCCACCTCCTGGCTGCCACTGGGCCCTGCCACCTCCTGGCTGCCACTGGGCCCTGCCACCTCCTGGCTGGCACTGGGCCCTGCCACCTCCTGGCTGCCACTGGGCCCTTCCTCCTCCTGCTTGACAGTTTCCAGACCCTCCTCCTGGCTGATTTCATCCTGTGTATGAAAAAGGAACATAGTTTAATATGTTGGTTTAATCTTTGCATCAAACTTTGTAATCCTGATGGAAGCAATTAGAATGTAAATGCATAAATCCTTGCTTTAAATTTACCACTACATCAGCTTGACTATTTACCACACAATTAAGTGCAGAATAATGTCTACAGATCATGATTTCACTTGTGGAATACAAAATAATGTATGTTTCTCATCCTGGCATATTTGGGAAACATTAATTTTATCCCACTACATTTTCAGTTAATACTATACCTGGCTCCAGATGGACAAATCAGGATCATCCAGGATGGCTGCCTCCTCTTGCTCCAGAGAAGGCTCAGGTTGGCTGCAGGGAAGTCTGGGGGGAAGAGTGGAGAGTGATGGCCTTGGCTCAATGTGGTCATCCAGGAAGGACATCCTGCTGTAGTACCACAAAATCGGGACATAAACATCATCTGCTGCTGCTCCTGACCTCTGAGAAGCCAGCACCTTAGAGCGTTCAGTCCTGTAGGTACCTCTCAAGCTCCCAATTTTAGTGTCCACTTGTTTTGCTGTGGCTGTGGGCACCTTGGTATGCACAAATGGGAGCAGCTTCTCCAGCGCTGCTTTTCTCACCCCTTTTTTTTATGGATGGTGTTTTTGGTCTCCCACAGAGCCGGCAGCTCCCTTACCCGGTCAATAAATTCCGCCAGGAACTCTTTGTCGCTAATAAAGACATTCATATTGTATCTGCAAGTAAAATAAATTATATTTAAATAATGTGAGGCAAACAGTCTAACCTCCTTCACATCCTAGTCACCATATATATCCTCCACCAATCTCAAGACAGTATAGGCCAACAATTTTTACAAGTCTCACAAAATCACATACCTTCGTTCGCACGTCCGTCACTTGAACTCCTCTCTCCGCACACCGAACGTACTATAGTCACATGTGTGTTTGCTATATACACACCACGCATGCGTCCAAATTCGAACACGTCGCTCCGCACACGTCGCCCGCCCATGACGTTCTAACTAACATCTTTTCCCCGCCCCTTCTCTTTCGGCGCGCAGACAGATATGGCGGAGTTACAGCAGGTGTCTGATAATTCCGCAACTAGCGAGGAGACAAGCCCGGAGACCGAGGACACGTCACGATCAAGGAGGAGATTCAAGGCATCGAATATGTCTTTGGCGGAGATGGCGGACATCTTGGTCAAGGCTGATTATGATGCCAAGCATGGGCCGTATAGCAAACCAAATAGAAGGAAGGCCAAAATCCTCACTAAAGTTGTGAAGAGTCTGAGGGCGAAGTTCGGGGTGAAACGCTCAAATGAGCAGCTCAGAAAGAGGTGGTCAGACCTCAAACTGAGGGAGCCAGACCAGTTGAGGATCATAAAGAGGATGCTCGCTAAAAGTAAGTAAAATGACGACCTTTCTGCTATTAATCTTTTTAGAAACTGACATTTTTTTTTTTTATCATATTGGACTCCCTTCCAAAATGTAATATTTTGAACTAGGTTGGGCACAGTAATCGTTCGTTACGTTACCGACACTTCGTTCGGCCACTATCCACGGTTTTGGCTTATTTAAGAGCCACAAAAGTAATTAGACATCTGCCATTTTTGATCAAGTATTGTGGATAATTTTTAAGTCTAGATGATGTGTTTGTAAGGAGAATGAAATGCAAACTTTAATCAGTGTAAAGGAGAGGACACTCAGCAGCTGCTTCCACATCTGTACTTTGGAGCACCATAGTGTGGGCCACCAGACCCGCCTTTTTTGGGTGTCCCACACAGGTGCATCAGAGTTTATTTGTGGTGCCTCCATGTCCAAAAAATTACATCCAAATGTGAATACTAAACATATTTGGGGTCATAAATAATGCATTTTTCTTTAAATTCCGCACAAACACACACTTGTACCCCACTTCCAAACAATTTAGCCTGTTTTAAGTTTAACAATGAGATTTTTACAGTGTGATAAATAGACCTTTGGTTTTATTCTCATAGGGGAGAGAAGACTGGGAGGAGGACACTCCAGGGAGCACATGCAGCCCACAACTTCCAAGCAACCCCAAACTCCCAAAGATCCACAACCGAAAGATGTGCAGGAAGTTGAGGTGGAGGAAGGAGAAGTGCAGGAAGGAGAGGTGGATGACGTTGTGGATCTGGTCACCACAACAGGTCAGTATCTGACACCACAGCTTAAGGTAAGCGAGGTAGGCCTGCAGAGTTTTATTAATTTTTTTTATGGTTTTTAGGGGATGGAAATGTTGTGAAGGATAGCACACGGTTCTCTGCTGACAGTGCCCTCCGCCTCATCCAGCAAGTGATGGAATGTAGCACGGAACTGGACCTAATTAAACAAAGAATCCATGTGATGGAACAAACATTTAAAGACATTCTCGATGTTTTGGGGAGAATTCAATAAGCCATCCAAACACATTTGTTTTTACATGTTTGTTTTTATATTTTTTCTAATTTTTTGAGTAACAAAGCAGCCAAAAATTGAATATGCACACAGTGTGTGAACATGTGCTATCTGCCATCAGGGGATATCCATGTACGTCTTTTGTGGGTGCAACCCCTTCCTCGTATCAAAAGTCGGTGAACTGAGGAAGGGGATGCACCCCCAAAACACGTCCATTGATCACCCCTGATGGCAGATAGCACATGTTGACAATAGGAATCAGGATTGTAAACTTCCTATTTGCAAAAAAGTAAAAATGTGTGCATATTGAATTTTTGGCTGGGCAAGGGGTGGCAGGACCCCATATTAGGACGGGCACATAGAGACATAGTTTGTGTAACTGAATGTCTCAGATTGCTCAGAGGTATCCAATGTTGTCATTTTAGAAATGCAAGTGGTATTTTTGTATTTTCATAAGCCAAAATTTGCCGGGTTGTGGCCAGGCCAACCCCAAAGTAAAACAAAAAAAAATGTGCAGAGAGTAAAATATTTGACCACAAACAACGTGTAGCTTCTTTTTATAATACTCTCTAAGCTTATTTGGTTCTTTTGTAAGGTAACATAGTGAAATTGGTTGTTATTTACTAAAGTAAAATACACTTGCCACTACAAATGCACAAAGACAAACTAGGAGACAGGAAAGAACAAATAATTAAAGGTTTAAACAAGATTTTTATTGGGATACTTAGACATAGGCTGGCATAGGAATTGCTCCCCTACCCGTGAAATACTCCATGTATTTGTCCCGAACCACACGGGCATTTTGGGGGGGCAAGCCAAGACGGGCAGATTCCAGGCCCGGAAGGGGATTTGCAGGGGAAAGTCCAGCCTCTGGCAAAACTGAGGCCATATAGGAATTAGATTTTTGGCTCAGAAAGTTGTGTAGCACACAGCAGCATAACACTACATAGTTTATTTTGTAGTCCGCCAAGTGGATGGAAGTCATAAAAAGGCGGAACCGGCTGGCCATTATGCCGAAGGCATTTTCAACGACTCTTCAGGCCCTGGCCAGCCGGTAATTGAACACACTCTTCTCTGGGGTCAGGGTCCTCTGTGAAAATGGCCTCATAAGATGCCGTCCGAGTCCGAAGGCTTCATCAGCCAAGAAAACAAAGGGGAGTCCTTCAATATTCCCTGCATCCGGTGGCAATGCAAGGTCGTCACTCTGGAGACGGAGGGCAAACTCCGTCTGGATGAAGGATCCCCCATCGGACATCCGGCCATTCTTCCCTACATCAACATAGAGGAATTCATACCGTGCTGACACCACCGCCATCAGCACAATGCTATGAAACCCCTTGTAATTGTAGTAGTAGGATCCAGAACGGGGTGGCGGCACGATGCGGACGTGCTTCCCGTCTATGGCACCACCGCAGTTGGGGAAGTCCCACCGCGTGGCAAACTCCGATGCCACAGTCTGCCATTCCTGTGGCGTGGAAGGAAGCTGTGGAGTGAAACAAGATGAAATAATATTAGAAAAACAAAGGCATACATTACAAGGAAATTCTATCCCAAAAAATTAGAGACCAACATCAATCTAATTATACGTTTATTAAGGTGTGTAAAAAAAGTATAATGGAAGGCTCATTTATCATATTCATCACCCCCTCTGATGGGCCATTACTAAATTATTTTTTGGGGGGGGGAGATGTGTTTGGCCACAGGATAGCATTGCAGTGGCGGTGCGTCCAGAGTGGGCGCTGGAGCACTGTCCCCTCTCTCCTGTGCCCATCACTCAGAACAATACATAGGTTCATGCGTTGCATGAACCTATGTATTGTCTATGCCGCACACTATTCAGGTGGATGGCCTCTTGTAAAGCGACCGACATATGAATAATTGCGGCATTTAGGGGGTTAAAATTGCAGAGCAGAAACAGGTATTAAAAAAGTCTTGCAAATTACAACCTGAGGGATGTAATTGGCTTCCTCAAAGAAAAATCGGGGACGCAAGGAGGGGGGCATTCCTTGTGTAAACACTGACAGGCTGCTCTGCCAATCATGTTCACCAAGTCTGTTTAATGGTAACATGATTGGCTGATGCAACATGAAGGGAAGGAGAAGACATCAAGGACAGAAGAAGGATGGCGCTGACCACAAGAAGGTAAGTGCAGGGCTGGGGGGAAACTGGCTGCATTAGAGGGGACTAAATGGCTGCATTGGAGGGGACAACTGGGGGCGTTTATTAGGCAACAGAGCAAAAAAGGAGGAAGTTTATTTCCGAAATTGGGGTTGGAACCCCCCAACATTTGGAGCAACAGGCGCCCCTGCTGGAAAAGTTAGTGAGGGGAAATATTTAGGGAGGAGAAAAAAGGGGCAATCTAAAGCTTCCAGCATGCATGGGGACAAAGGGGACATTCTCAGCATATTACAATCATGGTAATTAGGGAAGGATGAAAGAAATACAATACATTAGCATACATGTAATACATAAAATGTGATGTTAAGGGAGAAAACTTACCCTAATATGATCCCATCTCTATTGGTTGTAGACAGTTGAGCTCCCTGCAGGTTGCTTAGCAGCAGTGGAGCCTTCTCTGACATGCTGATCGTGATGCAATCCAGGTGATGCTCCTAGTCAAATCCTAGTGTTAAATATCAGTGATTTTATTAATCAAAGCCCACACCTTACAGGCATAGAGCCCACATGGCTGCTGAACATACGGTTGATTATATATATGTGGTTGTACTCTTGATGCTAATGTAGCGGGTATATACTTTTTAAATCTGGTGAAGACACCAGTGATGCATAGTTCCCTGCAGCCCAGCAGGTGGCGCTGTCACTTTGGGCCGAGGTTGAACCATCGCTGAAGTGCCGTACCCTTTATGACCTCTCGCGGCGGTTGTATGGCGGGGCGGGTAACCCGCCGTGCATCCTGGGAGAGGGTATAAAGGGGGCGGACATCTTCGACCACGAGGTTCGAGTCCCGGGCACCTTCAGCCTGAGGGCTGTTGTTGCGGTCGGTGTCCAGGCGACCTAGGCCTGGATACTTGGAGTTCGTGTTCCATCCCAGACACCTTCAGTCTGGGGTGAGGTACTCAGCCGGAGGTCTGGGGCCCAGTACCTTCCGCTGGGTCCTGCGAGGGAGGGATCATCCTAGGGGGCGCCGGGAGTGAGGCACCCGAATCCAGAGGCGCGAGGGATCAGAGGAGGGGAGGGACTCACCCGAAGACCTGGTGCAGCAGATTGCCAGTGCCGGGTGTACCTCTGGAGACCGCCCAGAGGGATATCTTTGCCGAACAGGGGACAAATTCAAAGAGGAAGTTCAGTCCATGTTCAATGACCGGTGGCAGCGGTCCAACTATTTCACTCAGGTCAGTGGCAGGGGCCTGTTATTAGGCCCGTGGCAGGGGCCTCAACAGTTCATCCGGTCTGTGGCAGAGACCACCCTCACGGTCGGTGGCAATGACCGTGCGCCAGGCCTATTCACTAAAAAGGAATAGGAGAGCTTAGTTGTGCCTGGGCCTACTCGTTCCCACACCCCATGTTCGTCTGTTATTGGAAGTTCAACTGAGTGTGTTCACCGTACTGTATGAGAAATAAAGGAGTGTTGGACTTTCGATTGGTGTGGGGCTCTAATATTGGCAGACACATCTCCAAGGGACAACTGAGGCTTCGTATGCAGTGGACAGACCCGGAGGTAATTCAACTAACTTTGCTCAACCCTCTTATACACACACGAGGGAAGAGCTTGGCGTAGTGTCCCTGCACTCTCCTCTCCCAGGTACCCCTAGACGCAAGCAATTCACCGTAGGAAAAGAGGGAGAGTGAGGGTACCGCTACACTAATAAATACTGTGTTTATTAGATCTGACTGGTAGCATCACCTGGATCACATCCTCGATCAACATGTCAACAGAGAAGAAAAGCCCGGAGCAAGGAATGCAATGAATGGGTGGAGGGCGAACATGACTAGGGAAACAGGGACTTATGTGAAGGATTAGGGGATTGGTGAGGGTAAGGCTGAGGAAGAGGGGATAAGATTGGTGGGTTAATTTGTGTGGGAGGGGGCATTGAGGGTATAAAGGAAGACTCCGCCCCCTCCCCGGATAACATGCGACGCAGAGAAAGTTCAGGATGGCAGACTTGGAGCAGCTCCTGGCCCAATTGCGGGCAGAAACAGCGGCGCGAGGCCCGCAGTGGGCCCAGGAACATTTAGGGCCTTTGCTCGGGCGTCCGGTGGAGGAAGAGGTTCATGGGGGGAGAGTGTCAGCGCGAGCTCGGCAGTCAAAACCGCCGGAGCGCTTCTCTCCTGACCTCTCCTCCGGAGCTCGCAGACACATAGGGAATCCCCATTCGCGGGCCCCTTCGGGTCCTCCCGCGAAGCGCGCTGCTGTCGCCGGGTTGGATGCCGGAAGGAATCCCCAGCAGAGTTGGAGCTCCGCGGGCGGCCGTTCCGGGAGTTCCGGAGCGGCCATCAGGTCCGCACGGCGATTGGAGTCGGAGGCAGCGGGCCCCGCCCCCAGAGTGATGTCACCGGGGACGGCGCCTCGGCGGGGGAGATCTAGTGTGGCGGTGGCCGGGCCTTCCACTGCGGCGGCCGGGGACCTTGCGGCGGAGGAGCGGAGGGAAGAGGCAGCGGATGTCGGCGACAGGGCTAGACGGAGCCCCCCCGGCCTGGGCAAGGCAACGAAAAAATCGGTGGGCGGGTCCAGAACACGAAGAAGGAGTCGGTGGGGAGCGGGACCCTCGGCATCCAGGGATCCTTCCCCTGGAGGGCTTGCATCGGGAGCTGAAGGGGAGGAGCAACGGTCGGACGGTGCGGGGTCGGAATCGGAGGTGGAACGTGAGCCTTTCGGACGGTCAGCATCGATGGAGGCGGGACGGTCGGCTGGTGGGTCGCTTCCTAGGCAGCCCGGTAAGTTTGTTTTTCCTTTATCTTCACTGGGTCAGTCACAGGTGTTGGGTGCTGGGGGCTGCAGTGGTAGGGGTGAGGCTGGGACGTCAGTGTGGGGGTGCTCGGCTGGGGGTGGTGACTTGGCAGACCGGGGTCAGAGGTCGGTAGTAGGGATGGATACAAGTATGAGGGGGTTTTTAGCAGGGATCAAGGAACTGGTGGACAGGTTTGAAAATTCAGCAGGTGGGGCGTCATGCCCGGCAGAGGCATGGGTTTCCCCGGTGGGGGGGGATGGCAGGAACGGGGTGGCAGGGGCAGCGGTGGTGGTGCAACAGCAGGGGGGGACGGACAGTCCTCCACTACGGAAGGAGGGGGTTGATACGCCTGGGGCAGTGGGGGAGGCTGGCAGGCAGGACCTGGTGAGGTTGGCTGACGTGGCGATGTGCGAGGTCTATATCTATTTTGAGGGACCGTTGGGAGCGCATTTAAAGGTGGAGGTACGTGACAAGATTTGGAAAGGTGAGTATGTGGAGATATTCTCACTGCTGCCGTTGGGGAAGTTCAACTTGGACAGAGTCAAGCCGGATGACTCCAAGAAGGAAGATGAGGAGAAGAGTAGGTATCGACTTATCCCTCCGACATTTACAAATTGGCTGCAGGCATTTGGCATTTTGGCAAGTGTGATAGGGGTAAAGAAGCCGGAGTTCTGCTCGGCTCTGTTTTGCTACCAGGATGCTATAGGGGAAGCATACAGAACCTTCCGGGGCACGGCTTGGTTGAGGTACGACGAGCAGTTTCGCCAGAGGATGGCGATGCGGCCGGAGTTGAGATGGGACCACAAAGACATTAGCTTGTGGATGCGATTGATGACTTCGGCGAGGGCCCCGAACCAGTTTTTTCAGGGGGGGGGGGGGGGGGGGCGGTGGATCGTCTGCCCCTGGACAACCGGCCGGTAAGGCAAAAGGGGTTTGTTGGCAGTTTAACTCGGGTACATGCAAGTTTGGAGGAACGTGCCGTTTCAAACATGAGTGTTCCGGATGCGGGGGTTCCCACCCCTCGTCTAGATGCTTTAAGCAAGGGAAGAACCGTTCCGGAGAACTTACGAATAAGAGGGAAGACGCCGGTGATGGTGGAAAGGATGCGGCCGTTTCTAGGTAGGTATCCGGACAGGGCGGCTGCGCGGTTGTTGGAGAAGGGGTTTGCGGAGGGTTTTCGTATTCCATGCTCGTTGAGGGAAGCCCCCCCCGTGCCGCGCAATTTGCGATTGGCGTTGCTACATTGCGACGTAGTTTCGGAGAAACTACGAAAGGAAGTGGCGTTGGGCCGCATGAGCGGCCCTTTTCCAGTTCCCCCATTAAAGGATTTGGTGGTCTCTCCGCTGGGTGTGGTGCCGAAAAAGGAGCCGAATAAATTTCGGCTCATTCACCACCTTTCTTTTCCAAAAGGGGGGTCGGTAAATGACGCCATTGAGCCGGATGCTTGCACGGTGAGTTACACATCATTCGATGCAGCAGTGGTTTGGGTCCGGCATTATGGAAAGGGGGCTCTCATGGCGAAATCAGATGTGGAGGCGGCCTTTCGGCTTCTTCCGGTTCACCCGGATAGTTTTCGATTATTGGGGTGTCACTGGGACGGGGAGTTTTTATGTGGACCAGTGCCTGCCTATGGGCTGTTCCATATCGTGTGCATTATTTGAGGAGTTTAGCTCCTTTCTGGAATGGGTGGTCAGGGACGTGGCAGGGGTAAATTCGGTCATACACTATCTGGATGACTTCCTCTGCGTGGGCCCGGCTTCATCCAGGGATTGTGCGATTCTGTTAGCAACGCTGGAGCATATGGCGGATCGTTTTGGCGTCCCATTGGCGCCGGATAAGACGGAGGGGCCAAGAACGGTCATTACGTTTTTGGGGATAACGCTGGATTCTGAAGCCATGGAATGCCGTTTACCGGAAGATAAGCTTGCGGCTCTGAAAGAAGAAATTAAACTGATGTTGGGTTTGCGTAAGGTACAGCTGCGAACGCTGCAATCTTTATTGGGGAAGCTGAATTTCGCCTGTCGCATATTGCCGATGGGGAGAGCGTTTTGCCGACGGTTGTCGGCAAGTACGGCTGGGGTGCAGTCGCCGCGACATTTTGTTAGGCTGGTACGTTCCCACAGGTCTGATCTGCAGGTCTGGCATACATTCTTGGAGTCCTTCAATGGTAGGGCACTATGGATGTCGGGCCCGGTCAGCAACTTTGAGATGGATCTGTTCACGGACGCTGCGGGCTCAGCAGGTTTTGGGGCTTTTTTCCAAGGCCGATGGAGTGCGGGTTCGTGGCCACAGAGTTGGGTGGAGGCGGGCTTTATAAAGAATATGTTGCTGCTGGAACTGTTTCCAGTAGTACTGGCAGTGGAATTATGGGGCGAGGCTTTCCGGGATCGGAAGGTTCGTTTCCACATCGACAACATGGGCGTGGTGCAGGTGATTGACAGAGCATCGGCGGCATCGCCGCCGGTGGTTCGCCTGCTACAACAGCTGGTGTTGAGATGCCTACAGTTAAACATCTTCATGTATGCGGTTCACCTTCCGGGAGTGGACAATGTGGTGGCTGACGCTTTATCTCGCTTTCCGTGGGACAGGTTCCGAGAGTTGGCACCGGACGCGGAGCAACGAGGGGTACCTTGTCCAGACTGGCTGTGGAAGATTGCGTTAGATTAGTCGCCGGATGGATCAGCAATTCGGTGAGTGAGACGACGTGGGCTGCATATCAGAAAGTTTGGTTGGAATGGGCGGATCTGGGTAGAATGGCGGGAGTGGATATTGATGGTGCGGAGGTGCGGTTGCTAGTCTTGTACTTTATCTCCAGGAGCATGGAAGCAGGGGTGTCGGTATCCGCACTGGATAAAAAGGTTGCTGGGTTGGCATTTTTGTTTAAATGGCAAGGTTTGCCTGACTTCACGAAAGACTTCTGGGTTCGACAAGCGCTCAAAGGTTATAGGCGGGTTAGGCCGCTAAAAGACACCAGACGCCCTGTGTCCTTTGGGGTCCTGAGGGGGGTGTTGGCTAAGCTACCGGAGGTTTGCACCTCGGAATACGAAGCTGCCTTGTTCCGAGTGGCATTTTCCTTGGCATTTTTTGGGGCGTTCAGGATTGGCGAGCTGGTTAGCTCGTCTAAAAAGTGCACGGGGGGATTGGGGCTGATGAAGTGCGTTGCCAGGAGGACGGAGTGTCCTTGTGGTTACGTAGATCAAAAACGGACCAAAAAGGGAGGGGCAAGAGAGTTCAGAATATTTCGTTGCCGGGCTCACCGCTTTGTCCGGTTGGGGCCGTTCGGGGTTTTCTGGCGGTACGCCCAGGGAACGTGGGGTCCTTTCTGATACATGCTGATGGGTGTCCGTTGTCCAGGTTTCAGTTCATATCGGTTTTCCGAAAATGTTTGGGGTGCCTAGGTTTAGAGGCGAAAGAATTTTCGTCACATTCGTTCAGAATTGGGGCGGCTACGGAAGCGGCTCGAAGTGGGTTGGATAGTGAGTCGGTCAAGCGCATTGGGAGATGGGAATCGAGGAGATTTCGATCTTACATTCGCCCTCACTTAGTGGTAGGGGTGTGAGGAGAATAGGAGTAAGAGTATGAGGAGAGTAGGAGTGGGGCTGATTGGAGTTTAAAAAAAAAAAAAAAGTAATAAAATAATGAGGTTACGTTGACAGGCTTGGCTGTGGTTACGGTGGATACATGTTTTTCTCTCTTTCAGGTGTGGCGCCGGCGTTGGTCTGGATACTGGGGCACTCTTACGTGTACAGGGGGGGTAAGAGGGCTGAGGCAAGGCCGGAAGGTCGGCAATTGGGGTTTCCAAGGCAGGAGGCCCGGATTCGCTGGCTGGGAATTCCGGGAATGTTATGGAGTAGGACGGTTCCAGAAGTGCATCGTTACGCGCGACTGGACCGCCCACCTGACGTTTTAATTTTGCACGTAGGTGGGAATGACTTAGGTGTTAGACCTATGCTGGATGTGACGAAGGATATCAAATTTGATATTCTTCGTCTTCGTATGGCATTCCCGGAAATGGTGATAGTGTGGTCCGACATGGTGGCTCGTAATTCATGGCGGACGGCTAGATCCATAGAAGGCATCAATAGGGCGCGGAGGAAAGTTAATCGGGATGTGGCCAGGTTCATGATTAGGAACAGGGATGAGCCGAACACCCCCCTGTTCGGTTCGCACCAGAACCTGCGAACAGACAAAATGTTCGTGTAAACTTTAGAACCCTATTAAATACAATGGACTCGAACGTTCGAAATCTAAAGTGTTAATTATAAAGGCTAATATGCAAGTTATTGTCCTAAAAAGTGTTTGGGGACCTGGGTCCTGCCCCAGGGGACATGTATCAATGCAAAAAGAAGTTTTAAAAACGGCCGTTTTTTCGGGAGCAGTGATTTTAATAATGCTTAAAATGAAAAAATAAAAGTGAAATATTCCTTTAAATTTCGTACCTGGGGGGTGTGTATGATATGCATGTGAAGTGGCGCATGTTTCCCGTGCTTAGAACTGTCCCTGCAAAAAATGTCATTTTTGAAAGAAAAAAAATGCATTTAAAACTGACTCGCGGCTATTAATGAATTGTCGGCTCCCGGCAATACATACAAAAGTCATTGAGAAAAAAAAAAAAAAAATTGACGTGGGGGTTCCCCAGAATTCAATTACCAGGCCCTTCAGATCTGGCATGGATTTTAAGGGGAACTCCACCCCAAGTTTAAAAAAAAAATGGCGTGGAGTCCCCCTAAAAATCCATACCAGACCCCTTATCCGAGCACGCAACCTGGCCGGCCGCAGGGGAAAAGGGGGGGACGAGAGAGCGGCCCCCCCTCCCTCCTGAACCGTACCAAGCCACATGCCCTCAACATGGGGAGGATGTCCCCATGTTGATGGGGACAAGGGCCTCATCCCCACAACCCTTGCCCGGTGGTTGTGGGGGTCTGCGGGCGGGGGGCTTATCGGAATCTGGAAGACCCCTTTAACAAAGGGGACCCCCAGATCCCGCCCCCCCCTATGTGAATTGGTAACGGGTACATTGTACCCCTACCATTTCACGAAGAAAGCGTAAAAAAAATGTTTAAAAAAACACACAAACACCTTGAAAAAGTCCTTTATTTAAAAAAATAAATAAATAAACATTCCAGCGGTGAAATCCAGTGTCCCGCGGCGATCCCGATGTCCAGCGCTGTCCTTCATTGGTTGTGCCTGAGCGGACCTGATGGGGAACTCCCTCTCAGTATTTTAAATGTATAGACCCGCCCCTTCTAAAGTTCCCCATCAGGTCCGCTTAGCGGACGAGATGCGGAACATGAGAAGGGGCGGGTCTATACATGTATTACCAAAGTGAGAGCAGTTCCCCATCAGGTCCGCCCCCTCGGTATGTCGGACCCGCCTACGTCATTGGCTTGAGCGGGGAACTTCCTTCACTATGTAAATTTACATAGTGAAGGAAGTTCCCCGCTCAAGCCAATGACGTAGGCGGGTCTGACATACCGAGGAGGCGGACCTGATGGGGAACTGCTCTCACTTTGGTAATACATGTATAGACCCGCCCCTTCTCATGTTCCGCATCTGGTCCGCTGAGCGGACCTGATGGGGAACTTTAGAAGGGGCGGGTCTATACATTTAAAATACTGAGAGGGAGTTCCCCATCAGGTCCGCTCAGGCACAACCAATGAAGGACAGCGCTGGACATCGGGATCGCCGCGGGACACTGGATTTCCCCGCAGGAATGTTTTTTTTTTTTTTTTTTAAATAAATTACTTTTTCAAGGTGTTTGTGTGTTTTTTTAAACATTTTTTTACGCTTTCTTCGTGAAATGGTAGGGGTACAATGTACCCCTTACCAATTCACATAGGGGGGGGGCCGGGATCTGGGGGTCCTCTTTGTTAAAGGGGTCTTCCAGATTCCGATAAGCCCCCCGCCCGCAGACCCCCACAACCACCGGGCAAGGGTTGTGGGGATGAGGCCCTTGTCCCCATCAACATGGGGACATCCTCCCCATGTTGAGGGCATGTGGCTTGGTACGGTTCAGGAGGGAGGGGGGGCCGCTCTCTCGTCCCCCCCTTTTCCCCTGCGGCCGGCCAGGTTGCATGCTCGGATAAGGGGTCTGGTATGGATTTTTAGGGGGACTCCACGCCATTTTTTTTTTAATTTGGGGTGGAGTTCCCCTTAAAATCCATGCCAGATCTGAAGGGCCTGGAATGGATATTTGGGGGAACCCCACGTCAATTTTTTTTTTATTTGCGGCGGGGTTCCCCTTAATATCCATTCCAGACCTGAAGGGCCTGGTAATTGAATTCTGGGGAACCCCCACGCTTTTTTTTTTTTTTTTTATCAA
Source organism: Rana muscosa (assembly GCA_029206835.1). Taxonomy (NCBI): domain Eukaryota; kingdom Metazoa; phylum Chordata; class Amphibia; order Anura; family Ranidae; genus Rana; species Rana muscosa. Next base: position 183,947,102 of record CM055128.1, read on the forward strand.
TGACTTTTGTATGTATTGCCGGGAGCCGACAATTCATTAATAGCCGCGAGTCAGTTTTAAATGCATTTTTTTCTTTCAAAAATGACACTTTTTGCAGGGACAGTTCTAAGCACGGGAAACATGCGCCACTTTACATGCATATCATACACACCCCCCAGGTACGAAATTTAAAGGAATATTTCACTTTTATTTTTTCATTTTAAGCATTATTAAAATCACTGCTCCCGAAAAAACGGCCGTTTTTAAAACTTCTTTTTGCATTGATACATGTCCCCTGGGGCAGGACCCGGGTCCCCAAACACTTTTTAGGACAATAACTTGCATATAAGCCTTTATAATTAGCACTTTAGATTTCTCCCATAGATTTTTCGAATTTGCCGCGAACACCCCAATTTGTTCGCTGTTCGGCGAACGGGCGAACAGGCAATGTTCGAGTCGAACATGAGTTCGACTCGAACTCGAAGCTCATCCCTAATTAGGAATGGTGATACGTCATTTTGAGCTGGAGTTGGAGACATGGCGGTACCTTCAGAGTGATGGGGTACACCTCAGTGATGTGGGTATAGACCTATGGGCATTAGGGTTACAGGATGGTATACAGAGGGCTCTCAGGGTGTGGAGGGGCACCCAATTGTAAAGGCTTTTACATTCGGGTGCTGTGGCGGGTGTCTGTTCTTTGCAGGGGAAGGATGATACCTCGGAAAGAAGGGTTCAGGACCTGTCGTTGGTATGGGTCCTGACGGTGGGCTTACAGTTAACGGAGGTTTAGCTTGAAGCATTGGGATGGTGCACTGCGGTCATGGTTGTCTCTGAGCCAGCATGTCGGCTTGAGGCCTATTAGCGGATTTTGAGAAGTACCGCAGTGCAATAATAGACAAAATGTTAATAGAGGTTCCTGCAGAGAGCGACACCAGTAATTTACTGAGGGTCCTTTAGGACAGAGTTTATGGTTACTGTTAAAAAAAGTTATACAGCGTTTTAATAAATAAGGCTGCTACGGCCTATATATATTTCTCCAACTCCTGGTGTGGTCTCGTTTACTTAGTCATAAGTAAGATAGTAAATAAGGGGTAGTATAATAAGGACATCTGTTATACGATAGTCAAGAAAAGCCCGGAGCAAGGAATGCAATGAATGGGTGGAGGGCGAACATGACTAGGGAAACAGGGACTTATGTGAAGGATTAGGGGATTGGTGAGGGTAAGGCTGAGGAAGAGGGGATAAGATTGGTGGGTTAATTTGTGTGGGAGGGGGCATTGAGGGTATAAAGGAAGACTCCGCCGCCTCCCCGGATAACATGCGACGCAGAGAAAGTTCCCGCCCACCCTCCCCTGAAGTTGGACGGAGTTGGGGATGTTGTCTTTACAATTTGTTTTACAGGTACAAGTGGGGTCATGGCAGATGTCGTGGCAGTGGCGGGTGTCTGTTCTTTGCAGGGGAAGGATGATACCTCGGAAAGAAGGGTTCAGGACCTGTCGTTGGTATGGGTCCTGACGGTGGGCTTACAGTTAACGGAGGTTTAGCTTGAAGCATTGGGATGGTGCACTGCGGTCATGGTTGTCTCTGAGCCAGCATGTCGGCTTGAGGCCTATTAGCGGATTTTGAGAAGTACCGCAGTGCAATAATAGACAAAATGTTAATAGAGGTTCCTGCAGAGAGCGACACCAGTAATTTACTGAGGGTCCTTTAGGACAGAGATTATGGTTACTGTTAAAAAAAGTTATACAGCGTTTTAATAAATAAGGCTGCTACGGCCTCTATATAGTTCTCCAACTCCTGGTGTGGTCTTGTTTACTTAGTCATAAGTAAGATAGTAAATAAGGGGTAGTATAATAAGGACATCTGTTATACGATAGTCAAGGTTATACAGCATTACTGCTGCTAGGTGACCAGCACCTTGGCTCTCTATAACCAATAGTGCCAGCCTTCCCCTGCATGCACCCATAATGTCACCAGCACTAGGTCCTAATAGACTGCCGCCGCTGCCAAGGAGACAGATGCCAGACCAGTGCTGTCAATAGCAGGGACAGGACAGCTGGGGAACCCCACAGTGGCAGAACACCAGGGCCCGGTGGCAAGACAACCTTTGCAACCCTGATAGTTCTCCCACTGCTTTGGACCCTTATATTTTCTTGGTGTGGTGGTGACATATATCTCTTGTTTTGTGCCACCCTGGGGGGGCCCCAGTATAGTAGGAAGGGAGCTCACTGCAGAACATGTGAAAGGGCCCGTTGTGGGATCGTAGTAAAGGGCCCCAGGAGATATATATATATATATATATATATATAATTGCATTTTATAGTTGGCCCCCCTACTTTTGTCCCTGTCCCCCCATGTGCCCCCCCCCTAAATATGAAAGCTGGAGACGCCACTGATGACTGTATTGTTCAGTAGGAAGCTATTTGTCCTTGTTCGTGCCATGCAAGTCATTTTAATTGATAAACATATCACAAGTGAGTTATATTTTATATATGGACTAGTAATAACCTGGGGATCCAGGGACGGCTTCATATACAACATAAGTGTACCATCTATTGCACAACATTCCATGGCAATATCTTAGGGTGACCAGACATCCCCGGTTTCCAGGGACAGTCCCCGGATTGAGGACAATGTCCTCAGATTTGTCCCCCGCCCAGGGACTCCTGTAGTCCAGCCTGTCCCCCATGATCCCTCTGGTGCAGGCGGCCCGTGTGTGTGAGAACAGGGGAGGGGATGGGCGGTGCAGAGCGTACCGCGGCTATTGGAGAGGCTCTTGGCAGGGATACTGAGGAGTGGCCGGGTTTCGGGAACAGTACCTGGTGCTGGGGAGAGCCCTGCTCTGATAGATTATCATGGAGGCCATGGAGAGGTGAGCAAAATCAACTGATCTACACTGTTCATGTAGGGGGGGGGGGGGGTGAGTAGTGCAGGAATCAGGTAGGTCAGTGTAGTGGTCAGTATAGGAATCAGGTAGGTCAGTGTAGTGGTCAGTATAGGAATCAGGTAGGTCAGTATAGGGATCAGGTAGGTTAGTCTAGTGGATAGTGTAGAAATCAGGTAGGTTAGTGAAGTGGTTAGTGTAGGAATCAAGTAGGTCAGTGTAGGGATAAGGTAGGTCAGTGTAGTGATAAGGTAGGTCAGTGTAGTGGTCAGGTAGGTCAGTGTAGTGGTCAGGTAGGTCAGTGTAGGCCATGGAGAGGTGAGCAAAATCAACCGATCTACACTGTTCATGTAGGGGGGGGGGGGTGAGTAGTGCAGGAATCAGGTAGGTCAGTGTGGTGGTCAGTATAGGAATCAGGTAGGTCAGTGTAGTGGTCAGTATAGGAATCAGGTAGGTCAGTGTAGGGATCAGGTAGGTTAGTGTAGTGGATAGTGTAGAAATCAGGTAGGTTAGTGTAGTGGTTAGTGTAGGAATCAGGTAGGTCAGTGTAGGGATAAGGTAGGTCAGTGTAGTGGTCAGGTAGGTCAGTGTAGTGGTCAGTGTAGGGATCAGGTAGGTTAGTGTAGTGGATAGTGTAGGAATAAGGTAGGTCAGTGTAGGGATAAGGTAGGTCAGTGTAGTGGTCAGGTAGGTCAGTGTATGGATAAGGTAGGTCAGTGTAGTGGTCAGGTAGGTCAGTGTAGTGGTCAGTGTAGGAATCAGGTAGGTCAGTGTAGGGATAAGGTAGGTCAGTGTAAGGATAAGGTAGGTCAGTGTAGTGGTCAGTGTAGGAATCAGGTAGGTCAGTGTAATGGTCAGTGTAGGAATCAGGTAGATTAGTGCAGTGGGCAGGTAGGTCAGTGTAGGAATCAAGTTGGTCAGTACTACTGTACTAGTGGAAGGGACTCAGGGAGTGCTAAAAGTCTGGCGGGGGGGGGGTGCAAATTTCTTGCCTTGTCCCGAGCGCTGACAACCCATGCTACACTACTGACTGCATATATAATTTGAGGAAAATATGCATATAAAATAGTTTACCATTTGCCAATAAAAAAAAATATGTCCCCGGATTTCATTTAAAAAATCTGGTCACCTTACAATATCTAAAACCCCACACGGATTCATATACAGCCAATATGGTTATATTTAAATAGGCAACATTGCCAAATATTGGATATACAGAACACAATTGTATCTTAGCTGATTCCTTGCTACTGTGGTTTATAGGCAGCACAAGTGTACTATTTGTTGGACAATATCCTTGAGTGATATTCGATACTCCTTACAGCATTGTACAATGTGAATAGAAATTAAATTTGAACCAATGATTGATACAGGGAATGCAACTCCATCTTGGCTGATTTTTTGCTACAGTGGTGTTTTGGCTCCTGTACAATCATAATACTTGATGCCTACAAAGCAGCAGAACTGGTTCATGGTATGAGTTACCATGCAGTCTAGATATACTGGGGATAGCCAACATTAATAATGAAGTTGTTTTGAAAGACTGTTGCCTGTTTTTAGGGATTAACCCTCTGAGTGGAAATATTGAGCAAATTACCTTTATGGTAGAAGTGGCCCCACATAGTCATAATTTGAATAAGTAAATTGAATTGCTCATTATTTGACTTATAATTGCTGGTACTTCTATGTAAGGACTGGATTGTACATATGCATTTGTAAAATCACTATTTACTGTGACATTGTTTTAATGACATATAGAATAGAATATGGGGTTGATTTATTAAAAGGTAAGTAAGCTGTTTTTTTTTTTTGTTTTGTTTTTTAGGAAGTTACACTTTCCATCAGTTTTTTCCTCAGAGCTTAGTAAAAGTGGAGACGTTTCACTTTGTGGTGGGTTTTTTACCCTTTTTACTATATTGATTAAGGCTTGTAATCACCTCTGTCTGTTTGGATACATATACCTACCCATACTGTGGAGTCGTCCTTCCATTGCTACAGTTTAACATCATCGAGGAAATTAGCACTGGTGTGTTAACCAATGGCCTAGGCTGGGTTATAGCCATCTGCCTGTTTGGCTTACTATCTGGTAAGCATATATCCACATAAGTTCATATAGGATTTTCGTGTGTTTTTTTTGGCATTTGTCTACTCCAGCACTTCCAATTGGAACTTTCTGGACTTTGGGAAATTACAATTTTTTTTTTTCCTCTTTATTCTGGACACATTAGCGCAATTTTTTTCCCTTTATCTGTTTGGTGTCTATCCCACTATTATTGCTGCTTAGGGGGGTTCAGCATTTATTTACTAGCAACTAGCGCATTTTTTTTTTCTCTCTTACATTTCACTTGTATCACAAATGTACAGGCTCTACCCCCAAATTTAACTGTTTCTTTCCCAGAATTAGTGCTGAAACAGCCAGGCACACAGCAACAGTTGACTCCAGCTCATTAATCAGTCTAGGGCAGGGCTCAAAATTTCAAGTCCTGAGCTAACAGCCAGGCCTTAAAGTGTTTGGTAATCCAAAAAACAAAATACACATCCTTGTCCTTTAAAGCAGATTAAACAGCACAGTGCTTGTGCTGTGTAATCTGCCCCCCTCTAAACTGTAAAAAAAACTCCCTGAATCTGCCACTTCCTGTATGCCCTCTCTGCACTGACCACAATAACCAGGGCTACTCAGCCCTGACCACCGTGGTCAGAGTACGTCCCTCCGTCAAACGCTGCCCTGCTCTGCTCTTACCTCCTCTCTACCACATCACCCCCGCCTTCCTGCCTGTCTGCGCTCTCTCTGAGTCTCACTGCTCCGCCCCCTAACTAGGGTTGCCACCTTTTCTTCAAGCCAAACCCGAACACATTAGTAGCGCACGGCAATTTTTTATTTATTTTTTTCAGTAGTACATTAAATTCATTAGCTCTGCACAATGCAAGGCAATTTTTATGTATTTATGTAGTATACACTATACATATATTTTGTGATTAAATAACATTTCTAATCATATGGAGTTAATCACAAGAGTCCCCCTTTTACATCAGAGTCAAAAAAGTTGACACTCTTGGCTTACAATTGCAGTGAGCAACCGTGCTGGGTAGCCACAGTCTAGGCCAGCCAGGGGTGGACTGATAACTCTTGGGGCCTCCGGGCAACTGAAGATCATGGGTCCCCCAGGTTTAAAGATGGCTGTCTCATGGGAGCCAACATTAATGTTGCAGGCCGAAGCTTAGAGGCACCGAACCCATACCCATAACCATAGTATGTGTAGTAGAGGAGTGCGGAGGGGATGGTGGGGGTAGTATGTGTAGGAGAGGAGTGCGGAGGGGATGGTGGGGGTAGTATGTGTAGTAGAGGAGTGCGGAGGGGATGGTGGGTGTAGTATGTGTAGTAGAGGAGTGCGGAGGGGATGGTGGGGGTAGTATGTGTAGTAGAGGAGTGCGGAGGGGATGGTGGGGGTAGTATGTGTAGGAGAGAAGTGCGGAGGGGATGGTGGGGGTAGTATGGGTAGTAGAGGAGTGCGGAGGGGATGGTGGGGGAAGTATGTGTAGTAGAGGAGTGCGGAGGGGATGGTGGGGGTAGTATGGGTAGGAGAGGAGTGTGGAGGGGATGATGCCAGCTGGATGTATGAAGTGGTCTGGGGGGGGGGGGTGATGCACCTGGGGGGAGTTGGGGGCTGAGAAATAGTGATGTATATAAAAACAAAAGCTATTGTACTCATCCACTAATATTTACAACAATGAAAACTCCCAGCACTCTGTATGTACAGATGATGTGAAGGTAATGGATGACCATTCATATAACTCTGTGTTATCCAGACTCTGTACAATCAGAAGTTTACACTCTCCACACACACAGGGTTAATGAATGGTCATAAATTACTGCACATTATCTGGACTGAGGATGGGGGATGAGACATATAGACAGAGGTGTGAGGCTTGGAGGAAGATATCTTCAGACACACTCCCGATCCTCCTGTCACCTTAACCCTTCACAGCAACTCTTGCCAAACAAATCCTGTCAGATTTCCACCCCAGGAGACTCCTCAGACAACAACTCTCAGCTCACCTCTTCCCTGCATGTAATCTGAGCAGCTCCAGCCCAACATGATCTCCTCTCCTCTCCTCCTCAGCTCCGCCTCCCGGGTAAGCACACCGCACTAGTGATCGGAGGGGGGGGGGGGGGGTTAGTCACTGATAAGAGAGACCCTGCAGGAGCCTGGAGGGGGGGGGGGGGCAGGATGGAATGAGCTTTAGATTCTAACAATTACCCCAGCACAGTGTTATTATGGAGAAGCAGTGACACTGCTGCTGTCTCCACAGTGACACATATGCTAATGGAGCTCCCCCTGACTGATGGTTTGTCCGGGTTTCAGAGAGTCTGAAAACCGGGCAGATGATTCAGAACCCGTACTGTCCGGGTGAATCCCGTACAGGTGGCAACCCTACCCCTAACGTTACTATTAAAAAAAATAAAACCTACAATTGTCACTGCCAGCCCCTCTATTAGAGGCTGGCATAGCACACAGTGTAAATCCTTTCTAAAAATCTGCGTTCTAAATAGCTATTTACAGCTGTCTTCAGGCCGGTCATGTGACTTGCGGCCGCTTTACAGCTCCGAGACAGGGCTTCTGCGGGAGGAGCCGAGCAGCCATGTGATCTCCCCAGCTAACTCAAATTCACACTGGAACCGGCTGCAGATCGCACAGGAACGTTGTGCGTCCCCATTCTCCGGTTCAGGGACAAATCGGGGCCGAATCTTTGCCTAAATTCAGCCCTTAAACTGAGCCAAAGACGCACAGCGTGTCTGTGCAGTGTGCTCCGCAGCCGCCCCTGAGATATGTGAACCAAAGAGGGCCATTCACATTCTCCTGCTATGAGAATTGGATGCAGGGAAAATCCGCATAGGTATGAACCCAGCCTCAATGTTTTTTGCAGAATTAGGTTACAAAAATAAATATTAACAACAACAACTTTATTAGTGACCATCAGTGCAGCCTATCAGTGTCCATCAATGCAACCTATCAGTGCCCATCAATCAGTGCAGCATATCAGTGCCACCTCATTGGGGCCCATCAGTTCAGCCTCGTTAGTGCCCATCAGTGCAACCTCATCAGTTCCCATTAACGCAGCCTCATCAGTGCAGCCTCATCAATGCAGCCAATCAGTGCTTATCAGCAGTGGTGTATTTTGGTTTTGTGTTGCCCTAGACAGGACTGAAATCAGGCGCCCCCCATGTAAATTTGCCCCACCCTTTCCTGTTTAAGACCCACCCCTTCATCTGTAAACCCCCTTTCTCTTTAGGCCCCACCTCTTCCTATTAGATGACTGAGCGCTTTCGGAGGCCCTCCCCCAAAAACGTCCTCCCTGGGTGGCTATGTGGGGTCTTCCTGGGCCCTCCCTGTGTGGCTATGTGGAGTCTCTGGTGGGATGCATGGGGTCTTTGATGGGCTGAGTGGGGTCTCTGCTGGGCTGCGTAGGGTCCCTGGTGGTGGCTATGTGGTCCAAGCATAAATGAGCCCTGGGCCCTGAGATCTAAGAGGTTACATTCTTAGATCCCAGGAGTTTATGCTGGGACTTGTAGTCCTTCACTAGTTGGGGATGTCATGTCCTCAGCTCTGAGGGGTTCATGCTGGGACCTAGCTGTAGTCCTTTAATTTTTGTTCCAGCATGAACCCCTTAGATCTAAGATGGTGACTCCCTCCAAAACTCAAGGACCACAAGTCCCAGCATGAACCCCTGAGATCTAAGAATGTAGCCCCTTAGATTTCCTGGGTTCATGCCTGGGACCTGTAGTCCTTCACTAGTTAAGGGGGGGCGGGGGTGTCACATCCTCAGGTCTAAGAGGCTCATGCTGAAACTTGTAGTCCTTCACTTTTTCAGGGGTAACATCCCCCAAAGTGAAGGACTACAAGTCCCAGCATTAGTGATGAGCCGAACACCCCCGGGTTCGGTTCGCACCAGAACCCGCGAACGGACCGAAAGTTCGTACGAACATTAGAACCCTATTAAATACAATGGATGCGAACGTTCGAATTCTAAAGTGCTAATTATAACGACTATTATGCATGTTATTGTCCTAAAAAGGGTTTGGGAACCCGGGTTCTGCACCAGGGGACATGTATCAATGCAAAAAGAAGTTTTAAAAACGGTCGTTTTTCGGGAGCAGTCATTTTAATGATGCATAAAGTGAAAAAAAAAAAGTCAAATATTCCTTTAAATATCGTACCTGGGGGGTGTCTAAAGTATGCCTGTGAAGTGCCACGTGTTTCCCGTGTTTAGAACTGTCCCTGCACAAAATGACACTTCTAAAGGAAAAAAAAGCCATTTAAAGCTGCTTGCGGCTTTAATGTAATGTCTGGTCCCGGTAATATGGATGAAAATCTTTAAGAAAAATGGCATAGCTACCCCATGACCCCCCCCCCCCCCTACCCCAGCCCATTACCAGCCCCTTTGGGTCTTGTATGGATATTAAGGGGAACACCGCACACAAAATAAAAAAGGCCCTATATACTCTGAACAGCCGTATACAGGCGGTGCATACAAGACAGGGACTGTAGGTTTGTTCTTATGTAGAATGTGTTTGTAATTTTGAACAGGTACATTGTTTAAGTGTAGCTCCAGCCCAAAAATCTATTTTTAAACTTTTTGGAAAACATAGGTAAGGGTTATCACCCCTGTAACATTTGTTTTGCTGTCTGTGCCCCTGTTCAGAACATTTCACCTCACTTTCCGTCCCAATGACAACTGTTTTTGAAATGTGGTGTTTTTCTTGAAACAAGGATTGGTGATAAAGCATCAGTACAGAGGAGACACCTTTCTCTCATATTAATTCTTACAGGAGAGAATTTTCCTTCCTAGGGGTAGATTTCCTCTCACTTCCTGTTGTCTTCTTGCGTTTGCAAGTAGGAGTCGTTTGTAAGTTGGATGTTTGAAAGTAGGGACCTGCCGTATATACTCTGCAGAAATAGGCCCCTTAGTTGTTGGTGTTGGCACAACACTGTAAGCACTCACAGTTACTCTTGGTTGGTGCTGGAACGCCCTGCTGTCAACTATTATATCAGGAATTGTAATTACATATAATTGTTGAACAGTGGTAGTAAAAATTGGGCCTTTGATGGTGGTGCTGGTGCCAGAACACTGTAAGCCCTGACAGTTACTCTTGGTGGGTGCAGCAATGGGCCCTGCTGTGAATTATTAGATCAAGAATTGTAATTGCATGCCCCTGTTGAACAGGGGCTGAAAAATTGGGCCTTTCGTGGTGGTGGTGGTGGTGGTGGCGTTGCCACAACACTGTAAGCCCTCAGAGTTACTCTTGGTGGGTGCAGGAATGGGCCCTGCTGTGAATTATTAGATCAAGAATTGTAATTACATGCCCCTTTTGAACAGGGGCTGAAAAATTGGGCCTTTCGTGGTGGTGGTGGCGTTGCCACAACACTGTAAGCCCTCAGAGTTACTCTTGGTGGGTGCAGCAATGGGCCCTGCTGTGAATTATTAGATCAAGAATTGTAATTACATGCCCCTGTTGAACAGGGGCTGAAAAATTGGGCCTTAGGCACTGGTGGCACAACACTGCAACCCCTCACAGATACTGTACTTGGAGCACAGCAATGAGCCCTGTTGCAAAGTATTGCTTCAAAAATTGTAATTACACGCCCCTGTTAAACAGGGGCTTAAAAATTGGGCCTTAGGCACTGGTGGCACAACACTGCAACCCCTCACAGATACTGTACTTGGAGCACAGCAATGAGCCCTGTTGCAAAGTATTGCTTCAAAAATTGTAATTACACGCCCCTGTTAAACAGGGGCTGAAAAATTGGGCGTTAGGCACTGGTGGCGGCACCCATAAACAAAAATGATCTTCCAAGCTATCATCATCAATCGTATCATTGAGGACTCGGAGGAGGAGGATAGCCAGTCAACATAACAGCACAGGCACTCAGCATCAGCATCAGTCTTGAAGGGATGTGACATGTTAAAATCAATTAGTCTGTTATATCAGCATCAGGTGTGTGGTAGCTGGTGGTGATCCAAGACTGGTTCATCTTGATGAAAGTCAGTCGATCAACCGAGTCGGTGGACAGGCGTACCCTGTGATCCGTGACAAATCCTCCAGCAGCACTGAATGTGCGTTCCGAAAGAACGCTGGATGCAGGACAGGCCAGTAGCTCAATTGCATACTGTGCAAGCTCTGGCCAGTGATCCATCCCCAAGACCCAGTAAGCCAGAGGATTTTCCGTGGGGAAGGTGTCCAAGTCTGACCTTGCTCCTAGATATTCCTGCACCATGTTTATCAGACGCTGGCGATGGTTGCTGGAACCGATCATACTTTGGGGCTGCGGACTAAAGAATTGTCTGAACGCATCGGTCAGACGGCCACCTTCCCCACCGCTCCTTCTTTGACTGGCCGAAGCCTCAGCAACTCGTTGTCCAGGACCAGGAGTTTGTAACCTCCCAGTCTCTGGGAACGCGTTGCACAGACCTTTCTGCAAGGCCTCCCGGAGTTGTCTCATCCTCTGCTCCCTCTGCGACGGTAACATAAGGTCCGCAACCTTACCCTTGTACCGTGGATCAAGGAGAGTGGCCAGCCAGTAATGGTCCCTCTCCTTGATCCGAAGAATACGAGGATCCTTCCGCAGACTTTGCAGGATCAGGGAGGCCATGCAGCGGAGGTTAGCTGAGGCATTCGGTCCGGAGTCCTCTGTGTCACTAAGGACGACATGATCCGCAGCCACCTCCTCCCAGCCACGTACAAGTCCACTGGTTTCTTGGGACTGTAAATCATCCCTAAAAGGCTGCTGCTGATGATGCTGAGTGCCAGCCTCCACCTCCATGCTGACACAATCCTCCTCCTCCTCCTCCTCCTCCTCCTCCTCCTCCTCTTACTGTGCAATGGGTGGGACAGAAGGAACACTGTCTGGGTAAAGGGGGCCTTGAGAGGCAAGGAAGTCCTCCTCTTCCTGCCTCTGTTCTGCCTCAAGTGCCCTGTCCATTATTCCACGCAGCGTGTGCTCCAACAGGTGGACAAGAGGTACAGTGTCACTGATGCATGCACTGTCACTGCTCACCATCCTCGTGGCCTCCTCAAATGGTGCCAGGACAGTGCATGCATCCCTGATCATGCCCCACTGGCGTGGAGAAAAAAAACCAAGCTCCCCTGACCCTGTCCTGGTGCCGTAGTCGCACAGGTACTCATTGATGGCCCTCTGCTGCGTGTGCAGCCGCTGCAGCATGGCCAACGTTGAGTTCCACCTGGTGGGCATGTCACATATAAGGCGGTTCTTGGGCAGGTTCAACTCCTTTTGCAGCTCAGCCAGGCGAGCACTGGCATTATAAGATCTGCGGAAATGCACACAGACTTTCCTGGCCTGCCTCAGGACATCCTGTAAGCCCGGGTACCTGCCCAAGAACCGCTGCACCACCAGGTTAAGGACGTGAGCCACACAGGGCACATGGGTCAGTTGTCCCTGTCGGAGGGCGGAGAGGAGGTTGGTGCCATTGTCGCAAACCACCATTCCTGGCTTAAGCTGGCGTGGCGTCAACCACCTCTCGGCCTGGCCCTGCAGAGCAGACAGGACCTCTGCCCCAGTGTGGCTTCTGTCCCCCAAACACACCAGCGCAAGCACGGCATGGCATCTTTTTGCCTGCGTACTTGCGTAGCCCCTTGAACGGCTACGGAGCACCGCTGGTTCAGAGGACAAAGCACAGGAAGAGGCCATGGAGGAAGAAGAAGAGGAGGGGGTGGAGGAGAGAGGTGTGTCACAACCAGTAGTAGCATTTTGGAGGCGTGGCGGTGGAACAACCTCCAACACTACTGCACCTTGTCCTGCATCCTTCCCAGCTGCCAAAAGAGTGACCCAATGGGCCGTGAAAGAAAGGTAACGTCCCTGTCCATGCCTGCTGGACCATGAGTCAGCGGTAATATGCACCTTACCGCTGACCGCCCTGTCCAGCGAGGCCAAGACATTGCCTTCCACATGCCGGTAGAGAGCCGGAATAGCCTTCCGTGAGAAAAAGTGGCGTTTGGGAACCTGCCACTGAGGAACCGCACATTGCACAAACTCACGGAAGGGGGCCGAGTCTACCAACTGAAAAGGCAGCAGTTGAAGCGCTAGCAATTTAGCCAAGCTAGCATTCAACCGCTGGGCATGTGGATGGCTGGGAGTGAACTTCTTTCGACGGTCCAGCAGCTGGGGCAGGGAAATTTGCCTGCTAGAATCGGACGTCGGTGTACTGCTAGCAGAGTGGCCACAAGTACTTGGCTGTGACACACCTAATTCTACACCTTCATTCCTCTCAGTGCATGTTTCAGAGAGGACTGAAGTTATAGTGGGGTTGGAGATCCCAGCTGATGCGGTGCAAGGAGAGGTCCGCTTTGTTCTTTGGTGTGGGTCTTTGAGGTAGGCTTGCCAACGAGCTGCATGGCAGGTCAACATATGTCTGGTCAGGCATGTGGTACCCAAGCGGCTGATGTTTTGGCCACGCGATATACGCTTGAGACATATGTTGCAAACAGCAGCTGTGCGATCTGATGCACTAGCCTCAAAAAAGGCCCACACCAAAGAACTTTTTGAATGACGGGCAGAGGCAGCGCCCTGCACAGGCGGAGCTCTGCGGTGTGATTCCGTCGGTGTACTGCCCTTACGCTGGCCACCAAAGGGCATCCTGCCTCGTTGGAGATGTGCCTCCTCCTCATCCTCCTCCTCCTCCTCTCTCCTATTAGGCACCCACGTGGAGTCAGTGACCTCATCATCCCCTCCCTCCTCATCACTGGAGCCAATCTGGCAGTATGCTGCAGCTGCTGGAACATGACTGCCAGATTGGTGTCCTTCTTGAGCATCCCCTCTGTCTGCTCTCACGCTACTGCCTTCCTGTAGCTGGGTTTCATCATCAGACCCTTCGAAACGCTGGGCATCCTCCTGGAGCATGTACCCAACACTGTGCTCAAACAGTTCGGGGGACTCCTGAGGAGGAGGACATGGTGGGTCTAGGGAAGGAGTGACTGATGATGAGTCTGACATTGATACCAGGGAAGAGGACGCTTTGGCAGCTGCTTTGCCAGTACCCTGAGCCTGGGTGAGAGAGGAGGAGGAGGAGGGCTTGGTCATCCACTCTACCAAGTCTTCGGCATGATGTGGCTCAACATGTCCAGCTGCCGAAAAGAAGGTCAAGCGTGTCCCATGGCCATGTGCTGATGACAATGCACCGCGTCCACGACCAGCACTGTTGCCCCCAGACACAGAGCCTGCTTGCCCTCTTTTATTGCCTCCTGACTGTCTGCCTCTCCTTGTTTGCCTTCCAGACATTCTAATGGATGGCCTGCAGGGAGATGGGAAAAAAGCAATAAGGGCTACCTTCAGGTGTCCTTCTCTGTCCCTTTACTTAAGGATTTCTAAATATGGTTGAGGATGATTGCTTTCGCACAGAATAGCACAATGACAATTTCCCTGACTGTCCAAAAAACAAGGATTTCAAAGATGGTTGATGAGGAATGCTTTAGCACAGTATAGCACAAGGAGAATTTCCCTCACTGTCCTTCCCTGTCCCTACAAACAAGGATTAGCACAGTAAAACACACTGACACTCTCCCTACCTATAGTTTTCTGTCCCTATAAAAAATGTTTTTTTAAAGATGGTTGATGATCAATGCTTTAGCACAGTATAGCACAAGGAGAATTTCCCTCACTGTCCTTCCCTGTCCCTACAAACAAGGATTAGCACAGTAAAACACACTGACACTCTCCCTACCTATAGTTTTCTGTCCCTATAAAAAATGTTTTTTTAAAGATGGTTGATGATCAATGCTTTAGCACAGTATAGCACAAGGAGAATTTCCCTCACTGTCCTTCCCTGTCCCTACACACAAGGATTAGCACAGTAAAACACACTGACACTCTCCCTACCTATAGTTTTCTGTCCCTTTAAAAAATGTTTTTTTAAAGATGGTTGATGATCAATGCTTTAGCACAGTATAGCACAAGGAGAATTTCCCTCACTGTCCTTCCCTGTCCCTACAAACAAGGATTAGCACAGTAAAACACACTGACACTCTCCCTACCTATAGTTTTCTGTCCCTATAAAAAATGTTTTTTTAAAGATGGTTGATGATCAATGCTTTAGCACAGTATAGCACAAGGAGAATTTCCCTCACTGTCCTTCCCTGTCCCTACAAACAAGGATTAGCACAGTAAAACACACTGACACTCTCCCTACCTATAGTTTTCTGTCCCTATAAAAAATGTTTTTTTAAAGATGGTTGATGATCAATGCTTTAGCACAGTATAGCACAAGGAGAATTTCCCTCACTGTCCTTCCCTGTCCCTACAAACAAGGATTAGCACAGTAAAACACACTGACACTCTCCCTACCTATAGTTTTCTGTCCCTATAAAAAATGTTTTTTTAAAGATGGTTGATGATCAATGCTTTAGCACAGTATAGCACAAGGAGAATTTCCCTCACTGTCCTTCCCTGTCCCTACAAACAAGGATTAGCACAGTAAAACACACTGACACTCTCCCTAACTATAGTTTTCTGTCCCTATAAAAAATGTTTTTTTAAAGATGGTTGATGATCAATGCTTTAGCACAGTATAGCACAAGGAGAATTTCCCTCACTGTCCTTCCCTGTCCCTACAAACAAGGATTAGCACAGTAAAACACACTGACACTCTCCCTACCTATAGTTTTCTGTCCCTATAAAAAATGTTTTTTTAAAGATGGTTGATGATCAATGCTTTAGCACAGTATAGCACAAGGAGAATTTCCCTCACTGTCCTTCCCTGTCCCTACAAACAAGGATTAGCACAGTAAAACACACTGACACTCTCCCTACCTATAGTTTTCTGTCCCTATAAAAAATGTTTTTTTAAAGATGGTTGATGATCAATGCTTTAGCACAGTATAGCACAAGGAGAATTTCCCTCACTGTCCTTCCCTGTCCCTACAAACAAGGATTAGCACAGTAAAACACACTGACACTCTCCCTACCTATAGTTTTCTGTCCCTATAAAAAATGTTTTTTTAAAGATGGTTGA
Source organism: Rana muscosa (assembly GCA_029206835.1). Lineage (NCBI taxonomy): Eukaryota > Metazoa > Chordata > Amphibia > Anura > Ranidae > Rana > Rana muscosa. The sequence goes on from CM055128.1 coordinate 183,962,988, forward strand.
TGATCAATGCTTTAGCACAGTATAGCACAAGGAGAATTTCCCTCACTGTCCTTCCCTGTCCCTACAAACAAGGATTAGCACAGTAAAACACACTGACACTCTCCCTACCTATAGTTTTCTGTCCCTATAAAAAATGTTTTTTTTAAGATGGTTGATGATCAATGCTTTAGCACAGTATAGCACAAGGAGAATTTCCCTCACTGTCCTTCCCTGTCCCTACAAACAAGGATTAGCACAGTAAAACACACTGACACTCTCCCTACCTATAGTTTTCTGTCCCTATAAAAAATGTTTTTTTAAAGATGGTTGATGATCAATGCTTTAGCACAGTATAGCACAAGGAGAATTTCCCTCACTGTCCTTCCCTGTCCCTACAAACAAGGATTAGCACAGTAAAACACACTGACACTCTCCCTACCTATAGTTTTCTGTCCCTATAAAAAATGTTTTTTTAAAGATGGTTGATGATGAATGCTTTAGCACAGTATAGCACAAGGAGAATTTCCCTCACTGTCCTTCCCTGTCCCTACAAACAAGGATTAGCACAGTAAAACACACTGACACTCTCCCTACCTATAGTTTTCTGTCCCTATAAAAAATGTTTTTTTAAAGATGGTTGATGATCAATGCTTTAGCACAGTATAGCACAAGGAGAATTTCCCTCACTGTCCTTCCCTGTCCCTACAAACAAGGATTAGCACAGTAAAACACACTGACACTCTCCCTACCTATAGTTTTCTGTCCCTATAAAAAATGTTTTTTTAAAGATGGTTGATGATCAATGCTTTAGCACAGTATAGCACAAGGAGAATTTCCCTCACTGTCCTTCCCTGTCCCTACAAACAAGGATTAGCACAGTAAAACACACTGACACTCTCCCTACCTATAGTTTTCTGTCCCTATAAAAAATGTTTTTTTAAAGATGGTTGATGATCAATGCTTTAGCACAGTATAGCACAAGGAGAATTTCCCTCACTGTCCTTCCCTGTCCCTACAAACAAGGATTAGCACAGTAAAACACACTGACACTCTCCCTACCTATAGTTTTCTGTCCCTATAAAAAATGTTTTTTTAAAGATGGTTGATGATCAATGCTTTAGCACAGTATAGCACAAGGAGAATTTCCCTCACTGTCCTTCCCTGTCCCTACAAACAAGGATTAGCACAGTAAAAACACACTGACACTCTCCCTACCTATAGTTTTCTGTCCCTATAAAAAATGTTTTTTTAAAGATGGTTGATGATCAATGCTTTAGCACAGTATAGCACAAGGAGAATTTCCCTCACTGTCCTTCCCTGTCCCTACAAACAAGGATTAGCACAGTAAAACACACTGACACTCTCCCTACCTATAGTTTTCTGTCCCTTTAAAAAATGTTTTTTTAAAGATGGTTGATGATCAGTGCTTTAGCACAGTATAGCACAAAGAGAATTTCCCTCACTGTCCTTCCCTGTCCCTACAAACAAGGATTAGCACAGTAAAACACACTGACACTCTCCCTACCTATAGTTTTCTGTCCCTATAAAAAATGTTTTTTTAAAGATGGTTGATGATCAATGCTTTAGCACAGTATAGCACAAGGAGAATTTCCCTCACTGTTCTTCCCTGTCCCTACAAACAAGGATTAGCACAGTAAAACACACTGACACTCTCCCTACCTATAGTTTTCTGTCCCTGGGAAAAAAAACGGTTTCACGAATTAAAAAATAACAAAGCAGCAAAGTTAGCCCAATTTTTTTTGTATAATGTGAAAGATGCTGTTACGCCGAGTAAATAGATACCTAACATGTCACACTTTAAATCTCCATAGGCGACGCTTTAATTTTTTTTACAGGTTACTATTTTCGAGTTACAGAGGAGGTATAGTGCTAGAATTGTTGCTCATTCTCTACCGCATGCAGCGATACCTCACATGTGGAGTTTGAATGGCGTTTACATATGTGGATTGGACTTACATGCGTGTTCGCTTCTGAGCACGAGCTACCAGGGACAGGGGCGTTTTACTTATTTTTTTTTTTTTTTACTGAATTTCTTTTTATTTTGACACTTTTAAAAAAAAAACATTTTTTTGCTTTTATTCCTATTACAAGGAATTTAAACATCCCTTGTAATAGGAATCATTGTGACAGGTCCTCACATCTAGGCTGGAAAGCATGAGATCGGTGAAAAAAAATTCACCGATCTCATGCTGACAGCCGCAATTGCAGCTTTGTTTACTTCCGGGTACCGGGCGTGACGTCACAACGTCGAGCCCGGGACTCCGACAGTCATAGAGACCGAAAATCTCTATCGTCGTGAGCCAGCGCCGGCCAATTCGTTCTCCGGGCCCCCGATGGCATGGGAGAGCCCGGAGAAGCACCGGATGGCGGCGGGAGGGGCGATGTCCCCTCCCACCGCCTATAAGAACGATCAAGCGGCGGAACTGCCGCTATGATCATTCTTATGGTGCGCAGAATCGCCGGCTGCAAACAATGATATCTGAATGATGCCTGTAGCTGCAGGCATCATTCAGATATCCCCCCTCAAAATCAGCGACGTCATATGATGTCCTTGGTGGACAAGTGGTTAAATATCGTACCCGGGGGGTGTCTATAGTATGCCTGTAAAGTGGCACGTGTTTCCCGTGTTTAGAACAGTCCCTGCACAAAATGACATTTCTAACGGAATAAAAGTCATTTAAAACTGCTTGCGGCTTTAATGTAATATTGGGTCCCGGCAATATAGATAAAAATTAAGAAAACCGGCATGGGTACCCCCCTCCCCCCCAGCCCATTACCAGGCCTTTTGGGTCTTGTATGGATATTAAGGAGCACCCGGCACCCAAATTAAAAAAAGAAAAGGCGTGGGGCCCCCAAGCCCTATATACTCTGCAGTATACAGGCGGTCCCAAGAAAGACAGGGACTGTAGGTTTGTTCTTAAGTTGAATATTTTTGTATTCTTGGGCAGGTTAAATTTCTTTTGGAGGTCAGCCAGCCAAGCCCTGGCATTATATGACTGGCGGAAATGCACAGACTTGACGTGAGCCAAACAGGGCACATGGGTCAGGTGTCCCTGTCGGAGGGCGGAGAGTAGGTTGGTGCCATTGTCGCAAACCACCATTCCTGGCTGAAGCTGGCGTGGCGTCAACCACCTCTGAGCCTGCCCCTGCAGAGCTGACAGAATCTCTGCCCCAGTGTGGCTCCTGTCCCCCAAGTACACCAGCTCAAGCACCGCATGGCATCTTTTTGCCTGCGTGCTTGCGTAGCCCCTTAAACGCCTACGGAGCACCGCTGGTTCTGGGGACAAATCAGCAGAGGAAGAGGCCATGGAGGAAGAAGAGGAGGGGTGGAGGAGAGAGGTGTGTCAGAATCACCACTCGTAGCATTTTGGAGGCGTGGTGGCGGAACAACCTTCAACACTACTGCACCCTGTCCTGCATCCTTCCCAGCTGCCAGCAGAGTCACCCAGTGTGCCATGAAAGATAGGTAATGTCCCTGTCCATGCCTGCTGGACCATGAGTCAGCGGTAATATGCACCTTAACATTGACCGCCCTGTCCAGCGAGGCAAAGACATTGCCTTCCACATGCCGGTAGAGAGACGGAATTCCGTGAAAAAAAGTGGCGTTTGGGAACCTGCCACTGAGATACCGCACATTCCACAAACTCATGAAAGGGGGCAGAGTCTACCAGCTGAAAAGGCAGCAGTTGGCGTGCTAGTATTTTAGCCAAGCTAGCATTCAACCGCTAAATATGTAGATGGCTGGGAGCGAATTTCTTTCTAGGGAAATTTGCCTGCTACAATCGGACGTTGGTGTACCGATTGTAGCAGATTGCCCGCAATACTTGCCAGTGGCACACCTAATTCTACACCTTCATTCCTCTCAGTGCAGGTATCAGAGGACTGAAGGTATACTGGGGTTGGAGATCCCAGCTGATGAGGAGCAAGGAGAGGTCCGCTTTGTTCTTTGGTGTGGGTCTTTTATGTACGCTTGCCAATGGAGTGCATGGCATGTCGACATATGTCTGGTCAAGCACGTGGTGCCCAAGCGGCTGGTGTTTTGGCCACGCTTGATACACTTTAGACATATGTTGCAAATAGCAATGGTGCGATCTGCTGCACACGTCTGAAAAAAGAGCCCACACCAAAGAACTTTTGGAAAAACACGCAGAGTCAGCAGCGACCTGCACATGCGGAGCTCTGCGGTGTGATGCAGTCGGTTGGCTGCCCTTAAGCTGGCCCCTGGAGGGAATCCTGCCTCGTTGGAGATGTGCCTCCTGCTCCTCCTCCTCCTGTCTCCTAAACTGCCTTCCTCAAGCTGGGTACCATCATCGGAGCCTTCAAAACGCTGCGCATCCTCCTGCAGCATGTACCCAACACTGTGGTCGAACAGTTCGGGGGACTCCTCCATGCATGATGGTGGGGCTAGGGAAGGAGAAACTGATGATGACCTTGAGCCGATGGAATAGGCCGCTTTGGCACCTGCATTGGCAGCCAAGGTACTCTGAGCCTGGGTGACAGAGGATGAGGAGGAGGAGGGTGGCTTGGTCATCCACTCTACCAACTCTTCTGCATGTTGTGGCTCAAAACGGCCAGCTGCCGAAAAAAAGGAGAAGCGTGCCCCACGGCCACGTGCTGAGGATGCGCCGTGTCCACGACCAGCACTGTTGCCTCTAGACACAGAGCCTGCTTGCCCTCTTTTAGTGGCCTGTGAGTGTCTGCCTCTCCTTGTTGGCCTTCGAGACATACTGTATTTCAATAGGTACACAAGGAATGGCCTGAAGTAAGATGTAGCTGCCCAAAGCTGGGATGTATATATATATATACTGAATATACTGCAGCTACCTGAATCAACTGCCTGCCTGTAGTATTATTAGGAAGAGAACAACAGGAATGGTCTGCAGTGAGGTTTAGCTGCACACTGTGCCCAAGATACAGTACACTGACTGAATATACGGCAGATACCTGTAGTACTATTATGAAGAGAACAACAGGAATGGTCTGCAGTGAGGTTTAGCTGCACATTGTGCCCAGGATACAGTACACTGACTGAATATACTGCAGCTACCTGAATAAACTGCCTGCCTGTAGGATTATTAGGAAGAGAACAATAGGAATGGTCTGCAGTGAGGTTTAGCTGCACACTGTGCCCAGGATACAGTACACTGACTGAATATACCGCAGCTACCTGAATCAACTGCCTGCCTGTAGTATTATTAGGAAGAGAACAACAGAAATGGTCCACAGTGAGGTTTAGCTGCACACTGTGCCCAGGATGCAGTACACTGACTGAATATACTGTAGCTACCTGAATCAACTGCCTGCCTGTAGTATTATTAGAAAGCGAAAAACAGGAATGGTCTGCAGTGAGGTTTAGCTGCACACTGTGCCCAGGATACAGTACACTGACTGAATTAAACGACAGATACCTGTAGTATTATTATGAAGAGAACAACAGGAATGGTCTGCAGTGAGGTTTAGCTGCACATTGTGCCCAGGATACAGTACACTGACTGAATATACTGCAGCTACCTGAATAAACTGCCTGCCTGTAGGATTATTAGGAAGAGAACAATAGGAATGGTCTGCAAGGAGGTTTAGCTGCACACTGTGCCCAAGATATAGTACACTGACTGAATATACTGCAGATACCTGAATTGACTGCCTGCCTGTAGGATTATTAGGAAGAGAACAACAGGAATGGTCTGCAGTGAGGTTTAGCTGCACACTGTGCCCAAGATATAGTACACTGACTGAATATACTGTAGCTACCTGAAGCAACTGCCTGCCTGTAGTATTATTAGGAAGAGAACAACAGGAATGGTCTGCAGTGAGGTTTATCTGCACCAGTGGCGGATCCAGGGGGGGGAACAGGGCAATTGCCCCCCCCCCCGAGACCATCTGTCACACTCACTTGCTTGCTCTGTTTTTTTTTTTTTTTGCGCCTGATCTCCCAAAATTTTGGGACCCGGTACCGGCCGGCTGTAAAACCCCTGGACCCCAAACTTGGCACACATGTAGCTCCATGTCTTCTCTATAAGTGTGCAAAGTTTGGTGTCTGGGGGACCTACGGCCGTGGAGCACTGATTTTTTAAACCCGGGACCCCTTCTATAGACTCCAATGTTAAACGGTAATTTCTCCAGTGATTTTGCGGACCCGGTACCGGCCGGTCGTAGGTCCTCTGGACCCCAAACTTGGCACACATGTAGCCCCATGTCTCCTCTATAAGTTTGAAAAGTTTGGTGTCTGGGAGAACTGATTTTTCAAAGCCGGGCACTCCTTCCATAGACTTCCATGTTAAACATCAGTCTAGTCATGGGCACAGTGAGGCATGGGCACAGTGAGGCTAGGGATGAGCTTCGTGTTCGAGTCGAACATACGTTCGACTCGAACATCGGCTGTTCGATCGTTCGACGAAGATCGAACGATTTGGGCCGTTCGCGCCAAATTCGAGTGACGCGAACGGCCCACAATGCACTACGCCATCGCAGTGTCATCCAGGCGCTGTGATTGGCCAAGCATGCACTGTGACCACGCATGCTTGGCCAATCACAGCGCCGGCAGCGAGGAGAGCAATGATTGGCCACAGGCAGGATGCCTGTGGCCAATTATTGCTGAGGGTGTTTAGTACACGCCTCACACTATAAAAGGCCGCCAGCACGGCGGCCTAGTGTAGTGTGTTCCGGAGCAGGGAAAGACAAGCATAGGCAGGGACAGTGACATTTATTTCTTTCTTGCTTAACCTGGATTCCTTTAGTTTAGGGAAAGAGAAGGATAGGTAGGGAGAGTGTCAGTGTGTTTTACTGTGCGAATCCTTGTTTCTAGGGACAAAGAAGGAAAGTGAGGGGAATTCTCCTTGTGCTATAGTGTGCTTTAAAAAAACATTTTTTCTAGGGACAGAAAACTCTAGGTAGGGAGAGTGTCAGTTTCTTTCACTGTGCGAGTCCTTGTTTCTAGGGACAAAGAAGGAAAGTGAGGGGAATTCTCCTTGTGCTATAGTGTGCTTTAAAAAAACATTTTTTCTAGGGACAGAAAACTCTAGGTAGGGAGAGTGTCAGTTTCTTTCACTGTGCGAGTCCTTGTTTCTAGGGACAAAGAAGGAAAGTGAGGGGAATTCTCCTTGTGCTATAGTGTGCTTTAAAAAAACATTTTTTCTAGGGACAGAAAACTCTAGGTAGGGAGAGTGTCAGTGTCTTTTACTGTGCGAGTCCTTGTTTCTAGGGACAAAGAAGGAAAGTGAGGGGAATTCTCCTTGTGCTATAGTGTGCTTTAAAAAACATTTTTTCTAGGGACAGAAAACTCTAGGTAGGGAGAGTGTCAGTGTCTTTTACTGTGCGAGTCCTTGTTTCTAGGGACAAAGAAGGAAAGTGAGGGGAATTCTCCTTGTGCTATAGTGTGCTTTAAAAAAACATTTTTTCTAGGGACAGAAAACTCTAGGTAGGGAGAGTGTCAGTTTCTTTCACTGTGCGAGTCCTTGTTTCTAGGGACAAAGAAGGAAAGTGAGGGGAATTCTCCTTGTGCTATAGTGTGCTTTAAAAAAACATTTTTTCTAGGGACAGAAAACTCTAGGTAGGGAGAGTGTCAGTTTCTTTCACTGTGCGAGTCCTTGTTTCTAGGGACAAAGAAGGAAAGTGAGGGGAATTCTCCTTGTGCTATAGTGTGCTTTAAAAAAACATTTTTTCTAGGGGCAGAAAACTCTAGGTAGGGAGAGTGTCAGTTTCTTTCACTGTGCGAGTCCTTGTTTCTAGGGACAAAGAAGGAAAGTGAGGGGAATTCTCCTTGTGCTATAGTGTGCTTTAAAAAAACATTTTTTCTAGGGACAGAAAACTCTAGGTAGGGAGAGTGTCAGTGTCTTTTACTGTGCGAGTCCTTGTTTCTAGGGACAAAGAAGGAAAGTGAGGGGAATTCTCCTTGTGCTATAGTGTGCTTTAAAAAAACATTTTTTCTAGGGACAGAAAACTCTAGGTAGGGAGAGTGTCAGTTTCTTTCACTGTGCGAGTCCCTGTTTCTAGGGACAAAGAAGGAAAGTGAGGGGAATTCTCCTTGTGCTATAGTGTGCTTTAAAAAAACATTTTTTCTAGGGACAGAAAACTCTAGGTAGGGAGAGTGTCAGTTTCTTTCACTGTGCGAGTCCTTGTTTCTAGGGACAAAGAAGGAAAGTGAGGGGAATTCTCCTTGTGCTATAGTGTGCTTTAAAAAAACATTTTTTCTAGGGACAGAAAACTCTAGGTAGGGAGAGTGTCAGTGTCTTTTACTGTGCGAGTCCTTGTTTCTAGGGACAAAGAAGGAAAGTGAGGGGAATTCTCCTTGTGCTATAGTGTGCTTTAAAAAAACATTTTTTCTAGGGACAGAAAACTCTAGGTAGGGAGAGTGTCAGTTTCTTTCACTGTGCGAGTCCTTGTTTCTAGGGACAAAGAAGGAAAGTGAGGGGAATTCTCCTTGTGCTATAGTGTGCTTTAAAAAAAACATTTTTCTAGGGACAGAAAACTCTAGGTAGGGAGAGTGTCAGTTTCTTTCACTGTGCGAGTCCTTGTTTCTAGGGACAAAGAAGGAAAGTGAGGGGAATTCTCCTTGTGCTATAGTGTGCTTTAAAAAAACATTTTTTCTAGGGACAGAAAACTCTAGGTAGGGAGAGTGTCAGTTTCTTTCACTGTGCGAGTCCTTGTTTCTAGGGACAAAGAAGGAAAGTGAGGGGAATTCTCCTTGTGCTATAGTGTGCTTTAAAAAAACATTTTTTCTAGGGACAGAAAACTCTAGGTAGGGAGAGTGTCAGTTTCTTTCACTGTGCGAGTCCTTGTTTCTAGGGACAAAGAAGGAAAGTGAGGGGAATTCTCCTTGTGCTATAGTGTGCTTTAAAAAAACATTTTTTCTAGGGACAGAAAACTCTAGGTAGGGAGAGTGTCAGTGTCTTTTACTGTGCGAGTCCTTGTTTCTAGGGACAAAGAAGGAAAGTGAGGGGAATTCTCCTTGTGCTATAGTGTGCTTTAAAAAAACATTTTTTCTAGGGACAGAAAACTCTAGGTAGGGAGAGTGTCAGTGTCTTTTACTGTGCGAGTCCTTGTTTCTAGGGACAAAGAAGGAAAGTGAGGGGAATTCTCCTTGTGCTATAGTGTGCTTTAAAAAAACATTTTTTCTAGGGACAGAAAACTCTAGGTAGGGAGAGTGTCAGTGTCTTTTACTGTGCGAGTCCTTGTTTCTAGGGACAAAGAAGGAAAGTGAGGGGAATTCTCCTTGTGCTATAGTGTGCTTTAAAAAAACATTTTTTCTAGGGACAGAAAACTCTAGGTAGGGAGAGTGTCAGTGTCTTTTACTGTGCGAGTCCTTGTTTCTAGGGACAAAGAAGGAAAGTGAGGGGAATTCTCCTTGTGCTATAGTGTGCTTTAAAAAAACATTTTTTCTAGGGACAGAAAACTCTAGGTAGGGAGAGTGTCAGTGTCTTTTACTGTGCGAGTCCTTGTTTCTAGGGACAAAGAAGGAAAGTGAGGGGAATTCTCCTTGTGCTATAGTGTGCTTTAAAAAAACATTTTTTCTAGGGACAGAAAACTCTAGGTAGGGAGAGTGTCAGTTTCTTTCACTGTGCGAGTCCTTGTTTCTAGGGACAAAGAAGGAAAGTGAGGGGAATTCTCCTTGTGCTATAGTGTGCTTTAAAAAAAACATTTTTCTAGGGACAGAAAACTCTAGGTAGGGAGAGTGTCAGTTTCTTTCACTGTGCGAGTCCTTGTTTCTAGGGACAAAGAAGGAAAGTGAGGGGAATTTTCCTTGTGCTATAGTGTGCTTTAAAAAAACATTTTTTCTAGGGACAGAAAACTCTAGGTAGGGAGAGTGTCAGTTTCTTTCACTGTGCGAGTCCTTGTTTCTAGGGACAAAGAAGGAAAGTGAGGGGAATTCTCCTTGTGCTATAGTGTGCTTTAAAAAAACATTTTTTCTAGGGACAGAAAACTCTAGGTAGGGAGAGTGTCAGTTTCTTTCACTGTGCGAGTCCTTGTTTCTAGGGACAAAGAAGGAAAGTGAGGGGAATTCTCCTTGTGCTATAGTGTGCTTTAAAAAAACATTTTTTCTAGGGACAGAAAACTCTAGGTAGGGAGAGTGTCAGTTTCTTTCACTGTGCGAGTCCTTGTTTCTAGGGACAAAGAAGGAAAGTGAGGGGAATTCTCCTTGTGCTATAGTGTGCTTTAAAAAAACATTTTTTCTAGGGACAGAAAACTCTAGGTAGGGAGAGTGTCAGTGTCTTTTACTGTGCGAGTCCTTGTTTCTAGGGACAAAGAAGGAAAGTGAGGGGAATTCTCCTTGTGCTATAGTGTGCTTTAAAAAAACATTTTTTCTAGGGACAGAAAACTCTAGGTAGGGAGAGTGTCAGTGTCTTTTACTGTGCGAGTCCTTGTTTCTAGGGACAAAGAAGGAAAGTGAGGGGAATTCTCCTTGTGCTATAGTGTGCTTTAAAAAAACATTTTTTCTAGGGACAGAAAACTCTAGGTAGGGAGAGTGTCAGTGTCTTTTACTGTGCGAGTCCTTGTTTCTAGGGACAAAGAAGGAAAGTGAGGGGAATTCTCCTTGTGCTATAGTGTGCTTTAAAAAAACATTTTTTCTAGGGACAGAAAACTCTAGGTAGGGAGAGTGTCAGTTTCTTTCACTGTGCGAGTCCTTGTTTCTAGGGACAAAGAAGGAAAGTGAGGGGAATTCTCCTTGTGCTATAGTGTGCTTTAAAAAAAACATTTTTCTAGGGACAGAAAACTCTAGGTAGGGAGAGTGTCAGTTTCTTTCACTGTGCGAGTCCTTGTTTCTAGGGACAAAGAAGGAAAGTGAGGGGAATTCTCCTTGTGCTATAGTGTGCTTTAAAAAAACATTTTTTCTAGGGACAGAAAACTCTAGGTAGGGAGAGTGTCAGTTTCTTTCACTGTGCGAGTCCTTGTTTCTAGGGACAAAGAAGGAAAGTGAGGGGAATTCTCCTTGTGCTATAGTGTGCTTTAAAAAAACATTTTTTCTAGGGACAGAAAACTCTAGGTAGGGAGAGTGTCAGTTTCTTTCACTGTGCGAGTCCTTGTTTCTAGGGACAAAGAAGGAAAGTGAGGGGAATTCTCCTTGTGCTATAGTGTGCTTTAAAAAAACATTTTTTCTAGGGACAGAAAACTCTAGGTAGGGAGAGTGTCAGTTTCTTTCACTGTGCGAGTCCTTGTTTCTAGGGACAAAGAAGGAAAGTGAGGGGAATTCTCCTTGTGCTATAGTGTGCTTTAAAAAAACATTTTTTCTAGGGACAGAAAACTCTAGGTAGGGAGAGTGTCAGTGTCTTTTACTGTGCGAGTCCTTGTTTCTAGGGACAAAGAAGGAAAGTGAGGGGAATTCTCCTTGTGCTATAGTGTGCTTTAAAAAAACATTTTTTCTAGGGACAGAAAACTCTAGGTAGGGAGAGTGTCAGTGTCTTTTACTGTGCGAGTCCTTGTTTCTAGGGACAAAGAAGGAAAGTGAGGGGAATTCTCCTTGTGCTATAGTGTGCTTTAAAAAAACATTTTTTCTAGGGACAGAAAACTCTAGGTAGGGAGAGTGTCAGTGTCTTTTACTGTGCGAGTCCTTGTTTCTAGGGACAAAGAAGGAAAGTGAGGGGAATTCTCCTTGTGCTATAGTGTGCTTTAAAAAAACATTTTTTCTAGGGACAGAAAACTCTAGGTAGGGAGAGTGTCAGTGTCTTTTACTGTGCGAGTCCTTGTTTCTAGGGACAAAGAAGGAAAGTGAGGGGAATTCTCCTTGTGCTATAGTGTGCTTTAAAAAAACATTTTTTCTAGGGACAGAAAACTCTAGGTAGGGAGAGTGTCAGTTTCTTTCACTGTGCGAGTCCTTGTTTCTAGGGACAAAGAAGGAAAGTGAGGGGAATTCTCCTTGTGCTATAGTGTGCTTTAAAAAAAACATTTTTCTAGGGACAGAAAACTCTAGGTAGGGAGAGTGTCAGTTTCTTTCACTGTGCGAGTCCTTGTTTCTAGGGACAAAGAAGGAAAGTGAGGGGAATTCTCCTTGTGCTATAGTGTGCTTTAAAAAAACATTTTTTCTAGGGACAGAAAACTCTAGGTAGGGAGAGTGTCAGTTTCTTTCACTGTGCGAGTCCTTGTTTCTAGGGACAAAGAAGGAAAGTGAGGGGAATTCTCCTTGTGCTATAGTGTGCTTTAAAAAAACATTTTTTCTAGGGACAGAAAACTCTAGGTAGGGAGAGTGTCAGTTTCTTTCACTGTGCGAGTCCTTGTTTCTAGGGACAAAGAAGGAAAGTGAGGGGAATTCTCCTTGTGCTATAGTGTGCTTTAAAAAAACATTTTTTCTAGGGACAGAAAACTCTAGGTAGGGAGAGTGTCAGTTTCTTTCACTGTGCGAGTCCTTGTTTCTAGGGACAAAGAAGGAAAGTGAGGGGAATTCTCCTTGTGCTATAGTGTGCTTTAAAAAAACATTTTTTCTAGGGACAGAAAACTCTAGGTAGGGAGAGTGTCAGTGTCTTTTACTGTGCGAGTCCTTGTTTCTAGGGACAAAGAAGGAAAGTGAGGGGAATTCTCCTTGTGCTATAGTGTGCTTTAAAAAAACATTTTTTCTAGGGACAGAAAACTCTAGGTAGGGAGAGTGTCAGTGTCTTTTACTGTGCGAGTCCTTGTTTCTAGGGACAAAGAAGGAAAGTGAGGGGAATTCTCCTTGTGCTATAGTGTGCTTTAAAAAAACATTTTTTCTAGGGACAGAAAACTCTAGGTAGGGAGAGTGTCAGTGTCTTTTACTGTGCGAGTCCTTGTTTCTAGGGACAAAGAAGGAAAGTGAGGGGAATTCTCCTTGTGCTATAGTGTGCTTTAAAAAAACATTTTTTCTAGGGACAGAAAACTCTAGGTAGGGAGAGTGTCAGTTTCTTTCACTGTGCGAGTCCTTGTTTCTAGGGACAAAGAAGGAAAGTGAGGGGAATTCTCCTTGTGCTATAGTGTGCTTTAAAAAAACATTTTTCTTTCTCGTACATCACGGGACACAGAGCGACATAGTCATTACTAATGGGTTATATAGATACCGTCAGGTGCTGGCACTGGCAACTTCCAAAACCGGAAGTACCCTCCCCTATATAAGCCCCTCCCATCCGGGAGCACCTCAGTTTTTTGCCAGTGTCTAAGGTGTTGGCCAAGAAGAAACATGTGTTTTTCACTGAGCTTGCGTACAGGTTCTTTTGGGCCTCAGTAAGCTATTCCGGATCCGACCAAAAAAGCTTCATAGCTAAACGGTCGGTACCCGGGCCTTGCAGAGAAGAGCAAGGTTTTGCCTGTAATGCTTCTCTTAGGAGAGCTGGACCCTGGGATCCAGAGCTCTGGTCATACCCACGACCAAGATGTTTTCTGTGCAGGGTGCTATACAGGTCCAGGGGAGTGGAATCCTTGGGAACCCGGTCCCTGAAGGTTTGATTACAATGCCTGCCGTGATAGGTGAAGTTTGGGCTTTTGTGGACCAAACAAAGTCCTGCGGCGGGGAACAGGTAAGTGGGGGCCCCCAGGAACTTGGTTCTATTGGGGGACCCCCAAGCCTAATTTGTCTTTCTGTCTGTTACCTAATGGTATTCCCGCAAAATTCTGTGCATGCCTGTAACTACAAAAAAAATGTAATAATTTTTAATGGTGGTCAAGAAAAAAAAAAAAAATTTTTTTTATATATATTTAATATATTAGACTGCGGTACCTGTGTTTGTCCACTAGAGGCCGCTGTGGAATGTTTTCTTGTCATGTGGACTAGCTTCTTCTCAGCAGAGCAAAGTCCAGGCAGATGGTGAGTTCTCTTATAGGAAACTGCTTCCTCTGCCATGTTGCAGTGCTCGTCCATCCCCCGGCCTGCGGCAAAGAGGGGCCCTGGCTCCTGTCCCTTGTTACCATATTTGAAATTAGCGCCGAAGGCGCACGTGCCTGCGCGCGTGCACGCGCCTCTATATATAGAGGTGAGCCGGGAAAGGGGGCGGAGCCTGGGGGATGACGCTCTGTGCGCGCCGCAGCGCTTCTGCGCATGTGCGGGCGTCCCAGCAGTTTAAAAAAACCACAATATTGTAGTGAGCTGCCTATGAAGTACAGAGACAGAGCTGGCAACATTTAAAGGCATACAGCAAGCGGTTGATACAGGCATCCCCTAGAAAGGCACATTAGTAGACACCAACTGTGATATAGCAGCAATTGTGCTAGACTATTCTCAGTAAAAGTGGTGTATTACGGCTGGAATACCTCAGCTTTAGGCTTAGGAATATGCCGTCCAGAAGCTCCGGAACTGAATCTTCCAGGAAGCGAAGGGGGTCTCATCGGGCTCGGAGGATCTTGGGCATACTCCTGCTGCACCAGTCTCCCCTGAAGTTCAGAGGTAAGTGACCGTAGAGACCCCGCAGGGTACTTGGTACTGTGGCTGTCCTCAGTTCACCTGCTCCTGTGTATGTAACAGAGGAGGTTTTTTCCTCAGCTCTGGGAGGATTAGAGAGAGATTGTCAACATTTATCGCTGCCTCCCTGTCAGGGAAAGCACGCCCGATCTCCGTCTCCTCCTTCAGAGTGCCTGTTAGCAGAGCAACAGTCCCATACAGGGATCGACCTGCCTGAAGGGGATCAGGATGAGGTTGATTCTGTTATAGAGGAATCAACAGTGGGGGAACCTTTTCTCAGCATCTTAAGCTGAAAGATTATGGGTTCAGTCACTGACTAACATGGTCCGATCAGCATTTAAAAATGCACCTTGCGGAACCATCAACCACTACTGTATCCTCGTTGGGGTCGCTAGAAGCCCCCAGACTGTTTGTTCTTTTCCACTTCACCCTTTACTGAAAGGGCTCATTTACCAGGATTGGGAACGTCCTGAGAAAATATTTATTCCCCCAAGAGATTTCCGGTGGTCTATCCCATGGAGGATAAGTTCATCAAAAAAAAAAAAAAAAAAAAATGGAAGGTCCCTACAGTGGACGCAGCCATCTCTTGTATGTATAAATCACTGACATGTCCAGGGATAATGTCCAAATGTTCAAGAACCCAATAGATAAAAGATTGGAGTCCTTATGAAAATCTGCTTGGTGATACAACCAGCAGTAGCAGCTATTGGGGTCTGCTAAGCAGTGAAGGATCAGTTGAAACAGGTCTTGAGGGACTTGACAGATCAGCAGGCTTTGCCCTAGCTGATCTACCTAGAGCCTTAGGCTTTGCGGTTGACGCCATAGAGGATTCAGTCCATCAGGCCTCCCGCCTTACGCTGTCTATAGTACATATGCGTAGGCTCCTATGGCTCAAAAACTGGTCTGCTGAAGCTCCCTGTAAAGAATGGCTGGTTAGCGTCCCATTTCATGGTGAACGCTTATTCAGGGAAAACCTGGACAAATATATCCAGAAAATTTCCAGCGGTAAAAATACGCTCTTACCGGTTAAAAGCAGAGTTAGAGGTCCCTCTTTAAGAGGCCTGCTTCTCCAGTCCCTGGGGCATCGGCTGTGTAACAGTTCCGACGGCCTCCTCGGTCAAATCCCGGGGGTAAAAAACAGGGACAGTAGCAGGGTAATGAGAAACCCTGGGTCAGGGGAGGTACAAAACCTCCCCCAAAGTTAAATTCATTGAAGCCCCCACTCAGTCGGGTGGGGGGAGGACTCCAGTTGTTCGCAAGAGACCTGGCGGGACACGATCAAGACAGATAGGTGCTCTCCGCAGTAGGTTTGGGATACAGTTTGGAGTTAAAAGACTCTCCTCCTTCCCATTTTTGAGGTCAAACGTGCCAAGGGATCCCCGGAAGAGAGAGTCCCTCCTGTTGGCACTAGAACAACTATTGCTCCAAGGAGTAATTATGGAGGTTCCCCTGGAAGAATGAGGGTTCGAGTTTTACTCAAACCTCTTTACAGTCCCGAAGCAAACGCAGTCGGGAGGCCCATATTAATTCTAAAAGGGCTATACAAATTCCTGTATATCAGGACTTTCCGATGGAGTCGATCCGATCGGTGGCCACTGCCCTACAAGGGGAGGATTGGTTAGCCACGATCGACATCAAAGATGCTTATTTGCACATTCCCATCTTTCCAGTCCACCAAAAATTTCTACGCTTTGCAGTAGAAGGGCGCCATTTTCAGTTCAGAGCCTTACCCTTCGGTTTGGCCACAGCACCACGAGTGTTTACAAAAATTCTGGCCCTTTATTGGCCAATCTAAGAACACAAGGTGTAATGATAATGGCATATCTGGATGACTTGTTGCTGATAGACCACTCAGTGAAAAAACTAGACGTGGTCGTTCACAAGACGATCAAGTATCTGGAATCTCACGGTTGGATTATCAACCGAGACAAGTCAGCCCTAAAAACCAGTCAAAAGTCTGGAATACTTGGGGCTAAGGTTGGATTCAGGCCAGAGAAAAATATTCTTGCCTCGAGGAAAGGTGTTGTCTTTGAAAGATTTGATCCACTTAGTGGGTACAAAAAAGACAGCCGTCCATACGCCTGTATATGAGGCTGCTGGGAAAAATGGTGGCATCATTCGAAGCAGTACCCTACGGTCAATTCCATTCAAGGAATTTGCAAGGGGCCATACTGTCAGCCTGGAACAAAAAAGTTCAGGCCCTAGACTTACAATGTCCTTGTCCCCTTCCGTTCGCAAGAGCCTCCGTTGGTGGTGGGTTCCCCAGAATCTGGAAAAAAGGAAATCCTTCAGTCCGATTTCTTGGAAGGTGGTCACTACAGATGCCAGCCTTATAGGCTGGGGAGCAGTACTGGAGCAATAGTCTCTCCAGGGCAGATGGTCGGATGCAGAAAAGGCCCTGCCCATCAATCTCTTAGAGATACGAGCAGCCCGGTATGCCCTAGTAGCATGGACATCCAAACTCCAAGGGTCCCCTGTCAGAATTCAATCAGACAATGCCACAGCAGTGGCATATATCAATCATCAGGGGGGCACCAGGAGTCGTGCAGCCCAGAGGGAAGTAAATTACATCCTGAAATGGGCAGGAAAAATATGTCCCAGCCATATCTGCGGTATTCATTCCAGGAGTGGAGAATTGGAAGGCGGACTTTCTAAGTCGCCAGCAATTAGGCCCAGAGGAAGGGTCCCTTCACCCCGAGGTTTTCTGGACAATATGTCAGCGGTGGGGAACATCGGATGTAGATCTTCTAGCATCCAGATTCAACGCAAAGGGGGATAGGTTTGTCTCTCGGACAAGGGATCCCCTAGCTTGCGGCTCGGATGCCCTAGTGTTCCCTGGGGATCAGTTCAAGCTGATATATGCATTCACACCGCCACAATGGTTACCTCGATTACTCCGCAGAATCAGGGTAGAAAAGAAACCAGTGATTCCGGTGGCTCCAGCGTGGCCCCGAAGAGCGTGGTACGCGGAGATTGTAAAATTTCAGTGGGGAGTCCTTGGACTCTCCCACGTCGTCCGGCTTTCGCAAGGACCGATATACCACCCTTCCTTACCAGCCCTAGGTTTGACGGCCTGGCTATTGAAGCCCACATTCTAAAAAAGAGAGGGCTCTCTAATGCTGTGGTATCTACCATGATCAATGCCAGGAAGCCGGTATCCAGGCAGATCTACTATAGAATCTGGAAGGCGTACATCGCGTGGTGTGAGGCCAAGAAATGGCATCCACATAAGTACGTAATAGGTAGGATTCTGGACTTCCTACAGTGGGCTGTAGATAGGAAGCTTGCCTTGAGTACTATCAAGGGTCAGATTTCGGCCTTGTCAATATTTTTTCAAAGGCCCTTGGCTTCGCATTCACTAGTCAAAGCCTTTATACAAGGAGTGATGCGTATTAGGCCTCCGGTTAATATTCCCATATGTCCATGGGATCTAAACTTGGTTCTGTCGGTTCTACAGAAACAACCATTTGAACCATTACAGCATATTTCCTTGGTGCTTCTCACCAGGAAATTGATTTTTCTAGTAGCCATTTGTTCGGCTAAAAGAGTATCGGAATTAGCAGCTATGTCCTGTAAGGAGCCATATCTGGTTATCCATAAGGACAGAGTAGTGTTACGTCCTCATCCAGCCTTTCTTCCTAAGGTGGTATCGAGGTTTCATTTGAACCAAGATGTGGTTCTTCCTTCTTTTTTCCCCAAACCTACTTCGGTAGAGGAAAAGTTATTGCATTCTTTGGATGTAGTAAGAGCAGTTAAAGCTTATCTAAAAGCCACTGCTCAGATTCGCAGAACGGATACTTTGTTTATTCTGCCGGAAGGCCCCAGAAAGGGTCAGGCAGCGTCAAAGTCTACTTTAGCCAAGTGGATTCGACAGGTCATTATGCAAGCTTATGGCTTGAGAAGGAGACCGCCTCCGTTCAAAGTTAGAGCGCACTCCACGAGAGCAGTTGGAACTTCATGGGCAGTGCATCACCAGGCCTCCCTGGCTCAAATCTGTAAGGCCGCAACATGGTCTTCGGTACACACGTTTACTAGGTCCTACCAGGTGGACGTTAGAAGTCAGGAGGATGTCGCCTTTGGGCGCAGTGTGTTGCAGGCCGCAAAAGATCCTCATGTCTGATAGCGCTCAGCTTATATATGGTGTATCCCCCCCCTCATTTGGCATTGCTTTAGGACATCCCATTAGTAATGACTATGTCGCTCTGTGTCCCGTGATGTACGAGAAAGAAAATAGGATTTTTATAACAGCTTACCTGTAAAATCCTTTTCTTGGAGTACATCACGGGACACAGAGCTCCCGCCCCTCTTTAGGGACACTTATTGCTTTGCTACAAAACTGAGGTGCTCCCGGATGGGAGGGGCTTATATAGGGGAGGGTACTTCCGGTTTTGGAAGTTGCCAGTGCCAGCACCTGACGGTATCTATATAACCCATTAGTAATGACTATGTCGCTCTGTGTCCCGTGATGTACTCCAAGAAAAGGATTTTACAGGTAAGCTGTTATAAAAATCCTATTTTTCTAGGGACAGAAAACTCTAGGTAGGGAGAGTGTCAGTTTCTTTCACTGTGCGAGTCCTTGTTTCTAGGGACAAAGAAGGAAAGTGAGGGGAATTCTCCTTGTGCTATAGTGTGCTTTAAAAAAACATTTTTTCTAGGGACAGAAAACTCTAGGTAGGGAGAGTGTAAGTTTCTTTCACTGTGCGAGTCCTTGTTTCTAGGGACAAAGAAGGAAAGTGAGGGGAATTCTCCTTGTGCTATAGTGTGCTTTAAAAAAACATTTTTTCTAGGGACAGAAAACTCTAGGTAGGGAGAGTGTCAGTTTCTTTCACTGTGCGAGTCCTTGTTTCTAGGGACAAAGAAGGAAAGTGAGGGGAATTCTCCTTGTGCTATAGTGTGCTTTAAAAAAACATTTTTTCTAGGGACAGAAAACTCTAGGTAGGGAGAGTGTCAGTTTCTTTCACTGTGCGAGTCCTTGTTTCTAGGGACAAAGAAGGAAAGTGAGGGGAATTCTCCTTGTGCTATAGTGTGCTTTAAAAAAACATTTTTTCTAGGGACAGAAAACTCTAGGTAGGGAGAGTGTCAGTGTCTTTTACTGTGCGAGTCCTTGTTTCTAGGGACAAAGAAGGAAAGTGAGGGGAATTCTCCTTGTGCTATAGTGTGCTTTAAAAAAACATTTTTTCTAGGGACAGAAAACTCTAGGTAGGGAGAGTGCCAGGCCTCGTACACACGACCGATTTTCTCGTCGTAAACAGTCAAGAAAAGTGCCGCGAGAGTTTTTTTGTCTAGAAAAACGTTCGTGTGTATGGTTTTACGACGAGAAACTTGACGAGAATCTCGACGAGAAAATAGAGAACCTGCTCTCTATTTTCTCGTCAGGAGTCCAGATTTCCTCGTCGTGTTTCTCGTCGGCCTGTTTTGTGACGAGAAAATGGTTCGTGTGTATGCTTTTACGACTCTTCCAAAAGTGCGCATGCTCACAAGCAACTATGAGACGGGAGCGCATCTTCTGGTAAAACAAGCCTTCATAATGGAGAGAGCACATTCGTCACGCTCATAAATATTTCATCATTTAAATGTTCTGCATTGAATTCTTCGTTAGAATGTTACATTAATCAAAACGAGAGACCTTCTTTTGCTGCTGATATTCACACAGAGTTATGCCTTATTTTTAACCTTTTTCATGCTGCTCTTTATAAGATTTATGTGTATTATATCGTGCAAGTTTTTAGGAATAATTTAAATGGTTAGATTTTTCAAAATGATGTTAATTATAATTTCTCAATGTTTTGATAGCGATCTCCCATTTAATTTTCTAATCTATATTTTTAAAATTTCACACCATGTTTTTGAGCTAATCAGATTTAGTTATTCTTTTGGGGGGGTGATATCTGTGCCTTTTATTGTCAGTCAAATGTATCTGCTTACTCCAAAGCTTGATTTTTTTTATTTAAAAATACACATAGTCAAGTATGAACTTAAACAAAAAACACATTTATTCATGTTTATAAATTAAATAAAGAGAAGGCAGCGCTGGAGAAGCTGCTGCCATTTGTGCATCCCAGGGACCCCAGAGCACACAGCAACCCTGTGTGGACACTAAAATTGGGAGCTTGAGAAGGCCCACATTTCAGAACACAATCTGATGCTGGCCTCCCAGAGGTCAGGAACAGCAGCAGGTGAGATATATGTCCCAAGTGTGTGGTACTACAACAGGCTGCCTTCTGTCCGACCAGTGCGACCACAATGAAGCAAGGCCATCACTTCCTCTTCTTCCTGGCAACCTTCCCTGCAGCCTTTACTGAAGCCTTCCTTCTTCGTTTAGCTGGAGGCTGGCCCACTGGAGGGGTACTCCTGTCAGGAGGAGGAGGTGGAGGTGTAGCAGAAGGGGGTGGGGCAGAAGAAGAAGGTGGAGGTGTAGCAGAAGGGGGTGGGGCAGAAGGTGGAGGTGTAGCAGAAGGGGGTGGGGCAGAAGGTGGAGGTGTAGCAGAAGGGGGTGGGGCAGAAGAAGAAGGTGGAGGTGTAGCAGAAGGGGGTGGGGCAGAAGGTGGAGGGGTAGCAGAAGGGGGTGGGGCAGAAGAGGAAGGTGGAGGTGGAGGTTGAGGTTGGGTCAGTTGGGCCACCTCACATATGGCGGTATTGGGGGTAATTTGCTCCATCACCCCCTTGTTGAGCAAGGTGATGAGCAGGGGTTCGCATAGGAGGCGTTGCTCCATGCTCATCACCTTGAACTTAGCCTCCACTAGGCCGGCAATGGCCTCTTCAGGGGATGTGGGCTCCTTGAGGGTGGCATGGGCCTCTTTAATAAGGGCCATTGCTGCCTCACTGGTGGTCCTGTCCCTCCTGCCTCTTTTGTGAAGCCTGATGGGAGGCACCTGGGATCTGGTGCTTCTCCTTTGCCCTGCCACCTCCTGTCTGCCACTGGGCCCTGCCACCTCCTGTCTGCCACTGGGCCCTGCCACCTCCTGGCTGCCACTGGGCCCTGCCACCTCCTGTCTGCCACTGGGCCCTGCCACCTCCTGGCTGCCACTGGGCCCTGCCACCTCCTGGCTGCCACTGGGCCCTGCCACCTCCTGGCTGCCACTGGGCCCTTCCTCCTCCTGCCTGACAGTTTCCAGACCCTCCTCCTGGCTGATTTCATCCTGTGTATGAAAAAGAAACATAGTTTAATATGTTGGTTTAATCTTTGCATCAAACTTTGTAATCCTGATGGAAGCAATTAGAATGTAAATGCATAAATCCTTGCTTTAAATTTACCACTACATCAGCTTGACTATTTACCACACAATTAAGTGCAGAATAATGTCTACAGATCATGATTTCACTTGTTGAATACAAAATAATGTATGTTTCTCATCCTGACATATTTGGGAAACATTAATTTTATCCCACTACATTTTCAGTTAATACTATACCTGGCTCCAGATGGCCAAATCAGGATCATCCAGGATGGCTGCCTCCTCTTGCTCCAGAGAAGGCTCAGGTTGGCTGCAGGGAAGTCTGGGGGGAAGAGTGGAGAGTGATGGCCTTGGCTCAATGTGGTCATCCAGGAAGGACATCCTGCTGTAGTACCACAAAACCGGGACATAAACATCATCTGCTGCTGCTCCTGACCTCTGAGAAGCCAGCACCTTAGAGCGTTCAGTCCTGTAGGTACCTCTCAAGCTCCCAATTTTAGTGTCCACTTGTTTTGCTGTGGCTGTGGGCACCTTGGTATGCACAAATGGGAGCAGCTTCTCCAGCGCTGCTTTTCTCACCCCTTTTTTTTTATGGATGGGGTTTTTGGTCTCCCACAGAGCCGGCAGCTCCCTTACCCGGTCAATAAATTCCGCCAGGAACTCTTTGTCGCTAATAAATACATTCATATTGTATCTGCAAGTAAAATAAATTATATTTAAATAATGTGAGGCAAACAGTCTAACCTCCTTCACATCCTAGTCACCATATATATCCTCCAACAATCTCAAGACAGTATAGGCCAACAATTTTAACAAGTCTCACAAAATCACATACCTTCGTTCGCACGTCCGTCACTTGAACTCCTCTCTCCGCACACCGAACGTACTATAGTCACATGTGTGTTTGCTATATACACACCACGCATGCGTCCAAATTCGAACACGTCGCTCCGCACACGTCGCCCGCCCATGACGTTCTAACTAACATCTTTTCCCCGCCCCTTCTCTTTCGGCGCGCAGACAGATATGGCGGAGTTACAGCAGGTGTCTGATAATTCCGCAACTAGCGAGGAGACAAGCCCGGAGACCGAGGACACGTCACGATCAAGGAGGAGATTCAAGGCATCGAATATGTCTTTGGCGGAGATGGTGGAGATGGTGGACATCTTGGTCAAGGCTGATTATGATGCCAAGCATGGGCCGTATAGCAAACCAAATAGAAGGAAGGCCAAAATCCTCACTAAAGTTGTGAAGAGTCTGAGGGCGAAGTTCGGGGTGAAACGCTCAAATGAGCAGCTCAGAAAGAGGTGGTCAGACCTCAAACTGAGGGAGCCAGACCAGTTGAGGAGCATAAAGAGGATGCTCGCTAAAAGTAAGTAAAATGACGACCTTTCTGCTATTAATCTTTTTAGAAACTGACTTTTTTTTTTTTTAAAGCATATTGGACTCCCTTCCAAAATGTATTATTTTGAACTAGGTTGGGCACAGTAATCGTTCGTTACGTTACCGACACTTCGTTCGGCCACTATCCGTGGTTTTGGCTTATTTAAGACCCCCAAAAGTAATTAGACATCTGCCATTTTTGATCAAGTATTGTGGATAATTTTTAAGTCTAGATGATGTGTTTGTAAGGAGAATGAAATGCAAACTTTAATCAGTGTAAAGGAGAGGACACTCAGCAGCTGCTTCCACATCTGTACTTTGGAGCACTATAGTGTGGGCCACCAGACCCGCCTTTTTTGGGTGTCCCACACAGGTGCATCAGAGTTTATTTGTGGTGCCTCCATGTCCAAAAAATTACATCCAAATGTGAATAATAAACATATTTGGGGTCATAAAGAATGCATTTTTCTTTAAATTCCGCACAAACACACACTTGTACCCCACTTCCAAACAATTTAGCCTGTTTTAAGTTTAAAAATGAGATTTTTACAGTGTGATAAATAGACCTTTGGTTTTATTCTCATAGGGGAGAGAAGACTGGGAGGAGGACACTCCAGGGAGCACATGCACCCCACAACTTCCAAGCAACCCCAAACTCCCAAAGATCCACAACCGAAAGATGTGCAGGAAGTTGAGGTGGAGGAAGGAGAAGTGCAGGAAGGAGAGGTGGATGACGTTGTGGATCTGGTCACCACAACAGGTCAGTATCTGACACCACAGCTTAAGGTAAGCGAGGTAGGCCTGCAGAGTTTTATTAATTTTTTTTAATGGTTTTTAGGGGATGGAAATGTTGTGAAGGATAGCACACCGTTCTCTGCTGACAGTGCCCTCCGCCTCATCCAGCAAGTGATGGAATGTAGCACGGAACTGGACCTAATTAAACAAAGAATCCATGTGATGGAACAAACATTTAAAGACATTCTCGATGTTTTGGGGAGAATTCAATAAGCCATCCAAACACATTTGTTTTTACATGTTTGTTTTTATATTTTTACTAATTTTTTGAGTAACAAAGCAGCCAAAAATTGAATATGCACACAGTGTGTGAACATGTGCTATCTGCCATCAGGGGATATCCATGTACGTCTTTTGTGGGTGCAACCCCTTCCTCGTATCAAAAGTCGGTGAACTGAGGAAGGGGATGCACCCCCAAAACACATCCATTGATCACCCCTGATGGCAGATAGCACATGTTGACAATAGGGATCAGGATTGTAAACTTCCTATTTGCAAAAAAGTAAAAATGTGTGCATATTGAATTTTTGGCTGGGCAAGGGGTGGCAGGACCCCATATTAGGACGGGCACATAGAGACATAGTTTGTGTAACTGAATGTCTCAGATTGCTCAGAGGTATCCAATGTTGTCATTTTAGAAATGCAAGTGGTATTTTTGTATTTTCATAAGCCAAAATTTGACGGGTTGTGGTCAGGCCAACCCCAAAGTAAAACAAAAAAAAATGTGCAGAGAGTAAAATATTTGACCACAAACAACGTGTAGCTTCTTTTTATAATACTCTCTAAGCTTATTTGGTTCTTTTGTAAGGTAACATAGTGAAATTGGTTGTTATTTACTAAAGTAAAATACACTTGCCACTACAAATGCACAAAGACAAACTAGGAGACAGGAAAGAACAAATAATTAAAGGTTTAAACAAGATTTTTATTGGGATACTTAGACATAGGCTGGCATAGGAATTGCCCCCCTACCCGTGAAATACTCCATGTATTTGTCCCGAACCACACGGGCATTTTGGGGGGGCAAGCCAAGACGGGCAGATTCCAGGCCCGGAAGGGGATTTGCAGGGGAAAGTCCAGCCTCTGGCAAAACTGAGGCCATATATGAATTCGCTTTGCGGCAAAGAAAATTGTGTAGCACACAGCAGCATAACACTACATAGTTTATTTTGTAGTCCGCCAAGTGGATGGAAGTCATAAAAAGGCGGAACCGGCTGGCCATTATGCCGAAGGCATTTTCAACGACTCTTCGGGCCCTGGCCAGCCGGTAATTGAACACACTCTTCTCTGGGGTCAGGGTCCTCTGTGGAAATGGCCTCATAAGATGCCGTCCGAGTCCGAAGGCTTCATCAGCCAAGAAAACAAAGGGGAGTCCTTCAATATTCCCTGCATCCGGTGGCAATGCAAGGTCGTCACTCTGGAGACGGAGGGCAAACTCCGTCTGGATGAAGGATCCCCCATCGGACATCCGGCCATTCTTCCCTACATCAACATAGAGGAATTCATACCGTGCTGACACCACCGCCATCAGCACAATGCTATGAAACCCCTTGTAGTTGTAGTAGTAGGATCCAGAACGGGGTGGCGGCACGATGCGGACGTGCTTCCCGTCTATGGCACCACCGCAGTTGGGGAAGTCCCACCGCGTGGCAAACTCCGATGCCACAGTCTGCCATTCCTGTGGCGTTGAAGGAAGCTGTGGAGTGAAACAAGATGAAATAATATTAGAAAAACAAAGGCATACATTACAAGCAAATTCAAGACCAAAAAATTAGAGACCAACATCAATCTAATTATACGTTTATTAAGGTGTGTAAAAAAAGTATAATGGAAGGCTCATTTATCATATTCATCACCCCCTCTGATGGGCCATTACTAAATTATTTTGGGGGGGGGAGATGTGTTTGGCCACAGGATAGCATTGCAGTGGCGGTGCGTCCAGAGTGGGCGCTGGAGCACTGTCCCCCCTCTCCTGTGCCCATCACTCAGAACAATACATAGGTTCATGCGTTGCATGAACCTATGTATTGTCTATGCCGCACACTATTCAGGTGGATGGCCTCTTGTAAAGCGACCGACATATGATTAATTGCGTCATTTAGGGGGTTAAAATTGCAGAGCAGAAACAGGTATTAAAAAAGTCTTGCAAATTACAACCTGAGGGATGTAATTGGCTTCCTCAAAGAAAAATCGGGGACGCAAGGAGGGGGCATTCCTTGTGTAAACACTGACAGGCAGCTCTGGCAATCATGTTCACCAAGTCTGTTTAATGGTAACATGATTGGCTGATGCAACATGAAGGGAAGGAGAAGACATCAAGGACAGAAGAAGGATGGCGCTGACCACAAGAAGGTAAGTGCAGGGCTGGGGGGAAACTGGCTGCAATAGAGGGGACTAAATGGCTGCATTGGAGGGGACAACTGGGGGCGTTTATTAGGCAACAGAGCAAAAAAGGAGGAAGTTTATTTCCGAAATTGGGGTTGTAACCCCCCAACATTTGGAGCAACAGGCGCCCCTGCTGGAAAATTTAGTGAGGGGAAATATTTAGGGAGGATAAAAAAGGGGCATTTAAAAAATTCCAGCATGCATGGGGACAAAGGGGACATTCTCAGCATATTACAATCATGGTAATTAGGAAAGGATGAAAGAAATACAATACATTAGCATACATGTAATACATAAAATGTGATGTGAAGGGAGAAAACTTACCCTAATATAGTCCTCCTGCAGGACTTGTATAATAGCAGAACAGGTGTCTGGGATTATGAGGCCCAGAGCCTGGGGGGAGATGCCTGTGGTGAACTTCAAGTCCTGAAGACTTCTCCCTGTCGCCAGGTAACGCAACGTGGCGATGAGCCTCTGCTCAGCACTGATGGCTTCCCGCATAACGGTGTCCTTCCTGGTAATATAGGGGGACACCAAAGCCAACAGTTCCTGAAAAACAGGGTCAGACATCCTCAGAAAATTCCTGTAGTCCTCAGGATTATTCTCGACGATCTCCCGCAGCAGAGGCATGTGGCAGAATTGGTCCCGCTGGAGCAACCAATTCTTGGTCCATGAACTCCTCCTCACACCATTCATGGACTGGTCTTGGTCCAAAACAAGCAGACCAACACCAAGCGCACGCACAGCACGAACTCGACGACGAGAACGTCCAGGCGACATGGCTAGGAAACGGTCGTCTAATCAGAACGTACAGAACAGAACGCACTTTAGAACAGCAAGGCCTATGAATAACGAACTGAAATTCAGAAACGAACAGGCAAGAACGCACTGTAAAACAGATACGACCTGCCTAGACGCCCTGAAAGTCAAGATACGAACCCACAAGCACAAACTGAACGGCAGAAAACGATCTGAAAAGTACGAAGACTGAAAAGCGCGAATCGTCTCTTCCCAAACTTTTACTTCACACGCGGTAACACGAGATCAGCAAAAGCAGCCCAAGGGGTGGCGCCAAGAAAAAAGATCTTCCCCTTTATAGTGCCGTCGTACGTGCTGGACGTGAGCGCAGAGAACCACAAGGAAATTGGGAAATGACAGTGTGTACGCATAGAAAGCTTGACGAGAAAATCGACAAGCTTAACAAGAATCTCGTCGAAAAAAACAACGTGTTTTTTACGACGAGAAAATCGGTCGTGTGTACGAGGCCTCAGTTTCTTTCACTGTGCGAGTCCTTGTTTCTAGGGACAAAGAAGGAAAGTGAGGGGAATTCTCCTTGTGCTATAGTGTGCTTTAAAAAAACATTTTTTCTACGGACAGAAAACTCTAGGTAGGGAGAGTGTCAGTTTCTTTCACTGTGCGAGTCCTTGTTTCTAGGGACAAAGAAGGAAAGTGAGGGGAATTCTCCTTGTGCTATAGTGTGCTTTAAAAAAAAAATTTTTCTAGGGACAGAAAACTCTAGGTAGGGAGAGTGTCAGTGTCTTTTACTGTGCGAGTCCTTGTTTCTAGGGACAAAGAAGGAAAGTGAGGGGAATTCTCCTTGTGCTATAGTGTGCTTTAAAAAAACATTTTTTCTAGGGACAGAAAACTCTAGGTAGGGAGAGTGTCAGTGTCTTTTACTGTGCGAGTCCTTGTTTCTAGGGACAAAGAAGGAAAGTGAGGGGAATTCTCCTTGTGCTATAGTGTGCTTTAAAAAAACATTTTTTCTAGGGACAGAAAACTCTAGGTAGGGAGAGTGTCAGTTTCTTTCACTGTGCGAGTCCGTGTTTCTAGGGACAAAGAAGGAAAGTGAGGGGAATTCTCCTTGTGCTATAGTGTGCTTTAAAAAAACATTTTTTCTAGGGACAGAAAACTCTAGGTAGGGAGAGTGTCAGTTTCTTTCACTGTGCGAGTCCTTGTTTCTAGGGACAAAGAAGGAAAGTGAGGGGAATTCTCCTTGTGCTATAGTGTGCTTTAAAAAAACATTTTTTCTAGGGACAGAAAACTCTAGGTAGGGAGAGTGTCAGTGTCTTTTACTGTGCGAGTCCTTGTTTCTAGGGACAAAGAAGGAAAGTGAGGGGAATTCTCCTTGTGCTATAGTGTGCTTTAAAAAAACATTTTTTCTAGGGACAAAAAACTCTAGGTAGGGAGAGTGTCAGTTTCTTTCACTGTGCGAGTCCTTGTTTCTAGGGACAAAGAAGGAAAGTGAGGGGAATTCTCCTTGTGCTATAGTGTGCTTTAAAAAAACATTTTTTCTAGGGACAGAAAACTCTAGGTAGGGAGAGTGTCAGTTTCTTTCACTGTGCGAGTCCTTGTTTCTAGGGACAAAGAAGGAAAGTGAGGGGAATTCTCCTTGTGCTATAGTGTGCTTTAAAAAAACATTTTTTCTAGGGACAGAAAACTCTAGGTAGGGAGAGTGTCAGTGTCTTTTACTGTGCGAGTCCTTGTTTCTAGGGACAAAGAAGGAAAGTGAGGGGAATTCTCCTTGTGCTATAGTGTGCTTTAAAAAAACATTTTTTCTACGGACAGAAAACTCTAGGTAGGGAGAGTGTCAGTGTCTTTTACTGTGCGAGTCCTTGTTTCTAGGGACAAAGAAGGAAAGTGAGGGGAATTCTCCTTGTGCTATAGTGTGCTTTAAAAAAACATTTTTTCTAGGGACAGAAAACTCTAGGTAGGGAGAGTGTCAGTTTCTTTCACTGTGCGAATCCTTGTTTCTAGGGACAAAGAAGGAAAGTGAGGGGAATTCTCCTTGTGCTATAGTGTGCTTTAAAAAAACATTTTTTCTAGGGACAGAAAACTCTAGGTAGGGAGAGTGTCAGTGTCTTTTACTGTGCGAGTCCTTGTTTCTAGGGACAAAGAAGGAAAGTGAGGGGAATTCTCCTTGTGCTATAGTGTGCTTTAAAAAAACATTTTTTCTAGGGACAGAAAACTCTAGGTAGGGAGAGTGTCAGTTTCTTTCACTGTGCGAGTCCTTGTTTCTAGGGACAAAGAAGGAAAGTGAGGGGAATTCTCCTTGTGCTATAGTGTGCTTTAAAAAAACATTTTTTCTAGGGACAGAAAACTCTAGGTAGGGAGAGTGTCAGTTTCTTTCACTGTGCGAGTCCTTGTTTCTAGGGACAAAGAAGGAAAGTGAGGGGAATTCTCCTTGTGCTATAGTGTGCTTTAAAAAAACATTTTTTCTAGGGACAGAAAACTCTAGGTAGGGAGAGTGTCAGTTTCTTTCACTGTGCGAGTCCTTGTTTCTAGGGACAAAGAAGGAAAGTGAGGGGAATTCTCCTTGTGCTATAGTGTGCTTTAAAAAAACATTTTTTCTAGGGACAGAAAACTCTAGGTAGGGAGAGTGTCAGTTTCTTTCACTGTGCGAGTCCTTGTTTCTAGGGACAAAGAAGGAAAGTGAGGGGAATTCTCCTTGTGCTATAGTGTGCTTTAAAAAAACATTTTTTCTAGGGACAGAAAACTCTAGGTAGGGAGAGTGTCAGTGTCTTTTACTGTGCGAGTCCTTGTTTCTAGGGACAAAGAAGGAAAGTGAGGGGAATTCTCCTTGTGCTATAGTGTGCTTTAAAAAAACATTTTTTCTAGGGACAGAAAACTCTAGGTAGGGAGAGTGTCAGTGTCTTTTACTGTGTGAGTCCTTGTTTCTAGGGACAAAGAAGGAAAGTGAGGGGAATTCTCCTTGTGCTATAGTGTGCTTTAAAAAAAATTTTTTCTAGGGACAGAAAACTCTAGGTAGGGAGAGTGTCAGTGTCTTTTACTGTGCGAGTCCTTGTTTCTAGTGACAAAGAAGGAAAGTGAGGGGAATTCTCCTTGTGCTATAGTGTGCTAAAGCATTCCTCATCAACCATCTTTGAAATCCTTGTTTTTTGGACAGTCAGGGAAATTGTCGTTGTGCTATTCTGTGCAAAAGCAATCATCCTCAACCATATTTAGAAATCCTTAAGTAAAGGGACAGAGAAGGACACCTGAAGGTAGCCCTTATTGCTTTTTTCCCATCTCCCTGCAGGCCATCTATTAGAATGTCTGGAAGGCAAACAAGGAGAGGCAGACAGTCAGGAGGCAATAAAAGAGGGCAGGCAGGCTCTGTGTCTGGGGGCAA
The DNA here is from genome assembly GCA_029206835.1 of Rana muscosa. Lineage (NCBI taxonomy): Eukaryota > Metazoa > Chordata > Amphibia > Anura > Ranidae > Rana > Rana muscosa. The sequence goes on from CM055128.1 coordinate 183,993,190, forward strand.
CAGTGCTGGTCGTGGACGCGGTGCATTGTCATCAGCACATGGCCATGGGACACGCTTGTCCTTCTTTTCGGCAGCTGGACATGTTGAGCCACATCATGCCGAAGACTTGGTAGAGTGGATGACCAAGCCCTCCTCCTCCTCCTCATCCTCTCTCACTCAGGCTCAGGGTACTGGCAAAGCAGCTGCCAAAGCGTCCTCTTCCCTGGTATCAATGTCAGACTCATCATCAGTCACTCCTTCCCTAGACCCACCATGTCCTCCTCCTGAGGAGTCCCCCGAACTGTTTGAGCACAGTGTTGGGTACATGCTCCAGGAGGATGCCCAGCATTTCGAAGGGTCTGATGATGAAACCCAGCTACAGGAAGGCAGTAGCGTGAGAGCAGACAGAGGGGATGCTCAAGAAGGACACCAATAGTGCCTAATAGGAGAGAGGAGGAGGAGGAGGATGAGGAGGAGGCACATCTCCAACGAGGCAGGATGCCCTTTGGTGGCCAGCGTAAGGGCAGTACACCGACGGAATCACACCGCAGAGCTCCGCCTGTGCAGGGCGCTGCCTCTGCCCGTCATTCAAAAAGTTCCTTGGTGTGGGCCTTTTTTGAGGCTAGTGCATCAGATCGCACAGCTGCTGTTTGCAACATATGTCTCAAGCGTATATCGCGTGGCCAAAACATCAGCCGCTTGGGTACCACATGCCTGACCAGACATATGTTGACCTGCCATGCAGCTCGTTGGCAAGCCTACCTCAAAGACCCACACCAAAGAACAAAGCGGACCTCTCCTTGCACCGCATCAGCTGGGATCTCCAACCCCACTATAACTTCAGTCCTCTCTGAAACATGCACTGAGAGGAATGAAGGTGTAGAATTAGGTGTGTCACAGCCAAGTACTTGCGGCCACTCTGCTAGCAGTACACCGACGTCCGATTCTAGCAGGCAAATTTCCCTGCCCCAGCTGCTGGACCGTCGAAAGAAGTTCACTCCCAGCCATCCACATGCCCAGCGGTTGAATGCTAGCTTGGCTAAATTGCTAGCGCTTCAACTGCTGCCTTTTCAGTTGGTAGACTCGGCCCCCTTCCGTGAGTTTGTGCAATGTGCGGTTCCTCAGTGGCAGGTTCCCAAACGCCACTTTTTCTCACGGAAGGCTATTCCGGCTCTCTACCGGCATGTGGAAGGCAATGTCTTGGCCTCGCTGGACAGGGCGGTCAGCGGTAAGGTGCATATTACCGCTGACTCATGGTCCAGCAGGCATGGACAGGGACGTTACCTTTCTTTCACGGCCCATTGGGTCACTCTTTTGGCAGCTGGGAAGGATGCAGGACAAGGTGCAGTAGTGTTGGAGGTTGTTCCACCGCCACGCCTCCAAAATGCTACTACTGGTTGTGACACACCTCTCTCCTCCACCCCCTCCTCTTCTTCTTCCTCCATGGCCTCTTCCTGTGGTTTGTCCTATGAACCAGCGGTGCTCCGTAGCCGTTCACGGGGCTACGCAAGTACGCAGGCAAAAAGATGCCATGCCGTGCCGTGCTTGCGCTGGTGTGTTTGGGGGACAGAAGCCACACTGGGGCAGAGGTCCTGTCTGCTCTGCAGGGCCAGGCCGAGAGGTGGTTGACGCCACGCCAGCTTAAGCCAGGAATGGTGGTTTGCGACAATGGCACCAACCTCCTCTCCGCCCTCCGACAGGGACAACTGACCCTTGTGCCCTGTGTGGCTCACGTCCTTAACCTGGTGGTGCAGCGGTTCTTGGGCAGGTACCCGGGCTTACAGGATGTCCTGAGGCAGGCCAGGAAAGTCTGTGTGCATTTCCGCAGATCTTATAATGCCAGTGCTCGCCTGGCTGAGCTGCAAAAGGAGTTGAACCTGCCCAAGAACCGCCTTATATGTGACATGCCCACCAGGTGGAACTCAACGTTGGCCATGCTGCAGCGGCTGCACACGCAGCAGAGGGCCATCAATGAGTACCTGTGCGACTACGGCACCAGGACAGGGTCAGGGGAGCTTGGTTTTTTTCCTCCACGCCAGTGGGGCATGATCAGGGATGCATGCACTGTCCTGGCACCATTTGAGGAGGCCACGAGGATGGTGAGCAGTGACAGTGCATGCATCAGTGACACTGTACCTCTTGTCCACCTGTTGGAGCACACGCTGCGTGGAATAATGGACAGGGCACTTGAGGCAGAACAGAGGCAGGAAGAGGAGGACTTCCTTGCCTCTCAAGGCCCCCTTTACCCAGACAGTGTTCCTTCTGTCCCACCCATCGCACAGGAAGAGGAGGAGGAGGAGGAGGAGGAGGAGGAGGATTGTGTCAGCATGGAGGTGGAGGCTGGCACTCAGCATCATCAGCAGCAGTCTTTTAGGGATGATTTACAGTCCCAAGAAACCAGTGGACTTGTACGTGGCTGGGAGGAGGTGGCTGCGGATCATGTCGTCCTTAGTGACCCAGAGGACTCCGGAGCGAATGCCTCAGCAAACCTACGCTGCATGGCCTCCCTGATCCTGCAAAGTCTGCGGAAGGATCCTCGTATTCTTCGGATCAAGGAGAGGGACCATTACTGGCTGGCCACTCTCCTTGATCCACGGTACAAGGGTAAGGTTGCGGACCTTATGTTACCTTTGCAGAGGGAGCAGAGGATGAGACAACTCCGGGAGGCCTTGCAGAAAGGTCTGTGCAACGCGTTCCCAGAGACTGGGAGGTTACAAACTCCTGGTCCTGGACAACGAGTTGCTGAGGCTTCGGCCAGTCAAAGAAGGAGCGGTGGGGAAGGTGGCCGTCTGACCGATGCGTTCAGACAATTCTTTAGTCCGCAGCCCCAAAGTATGATCGGTTCCAGCAACCATCGCCAGCGTCTGATAAACATGGTGCAGGAATATCTAGGGGCAAGGTCAGACTTGGCACCTTCCCCACCGAAAATCCTCTGGCTTACTGGGTCTTGAGGATGGATCACTGGCCAGAGCTTGCACAGTATGCAATTGAGCTACTGGCCTGTCCTGCATCCAGCTTTCTTTCGGAACGCACATTCAGTGCTGCTGGAGGATTTGTCACGGATCACAGGGTGCGCCTGTCCACCGACTCGGTTGATCGACTGACTTTCATCAAGATGAACCAGTCTTGGATCACCACCAGCTACCACACACCTGATGCTGATATAACAGACTAATTGATTTTAACATGTCACATCCCTTCAAGACTGATGCTGATGCTGAGTGCCTGTGCTGTTATGTTGACTGGCTATCCTCCTCCTCCGAGTCCTCAATGATACGATTGATGATGATAGCTTGGAAGATCATTTTTGTTTATGGGTGCCGCCACCAGTGGCTAAGGCCCAATTTTTCAGCCCCTGTTTTACAGGGGCGTGTAATTACAATTTTTTTAGCAATAATTTGCCATAGGGCTCATTGCTGTGCTCCAAGTACAGTATCTGTGAGGGGTTGGAGTGTTGTGGCACCAGTGCCTAAGGCCCAATTTTTCAGCCCCTGTTTAAAAGGGGCGTGTCATTACAATTTTTGAAGCAATACTTTGCAACAGGGCTCATTGCTGTGCTCCAAGTACAGTATCTGTGAGGGGTTGTAGTGTTGTGCCACCAGTGCCTAAGGCCCAATTTTTCAGCCCCTGTTTAACAGGGGCGTGTCATTACAATTTTTGAAGCAATACTTTGCAACAGGGCTCATTGCTGTGCTCCAAGTACAGTATCTGTGAGGGGTTGTAGTGTTGTGCCACCAGTGCCTAAGGCCCAATTTTTCAGCCCCTGTTTAACAGGGGCGTGTCATTACAATTTTTGAAGCAATACTTTGCAACAGGGCTCATTGCTGTGCTCCAAGTACAGTATCTGTGAGGGGTTGTAGTGTTGTGCCACCAGTGCCTAAGGCCCAATTTTTCAGCCCCTGTTCAACAGGGGCATGCAATTACAATTCTTGATCTAATAATTCACAGCAGGGCCCATTGCTGCACCCACCAAGAGTAACTCTGAGGGCTTACAGTGTTGTGGCAACGCCACCACCACCACCACCACCACGAAAGGCCCAATTTTTCAGCCCCTGTTCAAAAGGGGCATGTAATTACAATTCTTGATCTAATAATTCACAGCAGGGCCCATTCCTGCACCCACCAAGAGTAACTCTGAGGGCTTACAGTGTTGTGGCAACACCACCACCACCACCACCACCACGAAAGGCCCAATTTTTCAGCCCCTGTTCAACAGGGGCATGCAATTACAATTCTTGATCTAATAATTCACAGCAGGGCCCATTGCTGCACCCACCAAGAGTAACTGTCAGGGCTTACAGTGTTGTGGCACCAGCACCACCATCAAAGGCCCAATTTTTACTACCACTGTTCAACAATTATATGTAATTAAAATTCCTGATATAATAGTTGACAGCAGGGCGTTCCAGCACCAACCAAGAGTAACTGTGAGTGCTTACAGTGTTGTGCCAACACCAACAACTAAGGGGCCTATTTCTGCAGAGTATATACGGCAGGTCCCTACTTTCAAACATCCAACTTACAAACGACTCCTACTTGCAAACGCAAGAAGACAACAGGAAGTGAGAGGAAATCTACCACTAGGAAGGAAAATTCTCTCCTGTAAGAATAAATATGGGAGAAAGGTGTCTCCTCTGTACTGATGCTTTATCAGCAATCCTTGTTTCAAGAAAAACACCACATTTCAAAAACAGTTGTCATTGGGACGGAAAGTGAGGTGAAATGTTCTGAACAGGGGCACAGACAGCAAAACAAATGTTACAGGGGTGATAACCCTTACCTATGTTTTCCAAAAAGTTTAAAAATAGATTTTTGGGCTGGAGCTACACTTCAACAATGTACCTGTTCAAAATTACAAACACATTCTACATAAGAACAAACCTACAGTCCCTGTCTTGTATGCACCGCCTGTATACGGCTGTTCAGAGTATATAGGGCCTTTTTTATTTTATGTGCGGGGTTCCCCTTAATATCCATACAAGACCCAAAGGGGCTGGTAATGGGCTGGGGTAGGGGGGGGGTCATGGGGTAGCTATGCCATTTTTCTTAAAGATTTTCATCCATATTACCGGGACCAGACATTACATTAAAGCCGCAAGCAGTTTTAAATGGCTTTTTTTTCCTTTAGAAGTGTCATTTTGTGCAGGGACAGTTCTAAACACGGGAAACACGTGGCACTTCACAGGCATACTTTAGACACCCCCCAGGTACGATATTTAAAGGAATATTTGACTTTTTTTTTTCACTTTATGCATCATTAAAATGACTGCTCCCGAAAAACTACCGTTTTTAAAACTTCTTTTTGCATTGATACATGTCCCCTGGTGCAGAACCCGGTTTCCCAAACCCTTTTTAGGACAATAACATGCATAATAGTTGTTATAATTAGCACTTTAGAATTCGAACGTTCGCATCCATTGTATTTAATAGGGTTCTAATGTTCGTACGAACTTTCGGTCCGTTTGCGGGTTCTGGTGCGAACCGAACCCGGGGGTGTTCGGCTCATCACTAAGTGAGGCAAAGTGAGGCACGTATAAGCCTAGGACACCCTAGGCTTATACTTGAGTCAATACGTTTTCCCAGTTTTTTTGGATAAAATTAGGTGCCTCGGCTTATATTGGGGTCGGCTTATACTCGAGTGTATACAGTACTTGTTCTGCGGCTGCCGCTGCCTCTCTGAGTCTCTCTCTCAGTTTCTCACATCAGCCGATCAGCGGCGCTGAGAGAGAGACTCGTCTAATGTAGTTACGTGGCGCACTGACACGATACCAGGAGCGGAGGAGGAGGTGGGTGGAGCCTCTTCCCTGCACTCGCTGCTAACGCCTGGGCCGCTTGGCGTCTAGCAACGAGTGACGTCAGTGAGTCACGTCAGGCCGCTCCGCGGGCAGGTGCAATAGCGTGCGGCTCCACAGACGGGTAAGAAAGCGGGCGGCTCCGCTTGCGGCGTGGTTTGTTGTCGGGGGCGGCGCGGTTCGTGGGCAGACCGTGCTGCTCAGTGTGTTGGCAGCACAGGTGAGAGTGAGAGAGCAGGCTCAGTGTGGCAGCTGGCCAATCAGCTAGCCGGGAGCGGGGGAGCAGAGAGATGAGATCATCTCTCACCGCCCGTGCCTGCCCTGCATTCCTGCAGTGACTTCCGCCCTCACTGTGCAGGCAGCAGAGAGATTACATTATCTCTCTGCTGCCTGACTCTGGGAGTCTGGGACACAGCAAGAGACAACCAAAACTACACCTTAGCAGGCAAGTTAGTGACAATCCGCAAGGTGTGGCAGGCGACGTGGCAAGTGACAATCCGCAAATTGTGTCAGGTGACGTGGCAAATGACAATCTGCATCTGGTGGCAGGCAAGTGACAATCAGCAAGGTGTGGCAGGTGACGTGGAAAGTGAGAATCCACAAGGTGTGGCAGGTGATGTGGGAAGTGACAATCCACAAGGTGTGGCAAGTGACAATCCACAAGATGTGGCAGGTGACGTGGCAAGTGACAATCCACAACGTGTGGCAAGTGACACGCTCAGGGCTCCCACTAATTGCAGGCGACGGTGGCAAGTGACACACTCGGGGCTCCCACTGATTCTGCATTGAACTATTTCATTTCATATTACAATGTAATAATAGAAATAATGCGCTTCAATCATCCTGACACCATAACAACCATGGTGCCGGGATGATTGAAGCGCCAACACCAACCATTTCCCCGATAAATTTCCCACAAAAAAATGATTTTTTGGCAGTGCCCCTCCCGAGAAAAGACTCTGGATCCGCCCGAATCTGCACACTGTGCCCAAGATATAGTACACTGACTGGATATACTGCAGATACCTGAATCGACTGCCTGCCTGTAGGATTATTAGGAAGAGAACAACAGGAATGGTCTGCAGTGAGGTTTAGCTGCACACTGTGCCCAGGATACAGTACACTGACTGAATATACTGCAGCTACCTGAATCAACTGCCTGCCTGTAGTATTATTAGGAAGAGAACAACAGGAATGATCTGCAGTGAGGTTTAGCTGCACACTGTGCCCAGGATACAACTAACTGAATATACTACAGCTACCTGAATCAACTGCCTGCCTGTAGTATTATTAGGAAGAGAACAACAGGAACGGTCTGCAGTGAGGTTTAGCTGCACACTGTGCCCAGGATACAGTACACTGACTGAATATACTGCAGCTACCTGAATCAACTGCCTGCCTGTAGTATTATTAGGAAGAGAACAACAGGAATGGTCTGCAGTGAAGTTTAGCTGCACACTGTGCCCAAGATATAGTACACTGACTGAATATACTGTAGCTACCTGAATCAACTGCCTGCCTGTAGTATTATTAGGAAGAGAACAACAGGAATGGTCTGCAGTGAGGTTTAGCTGCACACTGTGCCCAGGATACAGTACACTGACTGAATATACTGCAGCTACCTGAATCAACTGCCTGCCTGTAGTATTATTAGGAATAGAACAACAGGAATGATCTGCAGTAAGGTTTAGCTGCACACTGTGCCCAGGATACAACTGACTGAATATACTACAGCTACCTGAATCAACTGCCTGCCTGTAGCATTATTAGGAAGAGAACAACAGGAATTGTCTGCAGTGAGGTTTAGCTGCACACTGTGCCCAAGATACAGTACACTGACTGAATATACTGCAGATACCTGAATCGACTGCCTGCCTGTAGGATTATGAGGAGGAGAACAGGAATGGTCTGCAGTGAGGTTTAGCTGCACACTGTGCCCCAAGTACAGTACACTGACTGAATATACTGTAGGTACCTGAATCAACTGCCTGTAGTATTATTAGGAAGAGAACACCAGGAATGGTCTGCAGCGAGGTTTAGCTGCACACTGTGCCCAGAATACAGTACACTGACGGAATATACTGCAGCTACCTGAATCAACTGCCTGCCTGTAGTATTATTAGAAATAGAACAACAGGAATGATCTGCAGTAAGGTTTAGCTGCACACTGTGCCCAGGATACAACTGACTGAATATACTACAGCTACCTGAATCAACTGCCTGCCTGTAGCATTATTAGGAAGAGAACAACAGGAATGGTCTGCAGTGAGGTTTAGCTGCACACTGTGCCCAAGATACAGTATACTGACTGAATATACTGCAACTACCTGAATCAACTGCCTGCCTGTAGTATTATTAGGAAGAGAACAGGAATGGTCTTCAGTGAGGTTTAGCTGCACAATGTGCCCAGGATACAGTACACTGACTGAATATACTGAATATACTACATGCATAGATTATCGAGGGTTAAATCAAATCACCGTAAAAGACTCCTACCCTTTGCCTCTCATTCTTGAACTGTTTGATGTACTTAAGGGGGCTGTTATCTTCTCCAAGCTAGACCTACGAGGGGCTTATAATCTGATTTAAATTAAAGACGGGGACGAGTGGAAGACAGCATTCAACACTCGTAATGGAAATTTTGAATATCTGGTTATGCCATTTGGGTTGTCTAACGCCCCTGCTGTCTTCCAACGTTTCATGAATGAAATTTTTCATGATTTCAGCAACAGTTTTTGTGATCATCTACTTGGACGACATTTTAATCTTTTCCAAGACTCATCTAGAGCACATCTTGCATGTAAAGCAGGTATTGCAACGACTGAGAGAAAACCATCTTTTCGCAAAGATTGAGAAATGCAGTTTCCATCAAAGCCGTATTCCTTTCCTTATACATTATAAGTGCTGTCGGTTTCCAAATGGACCCTCAAAAACTTTCCGCTGTCTTGCAATGGCCCCAACCGACCACTTTAAGAGGGCTCCAAAGCTTTCTAGGGTTCACAAATTACTACAGACGCTTCATCAAAGGGTTTGCCTATATTACGGCCCCCCTTACTGCTATGACTAAGAAAGGTACAAATTGCAAGGTATGGTCCTCAGAAGCAGAATCGGCTTTCCAGCAATTAAAAGACATGTTCAGCAAAGCTCCATTTCTTCAGCATCCAAATCCCGATCTCTAGTACATAGTTGAGGTCAATGCTTCTGAGGTAGGAGCAGATGCCGTGCTCTCCCAGAGACAGCCTAAGTCCGGTAGAATCCATCCAGTAAACAAAAAACAGGGGGGGGGGGTTGGAAAAGGGTTCCAACAGAAGGTTTAAGTGGTGAATCGACCACAACACAGCCGGTTAATTTAAAGACTTTATTGGTTAAATAGTTATGGGTAACAATTAATCCCAGAGTTGCGTCACAACTTGAGGGAGAAATAAATTCCTCCAACACATGTGCAGAACATAAAACACATAGAAACATACATGTAACACAACAGGCTAAAATAGGACAGGCGAACCGGACCTACTACCCCTCTAAACATTCCTCAAGTGGCCATTGTGAATATAGCTATACACCCCGTGTGTCTAGCACTCAAATCAGAGGGAAACCAACTATGTGTACAAAGAATATATAGGGCACCAATGTGGTGTACATGTGCATATATATATATATATATATATATATATATATATATATATATATATATATATATTTAAACTTGGCAGAACAAGTCACAGAGGTCCAGAAAAATTGACCTGTGTGAAAATAAATGAAAGAAAGAAAGTTGATGGAGGTCCAGGGCTGATTGATAGTACTGTGGTATTTTTAAAAGTATCACATCTGCCATCAGACTGAGAAGTCTTTAGGCCAACATGTATCAAAGAAGCTGCTGTATATTGGAACAGACAGTATCAGTGTTCCTTCTTTCAAAGTCTATGGAATTTCAGGCCACTTATTCACCGGCCACTGATTAACAGATCATGATTGCTGGTAAGGTGGGCTGGAGAAAGGACAACTGGGTGGTAAGCTATGGCCCTAGTATGAAGGCCATCTGCGTAGACAGGCTGGAGATATCAACATGGGACAATATCACATGACACAGATAAAGTATACCGATATCGGGTAGCGTTAATAGTTCAAAGGCTTACCCTTCGGTTGTCTGAATATGCCTTGATATGTCCTCAGAGCAGTCATCCTGCGAACAAGAGGATACCGCAGTTTGTGTCCCGGTCCAGCGATAGCCTGACTGTAACTCTGGGTCCCTTCGCTGTGCGTTAAGGAACGTCCGCCGTCTCAGGTTGGTAGACTTGGCCGTCTCGCTGTAGCAGCGTGTACCGTCGGGTCACGTGGGGTCTCAGCACGAGATTCCTAGTGTTTGTATCATGTGACCGACGTCAATAGGCGTAGGCTGACGCTGAGACTAGGAGTCACCAGAGAGAGGCTGGCTGGGAATGATGTGCGGCTCTGGCGACTGGGGGCAAGAAATGCTTCAGTTTGGATCATGCACAAGGTTCATAGGGTTTCCATAGTAGCTGCGGGGTGGAAACAAAAACAGAAGGCCATATGTGGGCGAAGGGGGGAAAGTCCTGTAGTCTTCTGTCCTAGTGGGACATGACGCGTTTCGTGACGTGAACCGTCACTTCATCTGGATGTGCCAGCGTGTTGTTAATGCTCATCTTAAATAGCAATGATAAGCCAATCAGGAGCTAGCTCACACTGAATAGAAAAATATCACCATCTAGTGGTTTCATCAATGAAATACTATTAAAAGTTTCTTGTGTAGTAAAAATTTAATTGTATTGAAAAAAGAGAAAAAAGAGAACAAGGGCAAGCTGCAGGACATAGTCTGCAGCCCCTTCAGAGGTATCTATGTATCAATGATTACCCGTGGCTATTTAAAGATTAATAATTATGAGACCAATGCCCTGGGCTCATTTTGTTTATCAAATCTGATCCAAAATAATATGGTAGATATACAGATATTAATCTGGTAGTCTTAGCAATATACATTATTAATCAAGTCTGGTGCCTGGCATAGCATGTAAATCAAAACCCCCCATTTCAAGGTATATTATTATCACTAAAGACCCAGCCAATTATGTACTACAGACAATTAAAGGCTGATAGTGTAATGCATGGATAGGGAAATCTCCCAGGTTTACATCACAGACGAATTGGGACTAATCATATGGCACCTAGAGCTCCTGGTTTCATATACACATAGAGGCTATGGGTAATCACTATAGCAGGCTTTAAATATTAGTTATTATTATTTTTTATTTTTTATTTTTTGTTATTTAATTGTTGTTATTTTGGCCTACTGGTCCCTGATCATCTAATCTAGGATTATGTAACTATAGCACTAGACTGCTGGGAGTTCAAGACTTGAATTGAGACTAATCATGTAACACCAAGCACTCCTTGTTCTGTGTACATATAGGGGCTATAGGTGATAGCTTATAGCAGGCTTTAGAATTTAATGGTTATTTCTTATTTTCTGTTTTTTATTATTATTTGGGCCTAATAGTCCCAGATCGTCTAGTCTGGGGTAATGTAGCTGTAGCAAAATACTGAAACTGAGAATATGGTGGGGATCACTTCAAAGGGGATAGTAACTATTCATTCCAGGAAATGTAGAGACAGAATGTCTACTGATGTCTGAATAAGTAAATTGGGTTAATTGGGGTCTGAGGTAGTTTTCCATTCATCTATTGTCAGTGTGTTAATGACCCTATTATCTCCTACGGGATGCAATTACACTCCTAGTAATGTGTCTGGCACGGTTTCATTGTTATGGGTAAATATGCGGAGACCAACGTCTCACGCATACCAAGTTGTTAGAAATAGTTCCAGGTAATTAAATCACTGTCATCTGTTACTTGCTGAAGGGAATGCCCCTGGAAAATGAGTTAAGAAACCCCTTGCATGGGGAATGATAAAAAGCCAGCTGTGGCAAAATCAAGTGTTGATTTACTCCCAGAACTGTGTGTCGTCCAGTTACTGGGGGGATAACAGGTTGCCTCTGATAAGTTAGTACTTCCTCAGCTTCAAGGATTCCCCAGCGGACTTTGGAGTTCCGCAACAGTAGCTATAGCACTAGACTACTGATAATTCAATATAGCACTCTGACAGCTGTCAAAGAGGTGAAATCATCCTGTGACATTACATAGAAGTCCCGGGGGTCTATTTGCTGCATGTTAAATAGGTACGTGATCGCATTATTGAGGAAAAAGGCAGAGAGGGATAGGTGCAAGGAGAGGGAGTCAGCTGAACTACAAGAGGGGAATATAATAGGAAATGATTAAGATGTTACCTAAATAGGCAGCAGTGGATTAAAGCCTTGCAGCAAGAGGAAGCAGCGTTCATGCAAATTCGGCTACACGAATGGAAGTGTGAATGGAGACAAACTATGCTGGATTAAAACGAGCGATGTTAATGGATTTGCTGGAAGCAAGAGGGAAGATCGCCAGCAATAAATCCAAAGCCGAGCTGATTGCAGAACTGACCGAGGGAGATCAGGTACACAGTATGGCTACAGAAGCCATGGAGACCGAGTTTGACCAAGAAGTGAAACGCAGGCTAGCGTTTTATGGAGAAAACCCGTCAACAGAGCTGGTACAGGCAACGTTAGTCCAAGTGGATGCCTTTATCACGGCAAGAGAAGAACGGGAGACCCAACTCTGGCTGGCGGAACAGCGTGCCTCTGAGAGACTGTATCAGGGAAATAGACGCCTTGATGCGCATGCGCGCACAAGGATGCGCGGCACCATGGTTAGGCGAACGTGCGGCGCCGTGACGATGCGCACGCACATGCGCAATGGCGCACGCACATGCGCAATGGCGCACGCACGGCGTAATGATGCCCGGCCTATTTAAACCCACTGCTGACAGTGGGGCATCGCTGGTGTATCTTCAGCTTGTCTGCGTTCCTGTGTCCTGTGAATCTGCTGTTCCTGATCCGTGTACCGACTCGGCTATCCTGACCTGATCCTTCTGACCCCCTGGCTTGATCCTTGGCTTTGCATCTGACTTCTCTCTGCCTGCTTCCTGCATCTGATCCTGGCTTGGCTACTGGACTTGTTTATCTTACTCCATGAACTTGACTCTGATCCTGGACTGACTTCCTGTGTTGATCCCCGGCCTGGCTCCTGGCTCTGCTATCAAGTCTGTCCGCCGGTCCCTGCTTCCTGGACCATCCAAGCACGCCTGTCTCCAGTTCCAGCTACCAGGCACCCGTGCTTCTGTGGGCACCACACCTGCTGTGTCACCCTCAGTGGTGTGCTGCGCTCGGCCGCAAGGGGAGCCCTCCTAGCATCTCGGCCTTCTACCAAGTTCCTGACAGTATACACAAGCCATGTCAGAGGCCGACGGAGGTGTCTCCCCCCTGGAAGCCGTCAACCAGCTCTCTCTCAGGCCATCCAGAGACTGTGGGAGGAACACTCCCAATTAGAGGGCCGCCTGCTGCATCCACCAACCACACCGGTCCTCAACGTTCCGGATTCTTCCTCAGACAGCTCACCTGTGACTCCTCCTACTGCTGTGATGCCCTCTCCGGAGCCACGAGTACCCACACCTGAACGCTTTTCTGGAGATCGGAAGAAATTCAGGGCCTTTAGAAACCCCTGTTATCTGTACCTGGATTGCAGCCACAGACTTTTTCCATTGAATCAATAAAAGTGGGGTTCATCATTTCACTACTGAGTGGTGACCCTCAAGTATGGGCCCATGGCCTATTGGAACAGAAAGACTCTGTGGAACAGTTCTTTCAAACCATGGCTCGGTTATATGATGACCCTTTGCGGGTAGCCACTGCTGAGGCTACTCTGCATGCCTTACGGCAAGACCATCGCCCTGCAGAGGATTACACGGTGGAATTCCGCACATGGGCCACAGATTCAGGTTGGAATGAGGCAGCCTTAAGATTTCAGTATCGGTTGGGGCTGTCCGATTCCCTCAAAGATGAACTAGCCAGAGTAGAGACCCCTTCAACTCTAGAAGATCTCATTCAACTCACAATTAAGCTTGATAGACGCCTACGTGAACGCCAGTCTGAACGCATGCAAACCTCCCGACCTGCTCGGATACGATCTGAAGCACTCCCTATGTCTAATTCCATGCATGTTAGCCTGGTCCGTCCAGCATTATCTTCAGAGGAGAAACTCCGCCGCCGACGGGCGAATCTTTGCTTCTACTGTGGGGGCTTGGGACACTACATAGACAATTGCCCCATAAGACCTGGGAAACTATTTCCCCATACGCCAGTCTATTGTCAAGTATCCAAGTCTTCCTCCGCTCATGTTGCTCTTCAGATCACATTACAGCTGGCAGGAGAAGAAATCCATCTCCAGGTAATACTCTACTCTGGGCGTGTAGTTGCTTTCTGGATCTAGCCCTGGCAAAAAGACTTACTATTCCTCTTTATCAGAAGAAGCAAAAGCTGACCGTTCACCTGGCCGATGGCTCAATGCCCAGCTCTGGGTACGTCACTCTTGAAACTGCCCCTATCCTGACCTCTGTCAATTCAGGCCATCAGGAATTCCTACGTTTTGACGTATTGAGCTCTCCTCTATTCCCTGTCATTCTGGGAATCCCATGGCTCCAGGCGCACAATCCTCAGGTTGATTGGTTCAAAAAGAAAGTACTCTTTACCTCTTCTTACTGCCAGCAACATTGTCTTGTTCCTGTATCCAAGAACGCTTCCAGTTGTTTGTCCGTTCAAACTACGCCTAGTGTGGACCACAGTATACCCGCAGCCTATCAGGACTTTCTAGACGTCTTCGACAAGAAGAAAGCCGATACTCTACCCCCACATCGTTCTTATGATTGCCCCATCGAGTTGCTGCCAGGAGCAGAGATTCCGTTCGGACGGATTTTCCCTCTTTCTGAAACTGAACTTGAAACGCTGAGGCAATATATAGACGAAAACCTTGAGAAAAAGTTTATCCGCCCATCCTCATCCCCTGCCGGTGCCGGTATCTTCTTTGTTGAGAAGAAGGACAAGACGTTAAGACCCTGTGTGGACTACAGGGAACTAAACAAGGTTACCCTTAAAAACCGCTATCCGCTCCCCCTCATCCCCGAACTCTTCCAGAGATTTCGCACAGCCCGCATCTTTACCAAGCTCGATCTACGCGGAGCTTACAACCTAATCCGCATAAGGGAAGGGGACGAGTGGAAGACAGCATTCAGAACAAGATTCGGGCATTTCGAATATCTAGTAATGCCATTTGGACTGTGCAATGCCCCAGCCACATTTCAATATTTCATAAATGACATTTTCCGGGAGTACTTAGACCACTTCGTTGTCGTCTACCTCGACGACATTCTTGTATTCTCTGCCTCTCTGGAACTTCACAGAACGCACGTAAGAAAGGTGCTGAGCATCCTCAGAATTCACGGTCTGTACGCTAAAGCCGAAAAATGTGAGTTCGAGAAGACGTCAATCCAATTCTTGGGGCTCATCATCACCATTGGTGGAATAGCTATGGATCCTCAGAAGGTCAAGGCTATCTATCCTGGAGTGGCCAGCACCTTCCGACAAGAAGGGTGTCCAGAGATTCATTGGCTTCGCCAACTTCTACAGAAGGTTTATAAAGAACTTTTCCACCATTGTTTCACCTATTACTCAGATAACCCGCCAACATACCAAGTTCTTTTGGTCTGAAGCAGCGCAAGCCGCCTTCGATCAACTTAAATCTTTCTTTACCTCAGCACCAGTCTTACAGCATCCAGACCCTGCCCTACCCTATGTCCTGGAAGTCGATGCTTCGGAGGTGGCCACAGGAGCAGTACTATCTCAACGCCTTCTCTTCACGGAAGATGAGTCAGCCAGAAAAGAATTATGACGTAGGGGATCGTGAACTTTTAGCAATTAAGACCGCTTTGGAGGAATGGAGATACCTCCTTGAAGGTGCCACCCATCCTATCTTGATCTTCACGGATCATAAGAATTTAGAGTATCTCCGCACGGCCAAACGGTTGAGACCCCGACAGGCTCGATGGGCCTTGTTCTTTTCTAGGTTTAATTTCCATATAACCTACCGGCCAGGGTCGAAGAATGGGAAGGCTGACGCCTTATCTCGAATGTTTCCGGATACCCCTAAGGAAATCTCACCCAGTACAATCCTGTCTTCTCAAAACTTTCTGTTGTTACAGCCTGATTTAAGGACTTCAATTGAGCAGGCACCTCAGTGCACCGAGGAAGAAAGCTCCTCTTTAAGAAATCAGGAGGGGCTTCTGTGGCACCAAGACAAGATCTTCGTCCCTCAGCAGGTCAGGGTTCAGGTTCTAAGGACCTTTCACGACCACCAGCTAGCCGGTCACTTTGGGGTCCAGAAGACAACTGAGCTTGTTCAACGATCCTTGTGGTGGCCTACTCTGAGGTCTGACTGCAAGGAATATGTAAATTCCTGTATGACTTGCCAACGGAACAAGGGGTCCAATGCTAAATCTTGGGGTCTGTTGAGACCACTACCAGTCCCTGAACAACCGTGGAAAAACATTTCTGTGGACTTTATAGTAGATCTGCCACCCTCGGAAAATTTCACAACCATCTTGGTTGTAGTAGACCGACTCTCCAAGATGGCACATTTCGTACCAATGATGGGCACACCGTCTGCTACGGACACAGCAAAAGTCTTTATAAAGGAGATAGTCAGACTGCATGGCTTACCGGACAACATCGTGTCTGACAGAGGTGTGCAATTCACCTCTAAGTTCTGGAGGAACCTCTGCAAATCATTATCCATCAAGACTTGTTTTTCCACAGCCTACCACCCACAAAGCAACGGCCAGACTGAAAGAACTAATCAAACGCTAGAGCAGTGTTTCTCAACCTATCTAGTGCCGTGACCCCTTAATAAAATTTCCCTAGTTGTGGGGACCCCTTAACAGTAAAATTATTTTCGTATCGTGGGTTAGCAGCACCCAAGGCAAGACAAGTAATTTGCGCCCCTAACCCACGGACATTTAGTGCTCCCTGAGTCCCTTCCACTCGTACAATATTAAAACTCCTTATGGTACATTTTGGATATATCACTCTCTCTCTTTGTTCTCCTTTCTTTTCCTTTTATCTCTCTCTATCCTAATTTCTTGTTTTTTCCCCCATCCCACTCTCTAGCCGTCTTTCTAGCTCTTTCTCTTATTCTTTCTCTCCCTTTTTCTTTGTTCCTCCCCCTCTTTTCCTCTCCCTTCTATGTATTCTCTATTTTTATTCCTTCTCTTACTTCTTGGTTGGGATGAGCGGGAGTGCTGGCGGGGAGTTGGGGTGAGTGGCAGTGCTGGCGAGGGGTGGGATCAGTGGCAATGCTGGGGGGGGTTCTGATCAGCCAACTTAGGTGCTCTTGATCAAGGTCATCTGCTGATCTGAGAGCTGTAGTGGGAACTTTAAATGGCAACTCTAATCACAGGTAGTATTACTCACTGTGTCTCCAGCTCTGTGGTGTCTCGCAGCAGTGACACCTATGCCAAAATCAGGAGATGGGGTCTCCTCCAGCCCCTCCAACTTCACATTCCTCACCTGTCAGCTGACCTCTAGTCTCTGCCCCCCCACCCATGCCGTGAACTGAATGGGCGGCTGTGAAGAGGCTGAGAGGGCAGCAGCGGGCTCCAGGAACAGCCCAGGTGGGCTTCCACAGGCTCCAGGAACAGCCCAGCTGGGCTTCCACAGGCTCCAGGGACAGCCCTGCTGGGAAGCTGTGAAAAGGCTGGGAGAGTGGTACGTGTTTCAGGAACAGCCCAGGATTTGGTGACCCCTGGCAAATCATCATTTGACCCCCGTGGGGGTCCCGACCCCCAGGTTGAGAACCACTGCGCTAGAGCAATATTTGCGGTGTTTTTGTTCCTTTTCTCAGGATGACTGGTTCTCACTTTTGCCGTGTGCGGAATTCGCATATAATAACTCTGTACACACCGCAACCAACCAGTCACCATTCTGGGCAAATTATGGCTTCCACCCATCTTTCTTACCCAATACCATCCCCGAATCCTCAGTTCCGGCAGTCCAGGACAGAATAAACTTCATTCAGGCAAATTACCAGACTCTCCGGGACACAATGAAGAAAGCCCAAGAAGCTTACAAAAAACATTATGACAGAAGGAGAAGAGGAGATCCCACCTTTAAAGTTGGGGACAAAGTCTGGCTGTCATCAGTCAACCTTAAATTACCATGTCCGTCCCGGAAACTGGGGCCAAAGTTTGTTGGCCCTTTTGAAATTAAGCGGGAGATCAATCCCGTAGCCTTTGAACTTGCTCTACCTGAAACTTATAGAATCCATCCCGTGTTTCATGTGTCATTGCTTAAACATGCCATCTCTAGTTCTTTTCCAGGAAGAGAAGAGGTACCTCCGCCTCCGGTCCTGGTTGGAGACGAAACTGAATTTGAGGTGGAGTCCATTCTTGATTGTCGACGGAGAGGTAGGACAATTCAGTTTTTAATTAAATGGAAGGGATATTCTGCAGAAGAGAACTCTTGGGAGCCTGCAAGTTATGTACACGCCCCGAGGCTTATACAGAGATTCCGCAGCAGTCACCCCGAAAAATGGGCACGCCTGGGCATCCAGAGGCTGCCCCTTGGGGGGGGGCACTATCAGGGAAATAGACGCCTTGATGCGCATGCGCGCACAAGGATGCGCGGCACCATGGTTAGGCGAACGTGCGGCGCTGTGACGATGCGCACGCACATGCGCAATGGCGCACGCACGGCGTAATGATGCCCGGCCTATTTAAACCCACTGCTGACAGTGGTGCATCGCTGGTGTATCTTCAGCTTGTCTGCGCTCCTGTGTCCTGTGAATCTGCTGTTCCTGATCCGTGTACCGACTCGGCTATCCTGACCTGATCCTTCTGACCCCCTGGCTTGATCCTTGGCTTTGCATCTGACTTCTCTCTGCCTGCTTCCTGCATCTGATCCTGGCTTGGCTACTGGACTTGTTTATCTTACTCCCTGAACTTGACTCTGATCCTGGACTGACTTCCTGTGTTGATCCCCGGCCTGGCTCCTGGCTCTGCTATCAAGTCTGTCCGCCGGTCCCTGCTTCCTGGACCATCCAAGCACGCCTGTCTCCAGTTCCAGCTACCAGGCACCCGTGCTTCTGTGGGCACCACACCTGCTGTGGCACCCTCAGTGGTGTGCTGTGCTCGGCCGCAAGGGGAGCCCTCCTAGCATCTCGGCCTTCTACCAAGTTCCTGACAGACTGCTAATGACTACACCGGCACCAGAGACAAAACTAAAAGTACCCCATGATGCCTTTAAAAAGTTTGTGGAAGCAGAGGAAGAGATTGATAGCTTCCTGCAAGATTTTGAACGGCAATGCAAGCTGTACCAAGTACCCCAGACAGACTGGGTACGGATCTTAGCTGGTAAGCTGTCAGGCCCTGCAGCAGAAGCCTACAGAGCCGTGCCAGAGGAGGAAATCGCAAGCTATAGCGGGGTAAAGGAAGTTATTTTGGCAAGATATGCAATCACCCCAGAAGCATACAGGAGACGCTTCCGGGACACAAAGAAACAGGAGAAGGACTCCCACACCGAATGGGCTTGCCGAATGCATAGGGCAGCCCTAGCTTGGCTGCGAGCTCGTCAGGCAACCACAGCAGATGCGATCACCCAGTTGATTTTACTGAAGCCATTCTTTAATGGACTAAACCCAGAGGTACAGGAGTGGGTAAGGGACCGCAAACCTACCACTCTCTCGGAAGCGGCCAGGCAAGCTGATGAATATCAAGATGCCCGCAGGCCATCACAGACTAGCTTCAGACATAACACCAGACCACTGAACAATAACCCAGGGCCACCAGCTACACAACGACCCGGGCTAATCCCTACCCCCCCTGCAAATCGATACCTCGGGCGCAAGGGAGTACAGTGCCATTCGTGCAAGCAATTTGGGCACTATCAGAGAGACTGCACTCAGAACCAGGACCAAGCGGCATGGATTCAACCAGGGCAATCCCCTCCAGCAAGGGCTGCCACTCATTGCTATCACACGGAAGCGGCCCCAGACAACCGCGAAGCTGAAAAATTGGAGGAACACTGGGGCGTCCTGCACGAGGCTGATCCAATACAAGCAGCTAACCGGGACAACCGGCAGCAACACGGGCAGACTGTCTGGGTCAATGGAAAGGTAGCCAATGGCCTACGTGATACTGGCACCACCATGACCCTACTACAGAAGAACCTCATCCCAGAGAGCCAACACACCGGAGACACTGTAGCCATAAGAGTTGTGGGAGGCACCGTCTTCCGGTTACCCGTTGCCCGTGTTCACCTGGATTGGGGGGTTGGTTCGGGACACGTGAATGTGGGGGTAATGAACGATTTGCCAGTAGATGTACTACTGGGGAATGATTTGGCCCCCCTTGTTTCTGCTTACGCCCCGATGGGCCCCGCTGAAGCCAACCCCGTGACTACCTGTGCACAGACCCGTGATGCTGGAACCGACCCGCGTGCTGCTGAGACCCGGGTAAGATTATCTTCCCCGACAGGTACCGTAGATCAGGCACAATATCACAGTCTAAAATTGGAATGTGACAAGTTGGCCAGTGATAAATCGGAGATGCAACGACACTACGTCATGTATTATGAGATGTCCCATGGCTTGAACATTGAAATGCACAAACAGGCTGAAATTTGCAAAAGGTTAAATGGGATTTGCGCCCAGGTTTTGCCGTACCTCTCCCAAGAGCATCAGCAGCAAGTTTTGGGAGCCATTGAGAGAGCAAAGCAAGTGACTGTTCCAGAACTGAATTCCATTATTCGCCCTGCAACCTTACACCCTCAGCATCAGCAACTGCCCCGGGAAACAGAACGGCAATGCTGACGGATTATCGCGGCAAACTGAACTGGAAAAGTGATCCGTGAGTACTCTCCAGACATCCCCAAGCCGATTCGTTAAGGATCAGACTGTGTATGCCGGCTTGTGGGTAAGGGGGAGCAGTGTAGCAAAATACTGAAACTGAGAATATGGTGGGGATCACTTCAAAGGGGATAGTAACTATTCATTCCAGGAAATGTAGAGACAGAATGTCTACTGATGTCTGAATAAGTAAATTGGGTTAATTGGGGTCTGAGGTAGTTTTCCATTCATCTATTGTCAGTGTGTTAATGACCCTATTATCTGCTACGGGATACAATTACACTCCTAGTAATGTGTCAGGTACGGTTTCATTGTTATGGGTAAATATGTGGAGACCAATGTCTCACGCATTCCAAGTTGTTAGAAATAGTTCCAGGTAATTAAATCACTGTCATCTGTTAGTTGCTGAAGGGAATGCCCCTGGAAAATGAGTTAAGAAACCCCTTGCATGGGGAATGATAAAAAGCCAGCTGTGGCAAAATAAAGTGTTGATTTACTCCCAGAACTGTGTGTAGTCCAGTTACTGGGGGGATAACAGGTTGCCTTGGATAAGTTAGTACTTCCTCAGCTTCAAGGATTCCCCAGCGGACTTTGGAGTTCCGCAACAGTAGCTATAGCACTAGACTACTGATAATTCAATATAGCACTCTGACAGCCGTCAAAGAGGTGAAATCATCCTGTGACATTACATAGAAGTCCCGGGGGTCTATTTGCTGCATGTTAAATAGGTACGTGATCGCATTATTGAGGAAAAAGGCAGAGGGGGATAGGTGCAAGGAGAGGGAGTCAGCTGAACTACAAGAGGGGAATATAATAGGAAATGATTAAGATGTTACCTAAATAGGCTTTTATGATTAAAAAAAAAAAAAACCCTGAGATTCATGATTCAAGAAAAACCTTAAGACTCATTTCCGTATTGAGACCTTTTGGTTGGAGAGTCTGAATTAGAAAAATCCATGATTTTTCATGTTTTATCAGGACTGTATCAAAGTCACCACGTCTATCTGGAAGATTAAGAGCGAAGAATCCAAAGGTCTCTATTAACGTTTTAGTGAAAGGGGATACGGTCATCGAACGTTACGTACGGCCATGAGTATGGCCAGCCAACGTTCGCGTGACGAGCTACTACTACCAAAACCCCAAAATCAGTCTAATCTAGATGGACCAGTCAGGTTCATAACACCTTTTGGTCAACAATGGCACCAAGTGAGGTCGGTGCTATCTGAGCACTGACACATACTCACCGGGTGCAAACTTCTGAAGGGGATTGTTGGGCCCAGACCACTGATGACTGCTAGACGAGCTAAAAATCTTAAAGATGAACTCGTATCTAGTGAATATATACGTCCCATACATAAAAATTGGTTGACAGACATGCCATGCCTAATAGGTATGTTCCCTTGCGGACACTGTGGTATGTGCCGGTTTGTTGAGAAGACCAAGTCCTACAGGAACTCAGCCTCTACTGAGGCTTTTGAGACTAGGTCTTTCATCAACTGTGGCACATCGCGTGTCCTATACTTTTTGGAGTGCCCATGTCACCTACTCTACGTGGGCAAGACCAAACGCCAGCTTAGGGTACGTTTTGCGGAGCACCTCAAGAGCATACGTCTGAAGGAAGACACACCGGTGGCTCAACATTTCCTCAAACATCATAACGGAAAGCCACTCGGCCTCCGGGTAAAGGGTTTCTTCGCTCTTAATCTTCCAGATAGACGTGGTGACTTTGATACAGTCCTGATAAAACATGAAAAATTATGGATTTTTCTAATTCAGACTCTCCAACCAAAAGGTCTCAATACGGAAATGAGTCTTAAGGTTTTTCTTGAATCATGAATCTCAGGGTTTTTTTTTTTTTTTTATCATAAAAGCCTATTTAGGTAACATCTTAATCATTTCTTATTATATTCCCCTCTTGTAGTTCAGCTGACTCCCTCTCCTTGCACCTATCCCCCTCTGCCTTTTTCCTCAATAATGCGATCACGTACCTATTTAACATGCAGCAAATAGACCCCCAGGACTTCTATGTAATGTCACAGGATGATTTCACCTCTTTGACGGCTGTCAGAGTGCTATATTGAATTATCAGTAGTCTAGTGCTATAGCTACATTACCCCAGACAAGACGATCTGGGACTTTTAGGCCCAAATATTAATAAAAAACAGAAAATAAGAAATAACCATTAAATTCTAAAGCCTGCTATAAGCTATCACCTATAGCCCCTATATGTATACAGAACAAGGAGTGCTTGGTGTTACATGATTAGTCTCAATTCAAGTCTTGAACTCCCAGCAGTCTAGTGCTATAGTTACATAATCCTAGATTAGATGATCAGGGACCAGTAGGCCAAAATAACAACAATTAAATAACAAAAAAAATAAAATAATAATAACTAATATTTAAAGCCTGCTATAGTGATTATCCATAGCCTCTATGTGTATATGAAACCAGGAGCTCTAGGTGCCATATGATTAGTCTCAATTCGTCTGTGATGTAAACCTGGGAGATTTCCCTATCCATGCATTACACTATCAGCCTTTAATTGTCTGTAGTACATGATTGGCTGGGTCTTTGGTGATAATAATATACCTTGAAATGGGGGGTTTTGATTTACATGCTATGCCAGGCACCAGACTTGATTAATAATGTATATTGCTAAGACTACCAGATTAATATCTGTATATCTACCATATTATTTTGGATAAGATTTGATAAACAAAATGAGCCCAGGGCATTGGTCTCATAATTATTAATCTTTAAATAGCCACGGGTAATCATTGATACATAGATACCTCTGAAGGGGTCGCAGACTATGTCCTGCAGCTTGCCCTTGTTCTTTTTTCTCTTTTTTCAATACAATTACATTTTTACTACACAAGAAACTTTTAATAGTATTTCATTGATGAAACCAGATAGATGGTGCTATTTTTCTATTCAGCGTTAGCTAGCTCCTGATTGGCTTATCATTGCTATTTAAGATGAGCATTAACAACACGCTGGCACATCCAGATGAAGTGACGGTTCACGTCACGAAACGCGTCATGTCCGGCTAGGACAGACGACTAAAGGACTTCCCCCCCCTTCGCCCACATATGGTCTTCTGTTTTTGTTTCCACCCCGCAGCTACTATGGAAACCCTATGAACCTTGTGCATGATCCAAACTGAAGCATTTCTTGCCCCCAGTGGCCAGAGCCGCACATCATTCCCAGCCAGCCTCTCTCTGGTGACTCCTAGTCTCAGCGTCAGCCTACGCCTATTGACGTCGGTCACATGATACAAACACTAGGAATCTCGTGCTGAG
This sequence comes from Rana muscosa, assembly GCA_029206835.1. Lineage (NCBI taxonomy): Eukaryota > Metazoa > Chordata > Amphibia > Anura > Ranidae > Rana > Rana muscosa. The sequence continues at coordinate 184,017,103 of CM055128.1, forward strand.
ACCCCATGTGACCCGACGGTACATGCTGCTACAGCGAGACGGCCAAGTCTACCAACCTGAGACGGCGGACGTTCCTTAACGCACAGCGAAGAGACCCAGAGTTACAGTCAGGCTATCGCTGGACCGGGACACAAACTGAGGTATCCTCTTGTTCGCAGGATGACTGCTCTGAGGACATATCAAGGCATTCAGGCAACCGAAGGGTAAGCCTTTGAACTATTAACGCTACCCGATATCGGTATACTTTATCTGTGTCATGTGATATTGTCCAATGTTGATATGTCTAACCTGTCTACGCAGATGGCCTTCATACTAGGGCCATAGCTTACCACCCAGTTGTCCTTTCTCCAGCCCACCTTACCAGCAATCATGATCTGTTAATCAGTGGCCGGTGAATAAGCGGCCTGAAATTCCATAGACTTTGAAAGAAGGAACACTGATACTGTCTGTTCCAATATACAGTAGCTTCTTTGATACATGTTGGCCTAAAGGCTGATGGCAGATGTGATACTTTTAAAAATACCACAGTACTATCAATCAGCCCTGGAACTCCATCAATTTTTTTTCTTTCATTTATTTTCACACAGGTCAATTTTTCTGGACCTCTGTGACTTGTTCTGCCAAGTTTAAATATATATATATATGCACATGTACACCACATTGGTGCCCTATATATTCTTTATACACATAGTTGGTTTCCCTCTGATTTGAGTGCTAGACACACGGGGTGTATATCTATATTCACAATGGCCACTTGAGGAATGTTTAGAGGGGTAGTAGGTCACAAATTTATAGTATTCAACATTGTATATATACCAATTGGGATATTGGTACACGCATAATTAACTAATCACAATTATTGGTTTTCACTTGCACTTATTAGCGCCCCCTATATTTCTATCTATCACTGGGAGCCATTCAGTTCTCAGGGGAGCAGCTTTAGTTTAGTTTTGAGGTCGATACACTTGACCTGGTGTTTTTTATATATTTAATAATTTTTTTGTCGCAGAGTTCACTTTAAAATTTCACATTGGAGTATCTTGCTCACGGGTTCGATATCTTACCACTCACGCAGACATGGATGTGTTCAATTATATGAAAGAAAGACATATCAACATAGAGGATATTTTTCAACAAACTCCTAGTCCCAATATAGACCTCGAAAGGGGTTTTAAACAATTACAATTTGACATGGAAAAACAAATCAGGCTATGGTGGGACATAGCCTCGTTTGAAATGTATATTGGAAAAAATCTTACTCCCAGAAGGTTAAGGTGGGATGTCAGTCCCAATGATGGGATTGAAGACCTTCAATTGTTGGACGAATGGTACCAGTTTTTTAATGCATGTGAGCAAAAGCTCATGCAACTCATGATTAGGAGACGAAAAAACAAAAATGTCATCCTAGAGGCCAAAATAGCAGACCTCAAAGAAAGAATGGAACCATTTAAAACCAACAATGAATATGAAGAGAAAGCAAAAAGTTTACAAAACCATCTAATTAAATACGACGGGGAAATCAAAAACAAAAAATTGAAAAAATATCAGAGAGATATAAAGGACTTTGAGGATAACAAAGTTTATAAATGGCAGGACACGTTTTCTTCCACCCCTGCATCAGAATTATCAATAGAAAGGGAAGCTGAGGCCCCCACTACGGCAGTCCCAAAAAACAAACCAAGAACCTCGAGTACCCCTAAAAAGACCATTAAAACACCTAATCATATGCCAAAGAATTCCTATTATCCACAGCCTAGTTTATATCCATATCCAACAGCTCATCCAGTACACACCTATAATAGGTTCGCACCACTGGAAAATAGGGGGCCGGATTATGGATACTATGAACAGAATAGAAACTACTATCCACCTAGACCCCCACGTGGATCCTTTAGAGGTAACTTTAGAGGAAGACCGGGTCCCTATCAGAATCCCTACCAGGGGAGGGGGGTGGAGAGATCGGAAGGAACCTTACCGTATCCCATCCAGCACTCCACAGGTCCCCAAAGACTCCATGGACAAAGAGGGAGACGAGGAGGCAAGAGAAAAGAAAAAGGAACAGATAAACTGAGGAATTTATAATTTAGCGGGGGTAGCTTTCACTGATCAAGAATGGGAAGTGTTAAATCAAGGGCTAAAATTTGCACCTGATAAAAATGTGGACAAATTCGAGTTGTTCATAGACATTGAAAAATATGTCCGCAAATTGAATATTAAAAAACACTATGCAAATTTAAGATCTGGGACAGGAGGGGACACTGCTGACCAGCAGTATGTGCATAGTGGGTTAAAAAATAATTCAGTGTTCAATCCTGGTAAAGGTAAAAATCATCACATAGAAGTTTTTAGGACTATGGTGCAAGAGGAAGCCAGGGAACTAGCAATTCAAAAACATGGATCTAATAAAAATATTTGGGAAGGAATTAAACTATTGGAAGAAAATAAACAAATAGTGGTGAGACCAGCAGATAAGGGAGGAGGTTTGGTGATACTAACTCGTGAATACTATTACCAAGAAATTGAAAGATTACTTAACGACACAGCTACATATAAAAAGCTAAAAGGAGACCCTACAATCAGATTAAAAGAAGAATTTAATCTTTGGGTAGAGGAGGGAATATCCAAGTCCCTGCTAAACCCTAAGGAAGCAAACTATATTAAAATACAAGCACCCAAGGTCCCGGTACTCTATATAGTGCCTAAAGTACATAAGAACAAGGAGTTTCCACCAGGCCGACCTATCATCAGTGGGCTGGACTCCTTGTTCTCTAGGTTGGGTGAGTACTTGGATGTTTTTTTCAAACCCCTAGTGTCACAAAGCCCTTCTTACTTGAAAGATAGTAAAGATCTCATGGTTCTTCTGAATGAAATTAAAGCCACAGAAAATACAATTATGGTTACAATATATATTGAATCATTACAGGCATACCCCGCTTTAAGTACACTCACTTTACATACACTCGTGAGTAAGGACATACCCGCGAGTGTATGTAAAGTGCCTCACAAGTACTGTACAGACATTTTGCAGCCGCAGTAGAAGGAGCTGACGCTCCGAGAGCATAGCCTGCCCTGTTTCAGTGTGCCCCTGACACCTCCACTACAGCCCCTGAGACCTCAACTACAGCTCCTGACCCCCCACTACAGCCCCTGACCCCCCACTACACCCTAGAAGTGAAAAAAGATATTGTTTCACTTTAAGTACATTTTCGTTTTACATACATGCTCTGGTCCCATTGTGTACTTAAAAGTGGGGTATGCCTGTATATACTAATATCAAACACAAGGATGCCCTGATAGCTATCAAATGGGCTCTCTATAGAGAATCTAAACTCAAAAAGGCCAAGATCAACTATCTGGTTAGGGGCCTAGAGTTAGCTATGGGCAACAATTTTTTCTGGGCTAGGGATGACTTCTACAACCAGACTGGAGGCGTAGCCATGGGGGCACGGTACGCCCCTAGTGTGGCAAATGTAGTTCTCAATAAGTGGGAACTTGAGACCATCTTTAAAGACCAGAATAGATCATTGATCTTTTATAAAAGATATATTGATGATGTCATCTTGCTATGGGATGGACCTATGTCAAGTTTGACATCATTCTTAGAAAAAATTAATGCAAATGAATATGGTCTGAAGTTCACGGCAGAATCTAATCATATTAGTGTGAACTATCTTGATCTGACTATAACCAAGAACCATGGGATCTATGAGACAAAAACTTCAAGGCCACGGATAGAAACAGGTTTGTCCCAACCCGCAGCTGCCACCATCCTCAATGGATAGGGGCAGTGCCTAAGGGACAGTTCATGAGACTCAGGCGCAATTGTGCCAATGATGCTGATTTTTATGAACAAGCCAAAATACTTAAAGCAAAGTTCTTAGAGAAGGGATACCCCATGGGGGCACTCACCCAGGTATTAACACAAGTATCCGCCATGGATAGAAAATCCCTCCTAGAAACTAAGGTAAAATCTGAATTTAAAGGGGAAGTAGCTTTTGTGTCAGGATTCAACAGACAGTATAAGCAGGTCGAAGCTATTATTAAAAAACATTGGCCAATTTTGCTTAAGGACCCTGATCTGAAATCCACTATTCCTGCAAAACCCAAGTTTATTTATAGAAGAGCTCCAGGGCTCAGAATAAAAATTGCGAAGAATGTACCGGATCCCCCCAAAAAAACCTCCACTTTCCTTGATAGTGTAGGCTTCCACTATTGCACTAGGTGTAAAGCCTGTAAAACGACTAGAAAAGCAGGGGCGTCTAAAAAAATCTCAAACTTTCAGTCCAAAGTTACTCATGAAAATTTTAATATCAAGTCGTTTATTACGTGCAATTCAGATCATGTGACATATGTGCTGGAGTGTCCTTGTTCCCTCCAGTACGTAGGCCGCACTACAAGAAATCTGAGAATCAGAATAAATGAACACCTTAAAAATATAAAAAACGGCTATCCAAATCATAGTGTTTCTAGGCATTTTAAAATGTTTCATAATAGTGACCCCTCGTTGTGTAAATTCTATGGGATCGACAAAATTGCTAGACACTGGAGAGGCACACATATGACCAGAGAGGTCTCACAAAACGAGACCAAGTGGCTCTATAGACTAAAGTGTATGCATCCGCTTGGTATGAATATAGAGCTAGATCTCAATTGTTTCCTCTCCAACGATTAGCAATTTTCTATATGTTTTGACATTTGGTCACATCACCTTTTGATCCAAAATTTACTGCATATGTATTTCTTTAAAGAGACTGATGTAGTCTTTCTCGCTTATATATGCAGTTTTTTGTGGTGATTTTCTTTGGCACCAATTTGAAGAGGAAGGGTAACCTCTAGTATCTCATCCTAAGGCATTAATATTCCTGGTATCTGTTAGCAAATATCTAGATCATCCACTATTGCCCATATTTTTATGGAAGGATTTTTTTATATATATGATCTTTCTTTATATATGATTTTTTCTTAAATGGTTACATGAGGTAGTACACTTCTAACAAATACGTCTTTGGGTGAAGTTTGTAATACCTACACTAGGGGACACTAGAGCACCTATCGTGTCCCTTGGTCAATAAATGATGAGCCTGAATATACTCTGAGGGTAATGTTCAGACTATCAATCATTGTTATTTACACATCAATAAATGTTTGGTTTAGGTTGGTTATGTTGCCATTTTAAATCTATATATCCAGTATACTTATCTATGTAAATGCGACCACTGGTTTTGTTCAGTCTTAACCGAGACTGAGGCTGCGCAACCCAATTTGGTTTTTCCCGGGTATTCTAGTAAACACAATATAAATTACGTGACCTCCAGTGACCAGATACGCTTCCTGATGACATAGCATCTTACGAAACGTACATCAAGGCGGTATCTGGTCACGTGTTTGTACGCCTACATCCGGCCTGTGTGGTTAGCGGAAGGAGGGAGGTGGAACGCACGCCGTCCATGGAAGTGGACCGATCGTAGCGGATCTTCATTTTCAATTCCTCTGAGAGCCTGCAGCCCCAGTGCCGGGATAAGGCACTTTTATATGTGAGTAGCCATTTGGCTCTTTTTATGTTCTTTTAACAAAATAAAAAACGGTTTTACACTATGGAATGTTTCCATCTTAAATTTCCGGTCTTGACACTATGAGGAGGAAGGATTTTTCCCAGGTCCAATCCATGTGAACAGGCACTACCCTGTACAAGCGATCTTGACTTACTTTTTAGTTAAAGTGGTCAACTAGTTCTGGTAAGCAGGATTTACTACAGCACTTTGGGTGTATGTTTTTCCTTGGTGAAGGAGCACAATCCACATCACTTCAAGTCTTTGGTTGTCAGCACTGAGTTGTCAGCACTGAGTATTGGAGCCACATGAAACTTGAGGATTTCTTTTCAGCAGCAAATTTCAGACTTTTTTTCTGTTGGACTTTTGTTTTTATAATATATTGGGACACAAATTTATAGTATTCAACATTGTATATATACCAATTGGGATATTGGTACACGCATAATTAACTAATCACAATTATTGGTTTTCACTTGCACTTATTAGCGCCCCCTATATTTCTATCTATCAGTAGGTCAGGTTCGCCTGTCCTATTTTAGCCTGTTTACATGTATGTTTCTATGTGTTTTATGTTCTGCACATGTGTTGGAGGAATTTATTTCTCCCTCAAGTTGTGATGCAACTCTGGGATTAATTGTTACCCATAACTATTTAACCAATAAAGTCTTTAAATTAACCGGCTGTGTTGTGGTCGATTCACCACTTAAACCTTCTGTTGGAACCCTTTTCCAACCCCCCCCTGTTTTTTGTTTAGCAATTTTGGTTTAGGAGGATCCCGGTTGTAATTTACCACTGCATCAACCAGTCGGCTATACTATCTGTAATTTTACAATATCCCCCTGTGAATCAGGCATTTTACCCCCATTTTTTTTAATCCATCCAGTAGCATTTTTTTCTAGAAAGTTTTCTCCAGCAGAGATGAATTACGATGTTGGGAATCGAGAACTACTGGCCATCAAATTGGCATTGTCTGAATGGCGACATCTTCTGGAAGGGGCTCCCAAACCTTTTTCTATCCTCACTGACCATAAAAACCTACTGTATCTTCAGACTGCAAGACATTTGAACTCACGTCAGGCTCGATGGGCTCTGTTTTTCTCCCGTTTTAATTTCATTCTTTCTTATGTTCCTGGGCATAAAAACAAGAAAGCCAATGCTCTTTCCAGACAGTTCGCTACCTCTGAAGAAGACCAACCTACCGAGCAGTATATAATCCCACCTCACAAAATTGTCGCACAGATCTCTATGGCTCTTTCCCAACAGTTACAAGAAACCCAGAATCGTGTTCCCCAAGGCTTGAAGATACCACCAGGTCGCCTGTTCGTAGCCCCTAGCCTCAGAAAACCTGTACTCCTCTGGGCACATGGTGTGTTATCTGGTCATCCTGGTGTCACCATCACTCTTAAGACCTTGCAGCCTCATGTCTGGTGGCCTCATATGAAAAGGGATGTTACTGACTATGTGTCACGTACCTGACGGTGATGAGCCCGGATTTGCAGAGGAAGGCCTCCCTTACGGCTCCCACCAGCGGCCCCTGGTAGTGTAACAAAAGGCGCAGAGGTAGGAGGGGTACGAGTGCCTGGCAGGATCAACCAAGGTAGAGGTAATTCCGAAGACTGGGCTGGATCCAGGCACACAGTAAGTACGGCAGACAGAACTGGAACCAGGAATACAGGAACACAGCAAGCGGAACTGGAACAGCTACAGCAGACCGGACCGGAACCAGGAACACAGGAAACCAGCAAGCAGAACTGGAACCAAGAACACAGGAACACAGCAGGCAGAACTGGAACCAGGAACACAGGAACACAGCAGACAGGACTGGAACCAGGGGTGGTAAGATTGGTCGGACAAGCCGGGTCGGTTAACTGGCTGGCACTGGAGGTAGCTGGCACTGGTACTGGAGGATCATGCAGAGGAGAAGTCACAACAAGCCAGAGGTCAGATGCAGGCGGAAAACTGGAGAGGTCACAGGCAAGCCGGGTCAGATGCAGGTAAGTCTTAGGATCAGGTTCTCAGGTACTAAACGCTGTAGAGCAGACAGCAGGGACTGTGTCATTGACAGGTTTAAATAGGCCTTCTGGCGCCACCTGCGGAACGCACGCGCGCACCTGCAGAACGCGTGCGCGCACCCGCAGAATGCACCCCCGATCAGGAACCAGGAAGTCCGGGGCGCCTGTTTCTGGCAGGATCTCCGTGACATTGCCCCCTCCAAGGGGCAGCCTCCGGATGCCCATCCGGGCAAACCTTTCAGGGTGAGACCTCTTGAAAGACTGCACCAGGCTCCTGGCATGGATGTTCTCCTCAGGTTCCCAAGAGTTTTCTTCGGGTCCGTAGCCCTTCCATTTAATCAGGAATTGGTTCCGGTTATTTCTTCTCCTGAAGTCCATGATAGCTTCCACTTCAAATTCCTGCTCACCGTCTATATTGATCGGATCAGGGCGAGCCGGCCTTCGACCTAGAAACGGGTTGGAGACTGAAGGTTTCAGCAGAGAGACATGGAAAACTGGATGGATTTTAAGAGAGTCAGGGAGTTCCAGCTCATAAGCCACTTCATTAATCTTCCTTTTGACAGGGAACGGCCCTAAGAATTTGGGGCTCAGCTTTTTAGAAGGGCATGCCATCCTTAGGTTTATGGTGGATAGCCATACTTGGTTGCCAACACTAATTCACCCCGTCTCTTCCTGTCGTAGATCGTTTTGTTGTGTTCCTGAGTCTTGGTCATGGTTTCTTGCAGAAGTTGGTTGTTAGCCGAAAAAAAATTCAACTTTTCCTGGACTGCAGGCACAGAGCACTCAGGAAGGGAATTGGGCAGAAATGTAGGGTGAAAACCGTAGTTTGCGAAGAATGGAGTCTGACTGGTAGCGGAATGGATAGAGTTATTATAGGCAAACTCGGCCAACGGAAGCAGGGAAATTCAGTCGTCCTGAGTAAAAGAGGAAAAGCAGCGCAGGTACTGCTTGAGGGTCTGATTCGTCCTCTCCATCTGTCCATTGGTCTGGGGGTGGTAAGCAGAGGAAAATGATAATTCTATCTCTAGAGTCTTTCAGAGGGATCTCCAGAACCGGGAGGTAAATTGTACCCCCCGATCGGAGACAATATTGGCTGGTACCCTGTGGAGTCTGACAACCTCTCTGATGAACACCTGTGCGGTTTCAGGAGCTGAGGGAGCCCCTTTCATAGGAACGAAATGTGCCATCTTGGACAGGCGGTCCACTATCACAAAGATAGTGGTATGGTTCTCAGCCGGGGGCAACTCAACAATGAAGTCGAGGGACAACACTCTCCAGGGCCTATCTGGAACGGGTAAGGGTCTCAGTAGTCCCCAGGCCTTGGATCTGGAACCCTTGTTTCGGATGCAAATTGTACAAGAGTCCACAAACCTCCTACAGTCTTCGCGTAACCGAGGCCACCAGAAGGTGCGCTGTACCAGGTCAGTGGTCTTGGCAACGCCAAAATGCCCGGCAAGGGCGTGGTCATGGCAGAGTTCCAGCACGGTTATTCTTAACTCCTCAGGTACGTAGATCCTATTCTGGTACCACAACAGCCCATCCTTAGCCTGTAATTCCGGTTCGGAGAAGGGTCTCTGCCCAGTGGAGGCTTGTTTGATCCGGGTAAATAGGTCCTCCTGTAGAAGAAGGAAATTTCCAGGGGCAAGGATGGTGTCAGGCGGAGAGGTTTCCTTAGACTTATGAAACATCCGAGACAGGGTATCGGGTTTAATGTTCTTGGAACCAGGACGATAAGTAACGTGAAAAGAGAACCGGGAGAAGAAGAGTGCCCACCTGGCTTGTCGTGGGTTCAATCTTCTTGCGGCCTTCAGCTACTCCAGGTTTTTGTGGTCAGTAAATATCAGAATCGGGTGGGCAGCTCCCTCCAGCAGGTACCGCCATTCCTCCAATGCAGACTTGATCGCCAGTAGTTCCCGGTCCCCCACGTCGTAGTTCCTCTCTGCTGCAGATAGTTTGCGAGAGAAGAAAGCTACTGGGTGGAGCAAGGCCCTGGCCCCCTGTCTTTGGGACAGTATTGCTCCTACCGCAATTTCGGAGGCATCTACCTCAAGTACGAATAGCAATGAGGAATCTGGGTGTTACAGGATAGAGGCAGAGGTAAAGAGACCCTAAACTTTTGGGCCTCAGGGGACCAGTGGAAGCGGGTTCCTTGTTTAGTTAGCTGGGTAATGGGTGCGATGATGAGGATTGCGGCAATCTTTTGAGGATCCATCTTGAGTCCCTCGCTGGAGGTGATTAACCCCAGGAATGATATACTTTCCAGCTCAAATTCACATTTCTCGGCCTTCGCATACAGGCCATGCTGGCGAAGCCGACCCAACACACTTTTGACATGCCTGCGGTGAGAATCAAGGGAAGAAGAAAAGATTAGTATATCATCAAGATAAACAATGACAAAGAGGTCTAGGAAGTCCCGAAGTACATCGTTAATAAAGTACTGGAATGTAGCAGGGGCGTTACGCAACCCGAAGGGCATTACCAGGTACTCAAAATGCCCATATCGGGTACGGAAAGCAGTCTTCCACTCATCCCCCTCCTTGATGCGGACCAGGTTGTAGGCTCCGCGGAGATCAAGCTTGGTAAAAATGATGGCAGTCCCCAGTCTCTGAAACAGTTCCGATAACAGGGGGAGAGGGTAACGATTTTTTACTGTAATTTTATTCAGTTCACGGTAATCCACACAGGGTCGAAGGGTATGGTCCTTTTTTTCCAAGAAAAAGATGCCTGCGCCTGCTGGGGATGTGGAAGGGCGAATGAACCCCTTTTGCAGGTTCTCATCAACATAGTTCTTTAATGCCCCTTGTTCTACCTCTGTTAATGGGAAGATTCCGCCGAACGGAATTTCTGCTCCGGGAAGTAGGTCGATGGGGCAATCATAGGCCCGATGGGGTGGTAGAGTCTCTGCCCCTTGTTTGCTGAATTCGTCGAGGAAGTTGTGGTAAACCTCAGGGATGGATTGACGTATTCCAGCTTCTGTATCAATGCACAGTAAGGAGGCCGGCCCAGGGGGTTCGTGTGAGCCGCAGGACTGCTGGCAATAGGGAGAAAGGAAGGTAACCACTCCGTGGCCCAGTTGATGGTGGGATTTTGGGCTTGTAACCAAGGCATACTGAGGATAGGATCATAGGAAACAACGGAGAGGAGATAATGTCCAGACATAGGTATTCTTGGTGGGTTCCAGATATGGTAGAGATGGTAATGGGTATAGGGGTGGTCTCCTGGACCACGGGTCCAGACTTTATGACGGACCCATCATCCAGATGAACACATAGTCCATGGGTCTTGGTAAGAAGGGGGATCTGGTGTTTGACGGCAAAGGCTGAGTCCATAAAACAGCGGGCACTTGCAGAGTCCTTCCTGGGAGCTGTAACGAGACAGAAAGAGCAAGATGAGATGTGGATTTGGCCTGTGGGTTGGTCATGTTAGGAGAAACTGAAAAGCACTTACGAAGCTTCAGGGGACAGTTTCTAGCGAAGTGTCCGGGTTCCCCGCAGTACAGGCACAAGTTATTCGTTCGGCGACGCTGGCGTTCCTCTGGAGTGAGGGATGGACGAAGGCCTCCGAGCTGCATTGGCTCAGGCGCGTCAGATGTGGGGGCTGGAGGTGCAGCAGGAGCCGGGTACAGATGGCTAGGAGCCCGGGGAAGCATCCAGGTCGGGCGGGAGAAGCCCGTAGCCCTCTCAGCCCTCCGTTCCCTCAGACGTCGGTCAATCTGGATAATTAAGTCAATTAACAGGTTCAGGGTCTGCGGTACACCGACTCTAGCAAGCTCGTCCTTCAGGGAGTCGGAAAGTCCTATGCGGAACTGATGGCGGAGGGCGGCATCATTCCAATTGGTATCCGCGCTCCACCGCCTGAATTCCGCTACATAGTCCTCTGCCGCTCTGCGCCCCTGCTGAAGGGTACGCAAGGCGGTTTCTGCGGTTACTGAGAGCTGGGAGTCTTCATATAACTGGGCCATGGCATCGAAGAAGGCAGCAAGGCTGCTTAAAATCACATCTTTCCGTTCCAAGAAACGGTGGGCCCAGCTCTGAGGGTCTCCGGAGAGCAAGGAAATCACAAAGCCCACCTTGGTGGCCTCTAAAGAGAAGGTGTGAGGCTGTAGGGCAAAGTACAGTTCACAAGAATTACGGAAGGCCCTAAACTTGCTCCGATCCCCGGAGAATCTTTCGGGTGTAGGAACCTTGGGTTCAGGAGGATGCATGACAATTGTGGGTGTGGATCCTGTCCTGGCTGTGGAGGTGGAGGCATGAGGGCCCCCTTGGGCAGCAGACGGATTGGAGAGGGCCCGCACTTGTTCTTCCAGGTGGGTGTAGCATTGTTGAAGGCTGTTGACTGCTTCAGTCAATCCTGCCAGGTTCCGGCAAAGTTCCTCCATAGGTGAGGCTCCCTGCTCGGGCTCAGACATGGCTGTCTGCTACTGTCACTTACCTGACGGTGACGAGCCCGGATTTTCAGAGAAAGGCCTCCCTTACGGCTCCCACCAGCGGCCCCTGGTAGTGTAACAGAAGGCGCGGAGGTAGAAGGGGTATGAGTGCCTGGCAGGATCAACCAAGGTAGAGGTAATTCCGAAGACTGGGCTGGATCCAGGCACACAGGAAGTATGGCAGACAGAACTGGAACCAGGAACACAGGAACACAGCAAGCGGAACTGGAACAGCTACAGCAGACCGGACCGGAACCAGGAACACAGGAAACCAGCAGGCAGAACTGGAACCAAGGACACGGGAACACAGCAGGCAGAACTGGAACCAGGAACACAGGAAAACAGCAGACAGGACTGGAACCAGGGGTGGTAAGATTGGTCGGACAAGCCGGGTCGGTTAATTGGCTGGCAGCAAAGGTACTGGAGGATCAGGTAGAGGAGAAGTCACAACAAGCCAGAGGTCCGATGCAGGCGGAAAACTGGAGAGGTCACAGGCAAGCCGGGTCAGATGCAGGTAAGTCTTAGGATCAGGTTATCAGGTACTAAACGCTGAAGAGCAGACAGCAGGGACTGTCTGTCATTGACAGGTTTAAATAGGCCTTCTGGTGCCACCTTTGGAACGCACGCGCGCACCTGCAGAACGCGCGTGCGCACCCGCAGAATGCACCCGCGATCGGGAACCAGGAAGTCCGGGGCGCCTGTTTCTGGCAGGATCTCCGTGACACTATGTGGCTGCCTGTCCAACTTGTGCTGCTAATAAAGTACCCCGTACATTGCCTACTGGACTGTTACAACCACTTTCGGCACCTCGTCAGCCTTGGACCCATTTGACTATGGACTTCATTACAGACTTACCCAAGTCCGAGGGCATGACTGCTATATGGGTCATAGTGGATCGCTTTTCCAAAATGTCTCATTTTGTGCCACTCCCGGGATTACCTACAGCGGAAGCACTGTCTACTCTCTTCCTTTCCCATATTGTGAGATATCATGGCATACCTACCAATGTCGTCTCAGACCGCGGATCCCAGTTTGTTTCCCGATTCTGGAGAGCGTTCTGCAAGAAACTGGGAGTAATGCTTTCACTCTCTACCTCACATCACCCTCAAACAGATGGTCAAACCGAACGCATGAACCAGACCCTAGAAAACTATCTTCGACATTATGTCAATGCCTTACACTCCAACTGGTCTGAGTATTTGCCTTTAGCTGAGTTCGCCATTAATTCCCGTTGGCACAGTGCTCTTCATACCACACCATTCTACGCAGCCCTAAGCTATCACCCTCAGACTTTTCCCCTACTTCAGCCTTCTTCTGGTGTAGCAGCAGCAGATCAGCGGGTGAAAAATATTCTGCTACATTGGAAAAAGATTTGCTTTTTACTACAGAAGTCTGCAGGCAAGTATGCACTTTTTTCTAACAAACAAAGACGCCATATACCTCCATATGTGGTGGGGGACAGAGTTTGGCTATCAACCAAATATGTGAGACTGAAACAACATTCTACCAAATTGGGCCCTCGATTCATTGGTCCTTACAGAATTATTGCTCGAGTCGGGCCAGTCTCCTATCGGTTGAAATAAATTACCCTCTTCTCTCTGGATTCATCCTGTGTTCCACGTTTCCCTCCTCAAAAAAGCAATTTTCAATTGCTACTCCAGAATGCAACAGCTACCTCCTCCTGTTCTTGTTGATGGACAAAATGAGTTTGAAGTCTCCAAGATTCTTGATTCTAGAAGACAGGGTCGTGGCCTTCAGTATCTGGTTTATCGGAAGGGATATCCTGTCACAGACCGTTCCTGGGTTCCAGCCAAAGATCTGCATGCCCCTTCTCTTATTCGAGACTTCCATGCCTCCTTTCCCACTAAGCCCCGCTGTGCCTCTAGAAGGGTCCACCGGGTTGGGGGCCCTGTCATGTACCTGGGTGTATTTGAACCGGGATCTTTCTGGTCCCACAGCTGCAGCCTTACCTGTTGTGCTACGGAGGAGATCTGGAGTCTTGGAAATGTTCTCTCAGTATTAAGCATTACCTTGGACTCACTAGCCCCACCTGCTGCCAGCTGTGAACAATTTTCAATCAAAGCAGCCCATAAAAAGGAAGTGATGCTATCTCTCAGCGCGTGTGTGTGGAATAGCTCCCTGGGTGTTGTGACTGCTTTTTGATCTTGATTTTTGTGTTGAACTTCTGCCTGAATTCCTGACTACTCTCTAGCCTGCTGATTTTGTACTTCACCGCCAGCTCATGTATGACCTTTGCCTGCCTGACCACTCTCTGGCAACAGATCAGGCAAAACGGTACATGATCGAAATCCAACCTAATCTGCCTGACTACGTTTTCGCCTGAATCCTCAGCACACAAGTTCCACTTCGGACACTACCTATCACAGGTACCTTACATAAGGAGGACGTGAAATGGTGAGCTGTAGTAATCGCTGATTGGTCTGGGATCCTCTGTGTCTTGTACGTGGGTCCGGCTTCGGGGCGTCTCATCAAGGAAGATGTGGTCATTTGCTCGGGCTCTGGTCACAGTCCAATTAGGCAACAGGAGCACTCATCACGACATAGAAAGAATAGAAATAAAAACGACATGAGTATATTTATTCCCACTTCCTTTAACCACGCTTCCGCTGTAAAAAAAAAATTTAGATCCCCAAAGATTCCCAGACCCTTAAAAGGACTCCCAACCTTCACTTAGCTATAGTTCTGGCTTCAACAGTTACATGAACATCCCATCCTCAATGGATGAGAATTGTTCAATCGTATCATAAGCTCAAGCCCCCTCACCTTGTACATGCAGGAAACCATGCCCAGACCTGGTCGGGGTTGGTGAACAATTCCCTTCTAGCTGTCCATGCCATTCTTAATTTCTCTCGCACCATCAGATCCTCACGATCGGCCGCGACATAAGAGGCTGGGACAGCTTTACCAGCACGCATGAACCTCTTGCATTGGGGGAATTGCCTTATAAGCTGCAGATCCGCATAAGCACCAAACTAAAGTTCAAACACACTGGTGGGCTACCTAGTTGTCCCAATACCCAAACCGACAATAGGCAGAGCTATTAAAATTATAACCAATTTTACCCTCTAAAAATGCATTGTTAAACTCCATTGACAAGTGTCTGTTTGGAGTCTTCACTAGTTTGTCAAAACTCCTCATACCCATAATAACATCATAAATGGCATGTACCGCTATCATCGCTGGGGTACTAAAACTCGGTGGAGACTCAGAACAGACCTAGCAATCGGTCCTGTTCGCTTTCTGAGCTAGTCAGGAAATACACTTTAAATAATAACTTGGGATGCTTTTCATCATTACCCTTGCTAAAATTTACTAAACAAACAAAAAATATAAATAAACAAAGATACTACTAATTCTTTGGTGTGGTTGAGCCCAGTGCCGGCCCAAGACATTGTGCTGCCTGGTACCAAGAATGAAATGCTGCCCCCCCCCCCCAAAAAAAAAAAATCACACCCACCAAAATGCCCCCATATCCATTATTTTATATTATGATAACTAAAGAGGACCTCTTATGGCTCTATCCATGTATAGGAGTATAAAGAGGACCGGTCATGGCATTATACGTGTATATAGAAGTATAAAGAGGACCTGTCATGGCTCTATACATGTATATAGAAGTATAAAGAGGACCTGTCATGGCTCTATACATGGATGTAGCAGTATGAAGAGGACCTGTCATGGCTCTATACATGTATATAGAAGTATAAAAGGACCTGTGCCCCCCATGACCAATTATCTTACACACACACACACACACACACACACATATATATATATATATATATATATATATATATATAGTGCAGAGGTCAGAATTGGATAGATTACAAAGTACAAGGATCAGGAGCAGTGTGTACAGTGTGCAGAGGTAGAGTATGTACAGTAATATACAATGTGCAGAAATCAAGAGCAGTAAACTGCAGAGTACAGAGACCAGGAGTATATACACCCTAGTGCATAGCAGTACCCCTATAAATTATATCAATTTTAGTGTATGTGTCATTATCAAACATGACCAAGTGAATTATATAGCACATGAATATGGAACCAAAATACCAGTGCTGCAAACAAAATTGTGAGGGGGCGAATCCCAAAACATATAATGCGAACAACTCATAAATATTCAATTACACATCACATGTATGTGGGACCAAAATCCCTGTGCTGCAAAAACATTTTGTGAGGGAACTGTAAATAAAAAATTTAAAATACTATAACATATAATGTGAATAACTTCCAAATATTCAAATAACTCTAGTCAAATTCTTATGGTTCATTTGTACACAATTTGGTTTTGGAGTTACTAGCAAACTCCCAGTGCTGCAAATCAAACACACAGTGCAAAGTACTATTAAAGTGCACTATAAACAAACAGTCCACTAGAGCAATGGTCTCCAAACTGCGGCCCTGGGGCCGGATGTGGCCCTTTGCTTGCCTTTATCTGGCCCTTGAGGCATTATTCCTGCCAATGACACCACCATTGGGGCACTGTTCCTTCCAATGACACCAATGATGGGGCATAATTCCTTCCACTGACAAAAAAAGGGGCACTATTCCTCCCAACGACACCAGATCGCACATTGTTAACTCCCACTGGGCACAGTTTGGCCCCCCTGAATTCTGAAAGACAGTAAACTGGCCCTTTCTTTAGAGAGTTTGGACACCCCTGCACTAGAGAGCAAGTGCTCTTGTGCACATTGCTGGATCGAGATGGGGCTCAAGCAAGTGGCTGACAGATTCCTCCATCCACACAAGTTGGGTGGATGTGGGAATTCCCCCTTACTGGGACATTGTATTCTGACAGCAGGGACTCTCCCCTATCAAAATACACTGATCAGCACTGCTTCCGTTTGGCTGCAAACAGCTAATTGAACAAGGATTTCCAGCAGAAGTGGATATAACAATCGGTTTCTGTCTAACAGAGAGGGTTACACATCGATCAAAAATTCAGCCCCTGCTGAACCCAATGAATTCTGATTTGTGTACTCAGTTTTACCTTGTACTTTGCTTCAGCGGGCTCTCTGCAGTTCTGTTACTGGTCCCCGGCAGCTCCTGTGTCAGTTAGGAGTGACAGCCTCCACTTTGGACCATACAGGGTTAATCTTCCTATATATGTGATAGGGAGGAGGAGGAGGAGAGTACTGGAGCTGGCTGAAGCATAGAATCAAGTAAAAAAAGACTATACAGTACCCCCCTTCTCCCCCCTCCCCCACACTGCAAGAGTGGACTTTCTTGAAGTTGGGCTGGGATAAGAAATCACATCCTTTGCTGTGTAATAATGCTTATATTCTTGAACAGGTTAGGGATTAGTGTGATATTTCAGATGCTACATACTGTAGATGTAATCCACATACACATTATATCTTATTAAAAAATCATTCTTTTTAGAAGTTATAATGTGTATGTGGATTAAATATATGTGTAGCGGGTACTTACTTTCCTGGGGTAAATTTTGAATCTTTCGGTGACACCGGTGGTGTGTTCTGATGGCCCGCTGGGTAGCGCTGTCACCATGGGCTGACGGACGGATATCGCTGTGTGCTGAGTCTCCTTTTTGGCCTCTCTCGGCAGCGGTATGGTGGGGCGGGGAACCTGCCATGCTTGCTGGGAGAGGGTATAAGGGGGCCGGCCATCTTGGTCACGGGGTCTTCGTCCCAGGCACCTTCAGCCTGCGGACGGTGGTTCGCGTTCGTCCTCTAGGCGGCCTAGGCCTAGAGGACCACCGGAGATCGTGTTCCACCTTAGGCACCTTTAGTCCTGGGGTGAGTTACTTGGATGGAGGTCCGGAGCTCAGTGCCCAACACTGAGTTCCGCGAGGGAAGGATCCTAAGGCACTCCGGGGATGGATGCCTGAATCCGAGGTGGGCGTAATGGACCGGGAAGAGCTCCTCATCTGAAGACCCGGTGCAGCAGACTGCCGGTGACGGGTGAGTCTCTTGTCGGAGACCGTCCGGAAGGAGAATTTCCCTCGTGCGGAGACCATAGATCACTCTCAGGGAGGAGAGTGGATGATAGAACTTGTGTCTGGGCCTATTCGTACACACACCTCCTTTTCTGTTCTGAAGCCAAGGGAGTCCATGTTATGTTCTAAATAAAGGAGTGTTGGACTTTGACGGTGTGTGGCTCAATTTCTGGCGGACAAGGTTAAAGGAGTTTATAATCACAGTATGGAATGCAGAGCAGTCGGGACTCACAGCAGAAGAGGATCCAGCCTGTCATCCGTGATTTCTTCACTCTGCTCTGGAGGAGGAGCGCTTTGCTGTGTGCTGGGCGGGAACCAAAGATCGATGCTGCAGTGTGAGGTTCTCTTCCTGCTCCGTCAACATGCACTTTCGCTGGGACTGTACCAGCTCCAATCCAGGGGGGGGGGGAGACTCATAGGAACTCAAGAAGGGAGCCTAGAAAGGGGTGCATCTTCTGCCACAGAGCAGTGAGCAGTGAACAGGAGCGCATAATCCTTGATTTAGGCAGGCAACAGGGGCATACAAGTTTTACAGCTACATTTTGTGGACAGATTTTTCTGCTCACAGCCTTGCGCCCCCTCCCACATTGCGCCCAGGGCAGAATTTGCCGCCCCCCTGAAAGTGCCGCCTGGTACAATGGTACCATCAGGTCCCATGGTAGGGCCGGCCCTGGTTGAGCTGCTTCTTGCAGTGGCTGGCGTGGTCTCGTCCCTCAAGCTTTTTTACAATGACCCAGTCACCTGGTTAGAAAGAATGTAAACCGGTTATTGTGGCAGGGTCTAGGAGGGACTCGTGAACCCTGTGGTAGACATTTTGAAGTTCATGTCACAGTGATCGCACCCACCCCATCAGCTGAGAATGTAAGTGACAGCTAATGAGGAAAGTACAACCCTGGTTTTGATTGACCTCCAAACAACCCTCATATGACAATAACCCAGACATCGGGACTGTGGTCACTGCATAAACTGTGCGTGGCTTACAATACCTGGAACCATTGACAAAGGGTTCTTAGCATCTAGGATGGGAACCTACTTCACCAGACTGCTGCTTGCCCATTCAAATTCTATCAAAGAAAGACAGTCTTGGCACAAATTTGGTTAGAATTACAGAGGTTAACATTATTTGTTTTAAAAAAAAAAAACTGTCATTCTTGCATTTATTATTCCCCCCCCCCCCCCCTTTTCTTCCTCATTAGAAACTGAAGGAAGAACTGCAGGATTTAGAGCGGTGCAGGAAAAAAAAACCCAATGAAATAGCCTATGATACTTTTAGCTCCTTAGACTTGTGTATTTATCCATATGTACAGCTGTCTACATACACCTGCTCTCTATGTACATACACTTTCAGAAACTCCTTGGACCTGAAAAATACTTATAAGCAAAAATTATTACGCTATCCTTCATATTTAACCTGCAAAGAATGGCAAACAATAATGACATTCCTGTACATTGGTAAATTGTCAATGACATCTTTTTTTTAAAACCGATTCAAACAAAACCCTCTGTAACCCTTACTTTTCCCGTTCCTACAAAAATACAACAGCCGCGACGCATCAGAGGAAGTTCAAACATATTCATGTTACTACATACAAACATTCCGATACAAATGTGGGGGAGATACTTCAGTTTCCAAAACCAAAAATTAAAAAACAAAACAGACAGAATTCTACCTTCAGGCCTCGTACACACGACCGATTTTCTCGTCGTAAAAAACACGTCGTTTTTTTCGACGAGATTCTTGTTAAGCTTGTCGATTTTCTCGTCAAGCTTTCTATGCGTACACACTGTCATTTTCCAATTTCCTCGTGGTTCTCTGCGCTCACGTCCAGCACGTACGACGGCACTATAAAGGGGAAGATCTTTTTTCTTGGCGCCACCCCTTGGGCTGCTTTTGCTGATCTCGTGTTACCGCGTGTGAAGTAAAAGTTTGGGAAGAGACGATTCGCGCTTTTCAGTCTTCGTACTTTTCAGATCGTTTTCTGCCGTTCAGTTTGTGCTTGTGGGTTTGTATCTTGACTTTCAGGGCGTCTAGGCAGGTCGTATCTGTTTTACAGTGCGTTCTTGCCTGTTTGTTTCTGAATTTCAGTTCGTTATTCATAGGCCTTGCTGTTCTAAAGTGCGTTCTGTTCTGTACGTTCTGATTAGACGACCGTTTCCTAGCCATGTCGCCTGGACGTTCTCGTCGTCGAGTTTGTGCTGTGCGTGCGCTTGGTGTTGGTCTGCTTGTTTTGGACCAAGACCAGTCCATGAATGGTGTGAGGAGGAGTTCATGGACCAAGAATTGGTTGCTCCAGCGGGACCAATTCTGCCACATGCCTCTGCTGCGGGAGATCGTCGAGAATAATCCTGAGGACTACAGGAATTTTCTGAGGATGTCTGACCCCGTTTTTCAGGAACTGTTGGCTTTGGTGTCCCCCTATATTACCAGGAAGGACACCGTTATGCGGGAAGCCATCAGTGCTGAGCAAAGGCTCATCGCCACGTTGCGTTACCTGGCGACAGGGAGAAGTCTTCAGGACTTGAAGTTCACCACAGGCATCTCCCCCCAGGCTCTGGGCCTCATAATCCCAGACACCTGTTCTGCTATTATACAAGTCCTGCAGGAGGACTATATTAGGGTAAGTTTTCTCCCTTAACATCACATTTTATGTATTACATGTATGCTAATGTATTGTATTTCTTTCATCCTTCCCTAATTACCATGATTGTAATATGCTGAGAATGTCCCCTTTGTCCCCATGCATGTTGGAAGCTTTAGATTGCCCCTTTTTTATCCTCCCTAAATATTTCCCCTCACTAACTTTTCCAGCAGGGGCGCCTGTTGCTCCAAATGTTGGGGGGTTCCAACCCCAATTTCGGAAATAAACTTCCTCCTTTTTTGCTCTGTTGCCTAATAAATGCCCCCAGTTGTCCCCTCCAATGCAGCCATTTTGTTCCCTCAAATGCAGCCATTTAGTCCCCTCTAATGCAGCCAGTTTCCCCCCAGCCCTGCACTTACCTTCTTGTGGTCAGCGCCATCCTTCTTCTGTCCTTGATGTCTTCTCCTTCCCTTCATGTTGCATCAGCCAATCATGTTACCATTAAACAGACTTGGTGAACATGATTGGCAGAGCAGCCTGTCAGTGTTTACACAAGGAATGCCCCCATCCTTGCGTCCCCGATTTTTCTTTGAGGAAGCCAATTACATCCCTCAGGTTGTAATTTGCAAGACTATTTTAATACCTGTTTCTGCTCTGCAATTTTAACCCCCTAAATGCCGCAATTATTTATATGTCGGTCGCTTTACAAGAGGCCATCCACCTGAATAGTGTGCGGCATAGACAATACATAGGTTCATGCAACGCATGAACCTATGTATTGTTCTGAGTGATGGGCACAGGAGAGAGGGGACAGTGCTCCAGCGCCCACTCTGGACGCACCGCCACTGCAATGCTATCCTGTGGCCAAACACATCTCCCCCCCCCCCAAAATAATTTAGTAATGGCCCATCAGAGGGGGTGATGAATATGATAAATGAGCCTTCCATTATACTTTTTTTACACACCTTAATAAACGTATAATTAGATTGATGTTGGTCTCTAATTTTTTGGGATTGAATTTCCTTGTAATGTATGCCTTTGTTTTTCTAATATTATTTCATCTTGTTTCACTCCACAGCTTCCTTCCACGCCACAGGAATGGCAGACTGTGGCATCGGAGTTTGCCACGCGGTGGGACTTCCCCAACTGCGGTGGTGCCATAGACGGGAAGCACGTCCGCATCGTGCCGCCACCCCGTTCTGGATCCTACTACTACAATTACAAGGGGTTTCATAGCATTGTGCTGATGGCGGTGGTGTCAGCACGGTATGAATTCCTCTATGTTGATGTAGGGAAGAATGGCCGGATGTCCGATGGGGGATCCTTCATCCAGACAGAGTTTGCCCTCCGTCTCCAGAGTGACGACCTTGCATTGCCACCGGATGCAGGGAATATTGAAGGACTCCCCTTTGTTTTCTTGGCTGATGAAGCCTTCGGACTCGGACGGCATCTTATGAGGCCATTTCCACAGAGGACCCTGACCCCAGAGAAGAGTGTGTTCAATTACCGGCTGGCCAGGGCCCGAAGAGTCGTTGAAAATGCCTTCGGCATAATGGCCAGCCGGTTCCGCCTTTTTATGACTTCCATCCACTTGGCGGACTACAAAATAAACTATGTAGTGTTATGCTGCTGTGTGCTACACAACTTTCTGAGCCAAAAATCAAATTCCTATATGGCCTCAGTTTTGCCAGAGGCTGGACTTTCCCCTGCAAATCCCCTTCCGGGCCTGGAATCTGCCCGTCTTGGCTTGCCCCCTCAAAATGCCCGTGTGGTTCGGGACAAATACATGGAGTATTTCACGGGTAGGGGGGCAATTCCTATGCCGGCCTATGTCTAAGTATCCCAATAAAAATCTTGTTTAAACCTTTAATTATTTGTTCTTTCCTGTCTCCTAGTTTGTCTTTGTGCATTTGTAGTGGCAAGTGTATTTTACTTTAGTAAATAACAACCAATTTCACTATGTTACCTTACAAAAGAACCAAATAAGCTTAGAGAGTATTATAAAAAGAAGCTACACGTTGTTTGTGGTCAAATATTTTACTCTCTGCACATTTTTTTTTGTTTTACTTTGGGGTTGGCCTGGCCACAACCCGGCAAATTTTGGCTTATGAAAATACAAAAATACCACTTGCATTTCTAAAATGACAACATTGGATACCTCTGAGCAATCTGAGACATTCAGTTACACAAACTATGTCTCTATGTGCCCGTCCTAATATGGGGTCCTGCCACCCCTTGCCCAGCCAAAAATTCAATATGCACACATTTTTACTTTTTTGCAAATAGGAAGTTTACAATCCTGATCCCTATTGTCAACATGTGCTATCTGCCATCAGGGGTGATCAATGGACGTGTTTTGGGGGTGCATCCCCTTCCTCAGTTCACCGACTTTTGATACGAGGAAGGGGTTGCACCCACAAAAGACGTACATGGATATCCCCTGATGGCAGATAGCACATGTTCACACACTGTGTGCATATTCAATTTTTGGCTGCTTTGTTACTCAAAAAATTAGAAAAAATATAAAAACAAACATGTAAAAACAAATGTGTTTGGATGGCTTATTGAATTCTCCCCAAAACATCGAGAATGTCTTTAAATGTTTGTTCCATCACATGGATTCTTTGTTTAATTAGGTCCAGTTCCGTGCTACATTCCATCACTTGCTGGATGAGGCGGAGGGCACTGTCAGCAGAGAACCGTGTGCTATCCTTCACAACATTTCCATCCCCTAAAAACCATAAAAAAAAATTAATAAAACTCTGCAGGCCTACCTCGCTTACCTTAAGCTGTGGTGTCAGATACTGACCTGTTGTGGTGACCAGATCCACAACGTCATCCACCTCTCCTTCCTGCACTTCTCCTTCCTCCACCTCAACTTCCTGCACATCTTTCGGTTGTGGATCTTTGGGAGTTTGGGGTTGCTTGGAAGTTGTGGGGTGCATGTGCTCCCTGGAGTGTCCTCCTCCCAGTCTTCTCTCCCCTATGAGAATAAAACCAAAGGTCTATTTATCACACTGTAAAAATCTCATTGTTAAACTAAAAACAGGCTAAATTGTTTGGAAGTGGGGTACAAGTGTGTGTTTGTGCGGAATTTAAAGAAAAATGCATTATTTATGACCCCAAATATGTTTAGTATTCACATTTGGATGTAATTTTTTGGACATGGAGGCACCACAAATAAACTCTGATGCACCTGTGTGGGACACCCAAAAAAGGCGGGTCTGGTGGCCCACACTATAGTGCTCCAAAGTACAGATGTGGAAGCAGCTGCTGAGTGTCCTCTCCTTTACACTGATTAAAGTTTGCATTTCATTCTCCTTACAAACACATCATCTAGACTTAAAAATTATCCACAATACTTGATCAAAAATGGCAGATGTCTAATTACTTTTGTGGCTCTTAAATAAGCCAAAACCGCGGATAGTGGCCGAACGAAGTGTCGGTAACGTAACGAACGATTACTGTGCCCAACCTAGTTCAAAATATTACATTCAGTTTCTAAAAAGATTAATAGCAGAAAGGTCGTCATTTTACTTACTTTTAGCGAGCATCCTCTTTATGATCCTCAACTGGTCTGGCTCCCTCAGTTTGAGGTCTGACCACCTCTTTCTGAGCTGCTCATTTGAGCGTTTCACCCCGAACTTCGCCCTCAGACTCTTCACAACTTTAGTGAGGATTTTGGCCTTCCTTCTATTTGGTTTGCTATACGGCCCATGCTTGGCATCATAATCAGCCTTGACCAAGATGTCCACCATCTCCGCCATCTCCGCCAAAGACATATTCGATGCCTTGAATCTCCTCCTTGATCGT
Source organism: Rana muscosa (assembly GCA_029206835.1). Lineage (NCBI taxonomy): Eukaryota > Metazoa > Chordata > Amphibia > Anura > Ranidae > Rana > Rana muscosa. The sequence goes on from CM055128.1 coordinate 184,041,468, forward strand.
GACGTGTCCTCGGTCTCCGGGCTTGTCTCCTCGCTAGTTGCGGAATTATCAGACACCTGCTGTAACTCCGCCATATCTGTCTGCGCGCCGAAAGAGAAGGGGCGGGGAAAAGATGTTAGTTAGAACGTCATGGGCGGGCGACGTGTGCGGAGCGACGTGTTCGAATTTGGACGCATGCGTGGTGTGTATATAGCAAACACACATGTGACTATAGTACGTTCGGTGTGCGGAGAGAGGAGTTCAAGTGACGGATGTGCGAACGAAGGTATGTGATTTTGTGAGACTTGTAAAAATTGTTGGCCTATACTGTCTTGAGATTGGTGGAGGATATATATGGTGACTAGGATGTGAAGGAGGTTAGACTGTTTGCCTCACATTATTTAAATATAATTTATTTTACTTGCAGATACAATATGAATGTCTTTATTAGCGACAAAGAGTTCCTGGCGGAATTTATTGACCGGGTAAGGGAGCTGCCGGCTCTGTGGGAGACCAAAAACCCCATCCATAAAAAAAAAGGGGTGAGAAAAGCAGCGCTGGAGAAGCTGCTCCCATTTGTGCATACCAAGGTGCCCACAGCCACAGCAAAACAAGTGGACACTAAAATTGGGAGCTTGAGAGGTACCTACAGGACTGAACGCTCTAAGGTGCTGGCTTCTCAGAGGTCAGGAGCAGCAGCAGATGATGTTTATGTCCCGATTTTGTGGTACTACAGCAGGATGTCCTTCCTGGATGACCACATTGAGCCAAGGCCATCACTCTCCACTCTTCCCCCCAGACTTCCCTGCAGCCAACCTGAGCCTTCTCTGGAGCAAGAGGAGGCAGCCATCCTGGATGATCCTGATTTGTCCATCTGGAGCCAGGTATAGTATTAACTGAAAATGTAGTGGGATAAAATTAATGTTTCCCAAATATGTCAGGATGAGAAACATACATTATTTTGTATTCCACAAGTGAAATCATGATCTGTAGACATTATTCTGCACTTAATTGTGTGGTAAATAGTCAAGCTGATGTAGTGGTAAATTTAAAGCAAGGATTTATGCATTTACATTCTAATTGCTTCCATCAGGATTACAAAGTTTGATGCAAAGATTAAACCAACATATTAAACTATGTTCCTTTTTCATACACAGGATGAAATCAGCCAGGAGGAGGGTCTGGAAACTGTCAGGCAGGAGGAGGAAGGGCCCAGTGGCAGCCAGGAGGTGGCAGGGCCCAGTGGCAGCCAGGAGGTGGCAGGGCCCAGTGGCAGACAGGAGGTGGCAGGGCCCAGTGGCAGACAGGAGGTGGCAGGGCAAAGGAGAAGCACCAGATCCCAGGTGCCTCCCATCCGGCTTCACAAAAGAGGCAGGAGGGACAGGACCACCAGTGAGGCAGCAATGGCCCTTATTAAAGAGGCCCATGCCACCCTCAAGGAGCCCACATCCCCTGAAGAGGCCATTGCCGGCCTAGTGGAGGCTAAGTTCAAGGTGATGAGCATGGAGCAACGCCTCCTATGCGAGCCCCTGCTCATCACCTTGCTCAACAAGGGGGTGATGGAGCAAATTACCCCCAATACCGCCATATGTGAGGTGGCCCAACTGACCCAACCTCAACCTCCACCTCCACCTTCCTCTTCTGCCCCACCCCCTTCTGCTACACCTCCACCTTCTGCCCCACCCCCTTCTGCTACACCTCCACCTTCTGCCCCACCCCCTTCTGCTACACCTCCACCTTCTGCCCCACCCCCTTCTGCTACACCTCCACCTTCTGCCCCACCCTCTTCTGCTACACCTCCACCTTCTGCCCCACCCTCTTCTGCTACACCTCCACCTTCTGCCCCACCCCCTTCTGCTACACCTCCACCTTCTTCTTCTGCCCCACCCCCTTCTGCTACACCTCCACCTCCTCCTCCTGACAGGAGTACCCCTCCAGTGGGCCAGCCTCCAGCCAAACGAAGAAGGAAGGCTTCAGGAAAGGCTGCAGAAAAGGCTTCAGGAAAGGCTTCAGGAAAGGCTGCAGGGAAGGTTGCCAGGAAGAAGAGGAAGTGATGGCCTTGCTTCATTGTGGTCGGACAGAAGGCAGCCTGTTGTAGTACCACACACTTGGGACATATATCTCACCTGCTGCTGTTCCTGACCTCTGGGAGGCCAGCATCAGATTGTGTTCTGAAATGTGGGCCTTCTCAAGCTCCCAATTTTAGTGTCCACACAGGGTTGCTGTGTGCTCTGGGGTCCCTGGGATGCACAAATGGCAGCAGCTTCTCCAGCGCTGCCTTCTCTTTATTTAATTTATAAACATGAATAAATGTGTTTTTTGTTTAAGTTCATACTTGACTATGTGTATTTTTAAATTAAAAAAAACAAGCTTTGGAGTAAGCAGATACATTTGACTGACAATAAAAGGCACAGATATCACCCCCCCCCAAAAGAATAACTAAATCTGATTAGCTCAAAAACATGGTGTGAAATTTTAAAAATATAGATTCGAAAATTAAATGGGAGATCGCTATCAAAACATTGAGAAATTATAATTAACATCATTTTGAAAAATCTAACCATTTAAATTATTCTTAAAAACTTGCACGATATAATACACATAAATCTTATAAAGAGCAGCATGAAAAAGGTTAAAAATAAGGCAGAACTCTGTGTGAATATCAGCAGCAAAAGAAGGTCACTCGTTTTGATTAATGTAACATTCTAACGAAGAATTCAATGCAGAACATTTAAACTATGAAATATTTATGAGCGTGACGAATGTGCTCTCTCCATTATGAAGGCTTGTTTTACCAGAAGATGCGCTCCCGTCTCATAGTTGCTTGTGAGCATGCGCGCTTTTGGAAGAGTCGTAAAAGCATACACACGAACCATTTTCTCGTCACAAAACAGGCCGACGAGAAACACGACGAGGAAATCTGGAATCCTGACGAGAAAATAGAGAGCAGGTTCTCTATTTTCTCGTCGAGATTCTCGTCAAGTTTCTCGTCGTAAAACCATACACACGAACGTTTTTCTAGACAAAAAAACTCTCGCGGCACTTTTCTTGACTGTTTTGGACGAGAAAATCGGTCGTGTGTACGAGGCCTCAGTCTTTCAGAAATAGAAAAAAACACAATGGGACAAACATGAGAGCAGCTCGAAAACTTTGCATGGACCAGCCATACAAAGTTCAAACAAACGGGCATGAGAATTTTAACCATAGTTCCTCCTCTGAGAATCACAAAAACATGTACTACACCTCCATCAAACACACTCATCATTACAGATTTCTGAAGCCGCAGCTGAACTACATCCAAGGTACCTTTATTCTGAGGTCTCGTACCTCCAGCAAAAGTACCTTCCAAAGGAATACACTTTACTATACCCTTTGAACATATATGTCATTCTTTAAGGGGTCTCATGTCCGGAGCCCCAAACCCAGACCTCATGTGCGGTGCGGCTGTCTGACTGGTGCACTGCATGGATGGCATATTTGCCCATGACGTTTCGAAACGTTTTTTTTTTTGGCTAACTCTGCGTCCAGAGAGCCCTGCGCTTTATTTTCAAAGCGGTTATCGTTTGCGCCTTTATCACCATAATCGACCCCCGGAATCCCGATTATTCTACATGGCCTGACCAGGGCTGTTAGCGTACTACTCCTCACGTTTATGCTAATACAATCGCGCACAGGAATTCCGATTATTTTACACGGCCCGACCTGTCTCACGATATACAGCCTTCTAAACGTGTTTGTCAGACGAACTACAAAGCACCATAAAATCCTTCACTATTCAAAACAATATTATGGCTTCTTTCTACCTGCATCTAGATGTTACAACAATAATGGTGATGCCCCCCTGTTTGCTCTCCACCCAAAACTGTATTTCAGTATAAAACTTCACAAAACTGTAACAAAATATAAAACACCCTTTTTCAAACACCAAAATTCTTTCCATTTTCCTTCCAAGCACAAATCTCATTGCTTACCTTTCAGAAGACCCCAAGCTCCTCCCAACAACTTCCTGCTGATACATAAATGCTGAAAAAGAACTTCCTGTTGCATGCTCAGCTCTTAAATTGCCAAACTGGTTTATTTACACATCAACGTACAGGAAGGGGGGGGGGGGGCTAGCCCCATTACCTTGTCTATTAAGACAACAAAAAGAAATCCATGGCTAATATTATATATGTGCAAGAAGTGAAATATAAATGCGCAACCCTTCAAAAAGCAATCACAGTGCTAATATATTCCTATGTATACACACACACGAAAGAAACTGGAACAAAGTCCTGTGCTGAAAAAATATCCTCTATATAAGTGCTACTGGTGAGAAAACACTTGTGTAAAACAAAAAAACAAAAAAACTAAAAAAATAATATATAAAGTTCCAAATAGAATTAGTTCATAAACGAGACGAGCAACCACATCTGCTGGTGTATGTGTGATAAAATCTTCAAAGCAGCTCTAAGCGAAAATCCACATCCAACTTGCTCAGGTAAAGAATGGAAGAAATAGCAGCTTACCGGATCTCTATTACGGAGATCTATAGGGGCTCAGACTCATATGGTAATCCCACAAGCAATCAGCAAAAGAACGATTTTATATATTATATATTTATATTATATATATATATATATATATAATATAAATTTAAAAAAACCTTTGTAAAGGAAAAGATGGAACAAACCCCCCTTTTGCAAATGGGAGGGAATCCCCCCTGACCCAAACACCCGCTGGAAGTCAAACCACAAGTTTCGAGACCCAAATACAAACTCCTGCCAAAAAGATGGCTCAATGAGGTCAACCAAACCTCCTTCTTTGCAGGCTATACAACTCATACAAGATGCAGCTGAAGCAATAAAACCCAAAACTATGGGGGAGGGGCCTGAATTGCCCCCTGAGAAACTCCCAAATATTAATAAATAAAGATAAAACACACCACTGTGTACAAAAACTCAGTTAAAGTTAGTCTTACAATCTATCAAAATTCAGTGTAAAGTAGAGTTTTCACTTAAAACCAAAATTCAATACAAAAACCACCGCTCATATACTACGAAGTCAGCTAAACCTGTATAGCTTACATTCACTTAAATGAAAACAGAGAAATCCCCATCCCAACACCATCTGCCTGGAGTTTGCATGTTCTCCCTGTGCCTGCCTCGGTTTCCTCCGGGTACTCCGGTTTCCTCCCATGCTCCAAAGACATGCTGATAGGTCAACCTGATCCCATCCATAAATGGACCCCAGCATGTGCTTGTGTCCGCAAGTGCGTCGGGACCCCTCGGGGTAAGACCGCGCTATATCAATATACCCCTCTACTCAACTCAAAAGGTGATGCTTAAAAAAAACTAGTGAATTTAACATTAAACAAAACAGCGTCTCAGTATGTCATCCCGGTGTCTCACAACTCTGGGACGACCCACAGGCCAAACTGTAAACGCCAACAAGGACTGCGCCTCCAAATCACCTTTTTAAACCAGGACAGACCGTATTGCACACACAAAGGAAAACAAAAATGATGTCCACCAGATTCCAACACCGAAAAGACTGCACTACTCACTTTGCACAAAACTTCAAAATCTGCCCCAAAGGCTGTGAAATTCCACCAGCAAGATAGCCGACGAATGCCACAGCACAGTCACATGGTATCACACCCAAAGGAAAGGTGGCTGCACCTTTCCCTATAGGATGACCCACAGGCCAAACAGCCTGCGCCTCTCAAAATGGGCGCCAAGCCAGGCCACAACAAAATGGTGGATGAAATCTGGACCACCGCAAGATGGCCACCAAACGCATTTTTTCCCGCCAAAACCATCAAAAACTTCTCTACTAAGCCAAAAAATCTAAACAAACACGGACAAACATTAAAACTTTTCTAAATGACCATCAAAATCCACTGAAAAAATTGTGTCTTGAGTCAGCTACACACTCCACAAGTCTCATGCAATCTCCACAAAACCACACACCTGATACATCACATGAGCACTTACAAACATTTTAAGAACAATCTTCACACACTTTAGGCTACTTCAACTCAGACCCTTTGGCCAACTAAACAGCACATTCAAGAAATGTTAGTTACATGCGCAACATTAAAAACAACAACACTCTTTTCTCAAAGTTCATATACTCTGAATTAGTCACCACACACACAGTATAATATTGCTTGTATGCTTTCTCAGAACATCAGATTATCATCCCTCAGGGCGTAGCCCCTCCAACACAAAACTCCTGCATGCTATTGTTTATAGAGAGTAACCAACTTTCACCATTGTAAATGATAGCCATGCTGGCGTGTGTTCGAGAATGGAATATCCTAAACGACGTTAACCCCTGTCGTTACATTGGTGGCAGCAGTGGGATTGATTCCCACAGCCGGAAGGACAGCTACAAGAGGGCACAGGCCAATGGAGGCACAGTAGGGATGGCTAAAGTACTCTACCCTCAAGGACTTACTGGAGAACCGGGGAAGACCGGCCAACAACCGTAAGAAGAGGGACATTATCAGAGAACCAATCTAAATGGATGGAACCGAAAGGCCCAGCGTAACAGACAGGACACCCGAAGAGGCAAGTTTTGATCGGGCTGTTAACATAAGACTGGCACATTATGGTCCTAACCCTACAGCGGAGATCATAGACCGAGTTATATCGGCTATGGACGTAAATTTGCTACAGCAAAGAGGTGCTGCAGCAGCAGAAGTCAGAGCAGTACCAACTGAAAGGAGAAAGATACATTTTACTGCTTTTAAAATTTTTATTGAAACTGAAGGAGAGATTGATGGGTACCTTGCTGATTTTGAACGGCAATGTGCCCTACACCGGGTGCCCACAGAGGAATGGGTTACCATTTTGTCTGGGAAACTGTCCAGCCGGGCCAGTGAAGCGTTCAGGGCCATCCCAGACGAGGATATTATGAACTATGGACTGGTAAAAGAAGCACTGTTGGCCAGGTATGCTGTCACACCGGAGGCGGTTCCGAGAGACGAGCAAGCAGACTGGAGACTCGTATACCGAGTGGGCATGCCGCCTACACCGCACTGCATCCCACTGGGTCGCTGGATGCCAACAGAATCCGGGGAAGAGGTGCTGCAGGTGTTCCTGCTGGAGCACTTCTTTGACAAACTGTCCCTGGAAGTCAGAGAGTGGGTCTGGGACCGAAAACCTTTCACCTTGCCTGAAGCAGCTCGCTTGGCCGACTAATACACAGACGCCCGCAAACTGGATAACCCTGTGGTCAAGACAACAGCTCGGGTGGATTATCGATCAGTGGCACCCCCTCCAGCTATCGCCTACCAACCCCAGTTGTGCCACCCTACAGCACCACCTCCAGCGGCCACATATTCTCAGCAGCCCAGGTCCAACTCCCAGGGCTACTCACAACCCATCAGGTGTTTCGGGTGTAAACAGCTAGGGCACAAAAAGCCAGACTGTCCGTTGAATCCAGCCAGGCAGTCCCAGTCATGGAGACAGCAAGCAAGGGGGAACCCCACACATCCATGCCTGCGGCCCACTGCGTTGAGGAGGAAGAACATTGGGGCGTCCTGCACGAGGCTGATCGAATACAAGCAGCTAACTGGGACAACCGACAGCAACACAGGAAGACTGTCTGGGTCAATGGAAAGGTAGCCAATGGCCTACGTGATACTGGCGCCACCATGACCCTACTACAGAAGAACCTCATCCCAGAGAGTCAACATACCGGAGACACTGTAGCCGTAAGAGTAGCGGGAGACACCGGCTACCCGTTGCCCGTGTTCACATGGATTGGGGGGTTGGTTCGGGACACGTGAATGTGGGGGTGATGAAGGATTTGCGAGCCGATGTACTACTGGGGAATGATTTGGCCCCCCCTCGTTTCTGCTTATGCCGCGATGGGCCCCGCTGAAGCCAACCCAGTGACTACCTGTGCCCAGACCCGGGCTGCTGGAACCGACCCGCTTGCTGCCGAGACCCGGGTAAGACTATCTTCCCGACATGTACCTTAGATCAGGCACAATATCACAGTCTAAAATTGGAATGTGACAAGTTGGCCAGTGAGAAATCGGAGATGCAACGATACTACGTCATGTATTATGAGATGTCCCATGGCTTGAACATTGAAATGCACAAACAGGCTGAAATTGTCAAAAGGTTAAATGGGATTTGCGCCCAGGTTTTACCTTACTTCTCCCAAGAGCGTCAGCAACAAGTTTTGGGAGCCATTGAGAGAGCAAAGCAAGTGACTGTTCCAGAACTGAATTCCATTATTCGCCCTGCAACCTTACCACTTCACCATCAGCTACTGACCCGGTATACAAAGTGGCAATGCTGATGGGTTGTCCAGGCATTAGAGGAATGGAACTATGGACTAACTTCGGAGTCAACCCGTCTGGGGTCTCCTCCTGTGTTAGTCTCCTGCCGAAAGGGGAAAGATGTAACGGGTGGGCCCGTGGAACCCAGAAGTTCTTAGAAAGTATGAGCCATAAAATAATAAACATTGAAAATATGTATTGGATTGCTTTAAAATGGGTCTGTAATATTAATCCACCATATTCCCCAGAATATCTGTAAAGGACTATTTACTGGTTGTTTGATTCTGAACTCAACAGGTTAATTGAGAGATGCTGATGTGTTCAACTTTAACCACATGGCTGTCTGTGTAATGTTAATGAATCCAGACTAGCTTCCAAATGCCTTTTCATTGTTGTTTGTGATGATGTGGATTGGAGCTAGTAGACCGTCTGGCTATTATGGGATGTTTAAGTGTCTTGCTGTGAGGAAAGGGGGGGGGAATCACTCCAGCAACCCCTCCTGCTAAGACTGTTTACTGAAGGAGAAGTTTGAACACACCTGACCTGTATCACCATTGTCATTGGACAGTTTAACCCGCCCTGTTCCCCAAGGATGGGAGGGAAGTTTTTTGAAGAGAAGTGAAGTGTTACCATGTGCTTGGAATAAAGATTCATTCCCTGTTTTTGGAACTTCAATACAGAGCGTTTGTCTCGTTTGTGCGGGGAGACATATTTGTATGGGTTCTTATTCGACTGGTTGGAGTGTCTGGTAGCTGCTGTGTGTTCGGGAATGGAATATATTTAAACAACCTTAACCCCTGTTGTTACAGTGCCTACCATCCAAGCAACCCAGCTAGGAGGGTGCTACACAAAGAATACCCAATTATAGGCAAGGAAAACAAAAAAACAGCATTGCGCATGATTTGATGATGGAAGTCAGCAGCGCTTTACTCCATTCATTGATCTCTGGGGAAAATTCCCTTGTAAAATTGCAACTTCCCTTCAAGTTGCCTCCAGGACAGGAGGCTTTTCAGTGGCCAATCAAACAAGAATCAGCTCTGTGGGAGGGAGGGGGGAGGGAGGGGTTTGCCTGAGAAATGTATGTTCTCTTCTTGTATTGCTGCTTCTGTTAAGACAGTGATCCAACTTCTGAGGCGACTTCCATAGAAATCAATGGGTTCAAGTTGCCTACATGTCGCCTAGAAGTCGGATTGAAGTAGTACAGGAACCTTTTCTGAAGTCGGAGCGACTGCAGTAGTGTGCATTAAGACTGTTCCATTCACTTACATTGATTTTCTCATGCAGCGTGACTTGAGGCAAAAAGGGCGACTTGGGGCGACTTGAAGTCGGATCCAAAGTCGTCTGTGTGAATGGGCTCTTACATACAGTTAGGGACACTCCCCTTAGCCTTGTCATAGAGACAGGGCCAGATTAAGAACATCATGGGCCTGGTGCTGAGGATTTTGTTGGGCCTTTTATAAATAATAAATAAATAAATATGCAAACAATTTTTTGTTATTACAAATTAAATTAAAGAGAGAGGGAGGATGAGAAAGAGAGAGAGAGGATGAGAGAGGGGTGAGGGGTAAGGGAGGGAGGATGAGAGAGAAAGGGGGGATGAGAGAGAGAGGATGCTCATGAGCATGCGTGGGAATGACATCAACGCAGCCCAGCCAAGGCAAGTGACCGAAGGCACAGAGCCCAGAAGGAAGACTGTGTGAAGGTGGAAGCGCCCAGGACCTGCCGGATTGATCACAGCGCAGAACTGGAGGGCTCAGTCTGACAATTTAAGTGTACCCTAATGTGCTAATATGCTGTACATATTTGTACACTATGGCATAACCTACCTCAGGGCCTCTAAAAAGTAGTAATGTTAGCAAAGTTTACTACCGCTTTATTATCACAGGATCCCAGGAGCCTCTCATGGGGACCCCTACTGACCCGGTGGCCCTTGGTCAGGGCCTAAGTGCATAGTTGCCAACATTTCAAAAATATTTTTAAGGGGCACTTTTTTCAGCAGTGCTATATTTAGAGTAGCTGAGATCTCCTATGTTCCTCTATACATCACAGTAGTAATCACAAAATGAAATGAGTACTAATAATGGGGCAGAACAAATATGAGGACTGAGAAGATTTCCTTTAGTTGAACTAACAAAAGTGTGCCCATTCTAGAGCTGGTAACATTGAGGATATTCAGTATAATTTTAACCACTTCCCTACCCAGCCATAGTCAAATGACGTCCACAGATGGGATCTCCCATCCTGGGTGGACGTCATATGACGTCCTGGGTTTGAAGGGGGATATCTGAATGATGCCTGCAGCTAGAGGCATCATTCAGATATCCTTTTGATGTGCCGGCGATTCTGTGCACCATAAGAATGATCATAGCGGCGGTTCCGCCGCTTGATCGTTCTTATAGGCGGCGGGAGGGGACATCCCCCCCTCCCGCCGCCATCCGGTGCTTCTCCGGGCTCTCCCGTGCGATCGGGAGAATCTTCCGGCGCCGGTGGTGGATCACGTGACGAGCATAGAGATGACTGGTGACCAGATGGTCACCAGTCATCTCTATGATCGTCGGAGGCCCGGGCGCGATGGGATGACGTCACGCCCAGGTCCTCAAATGTAAACAAAGCCGCCATTGTGGCTAATAAGTATGAGATCAGTGAAAAAAATAATCACAATCTCATGCTTTCCAGCCTGGAGGAGAGATGTGGGGTCTTATTGACCCCGCATCTCTCAATAAAGAGGACCTGTCACACACATTCCTATTACAAGGGATGTTTACATTCCTTGTAATAGGAATAAAAGTGATAAAAAAAAAGTAAAATAAGTGTAAAAAAATAAATAAATAAGTAAAAAAATAAAATAAATAATAATAAAAAAAAATTAAAACGCCCCTGTCCCCGGTAGCTCGCAATCAGAAGCGAATGCACACGTAAGTCGCCAACATATGTAAACGGCGTTCAAACCACATATGTGAGGTATCGCCGCGTGCGTTAGAGTGCGTGCAACAATTCTAGCACTAGACCTCCTCTGTAATTCTAACCTGGTAATCTGTAAAAAAATTTAAAGCAATGCCTATGGAGATTTTTAAGTACCGAAGTTTGGCGCCATTCCAGCGTGACATGTTAGGTATCTATTTACTCGGCGTAACATCATCTTTCATATTTTCTCAAAAAATTGGGCTAACTTTACAGTTTTGTTATTTTTTAATTCATGAAACCATTTTTATTTTTTTTAAAAAGGCGTTTGAAAAATTATTGCGCAAATACCGTGCAAGAAAAAAAGTTGCAATGACCGTCATTTTATTCCCTAGGGTGTCTGCTAAAAAAACATATATAATGTTTCGGGGTTCTGAGTAATTTTCTAGCAAAAGAATGATGATTTGTACATGTAGGAGAGAAGTGCTAGAATAGGCCCGGTATGGAAGTGGTATAAAAAGCCCTATATTGAAGTGGTTAAAGAACTGTTTTTATGGGTAAGAGGCATAGGGGAGGAGTATGGACGGTATAAAACTGGGAAGCATGTGCAGGTGATGGAGAGGAATGTGGAGGGTCTAACAGTGGGCACTATGTACAGGAGAGGAGTGTGGAGGGTATGGCAGAAGGCACTATGTACAGGAGAGGAGTTTGAAGGGTATGACAGTGGGCAGCATGCACAGCAGAGGAGTGTGGAGGGTATGACAGAGGGTGGTATGTACAGGAGAGGAGTGTGGAGAGTATGACAGTGGGCAGAATGTACAGGAGAGGAATGTGGGGGGTATGACAGAGGGTGGTATGTACCGGAGAGGAGTGTTGAGGGTATGAAAGTGGGAAGGATGTACAGGAGAGGAGTGTGGAGAGTATGCCAGTGGGCAGTATGTACAGGAAAGGAATGTGGAGGGTATGATGGGGTGGTATGTACAGGAGAGGAATATGGAGAGAAAGATAGTTGGCAGTATGTACAGGAGAGGAGTGTGAAGGGTAAGGTTAGGTTACAGTATGTACAGGAGAGGAGTGTGGAGGGTAAGGTTGGGTTACAGTATGTACAGGAGAGGAGTGTGGAGGGTATGATAGTGGGCAGTATGCACAGGACAGGAGTGTGGAGGGTATGACAGCCGGCACACTGTACAGGAGAGGAGTGTAGACGGTATGATACTGAGCAGTATGTACATTAAAGAGGGTATGACAATAGGCAGTATGTACAGGAGAGGAATGTGGAGGGTATGAGAGCGAGCAGTATGTACAGGAGAGGAGTGTGGAGGGTATGACAGCCGGCACTATGTACAATAGAGGAGTTTATGAAAGTGGGCAGTATGTACAGGAGAGGAGTGTGGACGGTATGATACTGAGCAGTATGTACATGAGATGAGTGTGGAGGGTAAGACAGTGAGCAGTATGTACAGAAGAAGAGTGGGGAGGATATGACAGTGGGCAGTATGTACAGGAGAGAGGTGTGGAGGGTATGACAGTGGGAACTATGTATAGAAGAGAAGTGTAGAGGGTATGACAATGAGCACTATGTATATGAGAGAAGTGTGGAGGGTATGACAGTGAGCAGTATGCACAGGAGAGGAATGTGGAGGGTATGACGGTGGGCACTGTGTATAGGAGTGAAGTGTGGAGGGTATGACAGTGGGCATTATGTATGAGAGGAGTGTGGAGGGTATGACAATGGGCACTATGTATAGGAGAGGAGTGTGGAGAGTATGACATTGAGCTGTATGTACAGGAGAAGAGTGTGGAGGGTACGACAGTGGGCACTATGTACAGGAGAGAAGTGTATGACAGTGGGCACTATGTACTGTATAGGAGAGAAGTGTGGAGGGTATGACAGTGCGCAGTATGTACAAGAGAGAAGTGTAAATAGTATGACAGCGGGCACTATGTACAGGTGAGGAGGATGAAGGAATCTGGGAAGGACAAATGTAAAGGTTTGTGGAAGGATGTTTAGCCACTTAAGCCCCGGACCATTTGGTAGCTAAAGGACCAGAGGTGTTTTCAGAATTTTGCACTGCGCTGCTTTAACTGGAAATTGTGCGGACATGCAATGTTGTACCCAAACAAAATTTGCGTCCTTTTCTTCCCACAAATAGAGCTTTCTTTTAATGGTATTTGATTGCCTCTGTGATTTTTATTTTTTGCGATATAAACGAAAAAAGACCGAATTTTTTTAAAAAAAATGATATTTTCTACTTTTTGTTATAAGAAAAATCGAATAAACTCAATTTTAGTCATACATTTAGGCCAAAATGTATTCAGCCACATGTCTTTAGTAAAAAAATGTCAATAAGCGTATATTTATTGGTTTGCGCAAAAGTTATAGCGTTTACAAACTAGGGTACATTTTCTGGAATTTACACAGCTTTAAATTTATGACTGCCTATCTCATTTCTTGAGGTGCTAAAATGGCAGGGCAGTACAAAACCCCCCCCAAATGACCCCATTTTGGAAAGTAGACACCCCAAGGAAATTGCTGAGAGGCATGTTGAGCCCATTGAATATTTTTTTTTTGTCCCAAGTGATTGAATATTGACAAAAAAAAAAAAATACAAAAAGTTGTCACTAAATGATATATTGCTCACACATACCATGGTTATATGTGGAATTGCACCCCAAAATACATTTTGCTGCTTCTCCTGAGTACAGGGATACCACATGTGTGGGACCTTTTAGGAGCCTAGCCACGTACAGGACCCCGGAAACCAAGCACCGCCTTCAGGATTTCTAAGGGCGCAAATTTTTGATTTCACTCCTCACTACCTATCACAGTTTTGAAGGCCATAAAATGCCAAGATGGCACAAAACCCCCAAATGACCCCATTTTGGAAAGTAGACACCCCAAGCTATTTGCTGAGAGGCGTGTTGAGCCCATTGAATATTTTTTTTGTCCCAAATGATTGAATAATGACAAAAAAGAAAAAAAAATTACAAAAAGTTGTCACTAAATGATATATTGCTCACACATGCCATGGTTATATGTGGAATTGCACCCCAAAATACATTCTGCTACTTCTCCTGAGTACGGGGATACCACATGTGTGGGACTTTTTGGGAGCCTAGCCGCGTACAGGGCCCTAAAAACCAAGCACCGCCTTCAGGATTTCTAAGGGCGTAAATTTTTGATTTCACTCCTCACTACCTATCACAGTTTTGAAGGCCATAAAATGCCAAAATAGCACAAAACCCCCCCAAATGACCCCATTTTGGAAAGTGGACACCCCAAGCTATTTACTGAGAGGCATGTTGGGTTCATGGAATATTTTATATTTTTCCACAAGTTGCGGGAATATGACAAACTTTGTTTTTTTTGCACAAAGTTGTCACTAAATGATATATTGCTCACACATGCCATGGGCATATGTGAAATTACACCCCAAAATACATTCTGCTGCTTCTCCTGAGTACGGGGATACCACATGTGTGGGACTTTTTGGGAGCCTAGCCACGTACGGGACCCCAAAAACCAAGCACCGCCTTCAAGGTTTCTAAGGGTGTAAATTTTTGATTTCACTCCTCACTACCTATCACAGTTTTGAAGGCCATAAAATGCCAAGATGGCACAAAACCCCCCCAAATGACCCCATTTTGGAAAGTAGACACCCCAAGGAAATTGCTGAGAGGCATGTTGAGCCCATTGAATATTTTTTTTTTGTCCCAAGTGATTAAATAATGACAAAAAGAAAAAAAAAAGGAAAAAAAGTTGTCACTAAATGATATATTGCTCAAACATACCATTGTTATATGTGGAATTGCACCCCAAAATAAATTTTGCTGCTTCTCTTGAGTACGGGGATACCACATGTGTGGGACTTTTTGAGAGCCTAGCCGCGTACGGGGCCCTGAAAACCAAGCACCGCCTTCAGGATTTCTAAGGGCACAAATTTTTGATTTCACTCCTCACTACCTATCACAGTTTTGAAGGCCATAAAATGGCAAGATAGCCCAAAACCCCCACAAATGACCCCATTTTGGAAAGTAGACACCCCAAGCTATTTGCTGAGAGGCATGGTGAGTATTTTACAGCTCTCATTTGTGTTTGAAAATGAAGACAGACATTATTATTTTTTATTTTTTTTTAAATTTTCAAAACTTTGTGACAAAAAGCGAGATCTGCAAAATACTCAACATACCTCTCAGCAAATAGCTTGGGCTGTCTACTTTCCAAAATGGGGTCATTTGGGGGGGTTTGTGCCACCTGGGCATTCCATGGCCTCCGAAACTGTGATAGGCAGTGAGGAGTGAAATCAAAAATTTACACCCATAGAAATCCTGAAGGCGGTGCTTGGTTTTCGGGGTCCTGTACGCGGCTAGGCTCCCAAAATGTCTCACACGTGGTATCCCCGTACTCAGGAGAAGAAACAGAATGTATTTTGGGGTGCAATTCCACATATAACCATGGCATGTTTGAGCAATATATAATTTAGTGACAACTTTTTGTACATTTTTTATTTTTTTTATTTTTGTCATTATTCAATCACTTGGGACAAAAAAAAAAAAATATTCAATGGGCTCAACATGCCTCTCAGCAAATAGCTTGAGGTGTTCTTCTTTCCAAAATGGGGTAATTTGGGGGGGTTTTGAACTGTCCTGGCATTTTATGCACAACATTAGGAAGCTTATGTCATACATCATCCACTCTTCTAACCACTTGAAGACAAAGGGGCTGATTTACTAATAACAGTGCGCTGCGCTGCTTCTAACCTTAATTGGTGCGCCGGATAACTCCTTCACTGGGCGCAGGAAGCAGCGGCGCACTGTTATAGTAAATAGAAATGTCAGCGGCGCTCTATTGAAAATGAATGGTTCCCTATGGGAGCCCATTGATTTGAATAGAGGTCGCCCGGGAAGTCGGATCCGACTTGCGGGCGACTCGTGTGCCGGCTGACACAGGGACAGCGCGACTTTGCGAGGCGACCTGGACACGACCTGAGCGTGAAGCAGCCGCTCAAGTCGTGTCCTAGAGGTGACTAGCTGGCCGAGAATGTGTCCAGCGCGATGTCATCGCGCTGGTCCTCGGCAGCCTCGCTGTTCCATGTTTGGTATGAATCATGAAGGGGAACTCCAGGCCAAATTTTAATGAAAAAACCGGCATGGGTTCCCCTTCAGGAGCATACCAGGCCCTTAGGTCTGGATTCTAAGGTGAACCCCTTAAGCCGAAAAACGGCGTGGGGGTCCCCCCCAAAATCCAAACCAGACTCTTAGGTCTGGTCTGGATTCTAAGGTGAACCCCCTAAGCTGAAAAACGGCGTGGGGGTCCCCCCAAAATCCAAACCAGACCTTTAGGTCTGGATTTTAAGGTGAACCCCTTAAGCCGAAAAACAGCGTGGGGGTCCCCCCAAAATCCAAACCAGACCCTTATCCGAGCACGCAACCTGGCAGGCCGCAGGGGAAAAGGGGGGACGAGAGAGCGGCCCCCCTCCCTCCTGAACCGTACCAGGCCGCATGCCCTCAACATGGGGGGTTTTGTGCTTCGGGGCAGGGGGGCGACCTGCGGCCCCCCCACCCCAAAGCACCCTGCCCCCATGTTGATGGGGACAAGGTCCTCTTCCCGACAACCCTGGCCGTTGGTTGTCGGGGTATGCGGGCGGGGGGCTTTTCGGAATCTGGGCGCCCCCTTTAAAAAGGCGGCCCCCAGATGCCGGCCCCCCACCCTATGTGAATGAGTATGGGGTACATCGTACGCCTACCCATTCACCTGGTGGCAAAATAAGTCAATAAAAAAAGACAACACAGGCTTGAAAAGTAATTTATTGGGCAGCTCCGGGGGTCTTCTTCCGACTTCGGGGGTCTTTCTGCCGGGCCCACGCTATCTTCTGCTAGCTCTTTTGCTAGCGGGGGTCCCGGGCTTCCTCGCCGTCTTCTTCCGACTTCGCCCCCGTATGATGTCACAGTCCCGGGGAATAATGGGACTGTGACGTGAAACGGGGGCGGGGTCAGCGGTGGCATCACCCGGTGACCACGCCCCATGCCAATAAAAGTGGCACCGCTGCTCGGACAGATCATTGCAGCGGTGGACAGCGTCGAGGCAACATCGGGCGAAGAGAAGAGGGAAGAAGGCGATGAAGAAGACCGGCCCCCGCTAGCAAAAGAGCTGCGAGAAGATAGCGGGGCACCCGGCAGAAGGCAGAAAGAACCGGAGATCGTGGAGAAGACACCGGAGAAGAACCGGAGAACAGAACAAGAGACCCCCGAAGTCGGAAGAAGACGGCGAGGAAGCCTGGGACCCCCGCTAGCAAAAGAGCTGGCAGAAGATAGCGGGGGCCCGGCAGAGAGACCCCCGAAGTCGGAAGAAGATGGCAAGGAAGCCCGGGACCCCCGCTAGCAAAAGAGCTAGCAGAAGATAGCGGGTGCCCGGCAGAAAGACCCCCGAAGACGGCGAGGAAGCCCGGGACCCCCGCTAGCAAAAGAGCTAGCAGAAGATAGCGGGGGCCCGGCAGAAAGACCCCCAAAGACGGCGAGGAAGCCCGGGACCCCCGCTAGCAAAAGAGCTAGCAGAAGATATCGGGGGCCTGGCAGAAAAGACCCCCCGGAGCTGCCCAATAAATTACTTTTCAAACCTGTGTTGTTTTTTTATTGACTTATTTTGTCACCAGATGAATGGGTAGGGGTACGATGTACCCCATACTCATTCACATAGGGTGGGGGGCAGGTATCTGGGGTCCCCCTTATTAAAGGGGGCTCCCGGATTCCGATAAGCCCCCCGCCCGCAGACCCTGACAACCAACGGCCAGGGTTGTCAGGAAGAGGCCCTTGTCCCCATCAACATGGGGGCAGGGTGCTTTGGGGGTGGGGGGGCCGCAGGTCACCCCCTGCCCCGAAGCACCAAACCCCCCATGTTGAGGGCACGCGGCCTGGTACAGTTCAGGAGGGATGGGGGGCCGCTCTCTCGTCCCCCCCTTTTCCCCTGCGGCCTGCCAGGTTGAGTTCTCGGATAAAGGGTCTGGTGTGTATTTTTAGGGGACCCCACGCAAAAATGTTTGGGTTTTTGGCACGGGGTTCCCCTTAAAATACATACCAGACCTGAAGGGCCTGGCATGGATTCTGGGGGGACCCCCACGCCAGTTTTTTTTTTCATTTTTTGGGGGGTCCCCTTTGAATCCATACTAGACCCAAGGGCCTGGTATGGACCTCGGGGGGGACCCCATGCTGTTTTTTATTTTTTTTACTTTTTTTACATTTCTTTTAACAACCAGCTATAAACAGGTAAAACAAAAAAACGCCGCAAAATTGCGGTACTTGCGTTTTGAATTCTATTACATCCAAAACACTGTTTTTGGCCTGGCAAAAAAAATCTGCAGTTGCATTTTTCACAAACCCTCAAAATGCCTTCAGACGCCAAAGATTTCCACGTTTCAGACGCGGTACAGCGTTTAGCCGCATTTTAGTTTAGAAGCGTTTTTAAAGGTGACCTATTTTTTTACATTGATAAAGTCCAAATTTATGGCAAATGAGGAAAAACCTAAATAATATATATATATATATATATATATATATAAAAGAAATTGCTTCCATTGCATTGTGGACAATCCACAACTTGGGGCAGCTGACGTGGCAAGTGGACAATCCACAACTTGTGGCAAGTGATGTGGCAAGTGACACGCTAAATACAACTACACTGCTGCTCTCAGCTGCTGATATCACTCTGGTCTCACAAAATAGCTAAAATCGTAAATAATACTGTTTTTGGAGCTTAGGGCGGCTCCTTATCATATACACGCAAATGTGGTAAAACCCGGCATGCAAACGCCACAAAGCGCGCCTTTCTAAACGCCACTTTCAACCTTAGTTCTGAACACTTTGCACCAGCGTCCCGTCTACATGGGGCCTAAAAACGCCTATGCCATTTACAGCTCAAAAACGCCATGGTGGCCATGAGGCCATAGGCTAACATGGAGAGATGTTTTTAAGCTGCAAAAAACAAGCGGCTTGAAAAACGTCCGTGTGCATGTAGCCTTATATTAACCACTTGCTGCCCAGACCAAGTTTCACATTTCAGCGCTGATGCACTTTTAATGACAATTGCGCGCTCATACAACACTGTAACCCAATGAAAATGTTTTATTTGTTGGCACACAAATAGAGCTTGCTTTTGGTGCTATTTGATCACCTTTGTGTTTTATTTTTATTTTTTTTCTATAAATACAAAAGACCGAGTTTAAAAAAAAAAATGATATTTTACCCACTTCAGCACTGGGCCTATTCTGGCACTTATCTCCTTCATGTAAAAATCATAAATTTATGGCTATAAAATTACTTCTAAACACCAAACATTATATATGTTTTTGGAGCAGACACCCTAGGGAATAAGATGGCGGTCGTTGCAAATTTTTATCTCGCTCGGTATTTGCGCAATAAATTTTCAAACGCCTTTTGTTTGCTAAAAATATTACAAAACAGTAAAGTTACGGCCAATTTTTTGGTATAATGTGAAAGATGTTGTTATGCTGAGTAAATAGATACCTAACACGTCACGCTTTAAAATTGCGCACACTCATGGCATGACACCAAACTTCAGTAATTAAAAATCTCCCTAGGCGATGCTTTAAATTTTTTTACACGTTACCATTTTGCCATTACAGAGGAGGTCTGGTGCTAGAATTGTTGCACTCGTTCTAACGCACGCAGCAATAACTCACATGTGTGGTTTGAACGGCGTTTACATATGTGGGCGGGACTTATGTGTGTGTTCGCTTCTGAGCGCGAGCTACCGGGGACATGGGCGTTTTTTCGTATTTTTACTTATTTTTTTTATTTTGTTTTTTTACTTTTTTGTATTTCTTACTCTTTTTTTTTTTTTTGGATCACTTTTATTCCTATTACAAGGAATGTAAACATCCCTTGTAATAGGAATGTGTGTGACAGGTCCTCTTTATGGAGAGATGCGGGGTCAATAAGACCCCGCATCTCTCCTCCAGGCTGGAAAGCATGATATTGGTCAAAAAAAAACACCAATCTCATGCTGACAGCCGAGATCACGGCTTGGTTAACATACGGGAACACGGCGTGATGTCATAACGTTGTGCCCGCGCCTCCGATGGTCATAGAGATGACTGATGACCATCTGGTCACCAGTCATCTCCAAATCGTTCTCCGAGCCCCAGATGGCACGGGAGAGCCCAGAGAAGCACCGGATGGCTGCAAGAGGGGGGGGGGGAAACGTCCCCTCCCCCGCCTATAAGAACAATCAAGCGGCGGAACTGCCACTATGATCGTTTTTATTGTGCACAGAATCGCCGGCTGAAAAGAATGATATCTGAATGATGCCTGCAACTGCAGGCATCATTCAGATGTCACCGCCCAAAGCCAAGGATGTCATTTGACGGTAGGAAACTGGTTAATATTTTTAAAAAAGGTAATTTTTCTTCTTCATTGATGTACACTGATGAGACTGCACTGATGGGCACCGATAAGGTGGCAAGGGTGGGCACTGAGAGGTGGCATTGCTATTTGGCACTGGTGGGCAGTGAGAAGTGGCACTGCTAGGTGGCAATGATAGTTGGCAGTGATGGGCACTGATAGGCAGCACTGCTAGGTGCCACTGATTGGCACCAGTGGTGGGCATTGATAGGTGGCACTGGCAGGGGCTACTAATTGTCACAGATGATGCAGAATTGCCTCTTCCTCTTCGGGCCCCATGTCCCTTGCACATAAGCCGGTGATTGCCTTTTTTTTATGCTCACGCTGTCAGCACAAGGAGAAAACAAAAACCATTACCCAGCTTTTGTTTACATCACGTGATCAGCTGTCATTTGCTGGCAGCTGATCACATGGTAAAGGGCAGGGATCGGGCCCCTTACTCGGATCTGTCATCACCTGAGTCTCAGTGACTCTGTGACCACAGCGCGCGCAAAGGGGAGGACGTTTATTGACGGACTTGCTGTGGCCGTCGATCAGTTATAGCGCTGATCTCAAGTGATTAAAGAGGGTCTAAATGGGCCATTGACATGCATCACAATTCAACTTAGGAATGAGTCTTTGAAAAGTTAAACTAAATAATTTGGCCACTTTATCCTTCCAAATAATTCACTTCCTGTCACATAGCCACACAGGAAGTGAGGGAAAATCCCTAACAATGTCTTTCCTTGGGGACACACAGGTCAGTCTAAATACCCTCCCCATTATGCACATTGCACTCCAGCATATTGCGGGGTACACCCCAAATTATTAGGTATTTTGGACTTTGGGGTTTATTTACTAAAGGCAAATCTACTTTGCACTACAAGTGCACTTGCTGTATATCTGAGGGGGACAGGCAAGCCAAAAAAATACACCATCTTTGCTTTTACATGATTGGAACAGCCAATCACCAGTACTTTCCCTCAGATTTTCAGCAGCTACACTTTTACTGCAGAGTGGATTTGTCTTTACTAAACCCCAAACTATACATTGATTTGGGGTGTACACAACAAAGTGCTAGAGTGCAATTTGCTCAATGGGAACACTAGTTAGATTGATCTGTGTGTCCCCAAGAAAAGACATTGGTAGGGTTTTACCTTCACTTCCTGTTTAGCTGTGTGACAGGAAGTGAAGCCAATTTTAGGAAAAGGAGACACAAAGGCCAAACTACAAAAAAAAATTAAAAAAATTATTTTAAAAAACACACACGCAGGGGTTCTATCACTTACTTTGTTTCCCTCAAAATGCCCACAATTAGAATTGTATGGCCTTGAGCTATTTTTAAGTGCAGTGCTCTAAATCAGTGCTTCTCAAGTACCCCCAACAGGTCATGTTTGCAGGTTTTCCTTCATCTTGCACATGTGCTTTAAATCACAGTCAATGGTTTTGATTTTTGGACAGCAATTCTCGATAAGATAAATTCACAAAACATGTCCTGTTGGGGGTACTTGAGGACTGAGGCTGAGAACCACTGCAGTAAAAAAGGAAAATTGAATACTTACCGCTCTGTATTTTTCATTTCCTGGTGACTTTTCATGGCAGCACACAATACAATCCATGCATATGCTAGCATGAAGGCACCAGATTAGACAAATCACACCAGTTTTGTTTTGACATGCCAATCAGCTGTCACATTTGTTGCAAAGAAAACACAAAACAAACATCAAAACTTTGCATCAAATTTTATTGGGCAACAAAATAAAAAGGGAAGGCAAAATATAAAACATGGTCAATTTGAAACAGTTACAGACTCAACATCTTGAGAAATTTTTGGGCAAAAAAAAAAGGCAGCAGACAATTAAATCAAAGTGAACAAACGACACACATTAACAACATCAGAATAATTTTAGGGGAACATTTCCCCCACACAAAAAATATACAATCCACAAAAGTTAATCAATCACCTGTTTTGCAAAGACATAACAAATAAAATACATGTGTTACAAACTCGATAAGGACACCAACATGTACATTTTTTTTTTTTTTACTATTCAGAAACAAGATCTTTAGTACTTCCAACATTACTGTCGTGGTACTAACCATCAGTACGAGTCTTTTCATCATCATAGTACTTTCATACAAAAATAACAAACAAATAAACTTTCATCCTATCCTCACTACCTTACCTAAAAACCCTACACTCAAACTTCTAAGACTTACAACACAAATCACCTAAACTACACATACAAGAAGACATTTTGATTCTTTTCTAATTTTCTACCCATACTTCCCTTTGAAATCATAATAAAGGGTAGTCCTTTCAGACTAATCCCCACACCCAAAACTCAAATTCACCGATTTACACTCACACACACCTGTACCCCCCTACCCTGCGTTAATCAACATACATCACTCCATCTTCCAATCCCATTTGTCTTCTACTTCCACACCTAAACTATCCATACAAACCTCAACCTACTCCAACTTTCACAAACTCATTCCAACTTCTTCTTTTCCAGATCCTCCGACTTCTATCTTCTCCCAACCTCTTAACATCATACAAAAAAGCCGTATGTAACTTTGCTAGCATCATTTTGCAGCACCACTTCACCTCCATCTCTTCCTTCCTCACCACCAACTGATTCCGCATATCCCATAACGCCTCTTTCAATACAAAACAAAAGATCCACCCCAAACACTTTCCCTCCACCTTCCCCAGACCTATACTTGTTAGATTACTCTCATATGTCAATTTGCACTTACATATTTTGTCCAAAAAAACATCAAAACATAACCTTACTTTTTGTGCATAATCACAATCCCAGAGTACATGTTTCATGTCCTCCTGCCCACCACATCCTTCTCTTGGGCATCTCTCTGATCGGACTACATCTCGCCCCTTCAAGAATTCCTTTGTTAGTAATCCTTTGTGTAATGCCAACCATGTAACATCACGCTGTCTATTAGACACACCTTCAATTCCCACTGCACTCCAGACTCTGGCAGCTTCTAGGGATCTAAGACCTCTAATATTGCAAACAATATTTTCTTTAAAAATTTCTTTCCTTACTTTCTCTTTACAACCTCCTTCCAAACCCAAAACCTCCAAACCATATTTTGTCCGTATCTCATCCAGCCTTTTATAGTGCACAGATATCACAAACGACACTGGTTTTCCAAGTTCCACCTTCCTCCATTTCCATCTCCTAAATAACCAGCCACCCATATATTGCATCATATCAGCAGTTCTTCCATCAAGCATTACAGTCCTAACAGCCACCAACCAATAATGCATATCAACAAATTTTACCAAATCTGGAAATCCTAGACCACCTAAATTACATTCTCTCTTTACCTTTTCACGTGCAATACGTTCCATCTTGGAACCCCAAAGGAAAACAAAAAGGGCCTTGTTTATTTTAATCACCCATACCTTCCCCATAGGTAGTACGACCGTAGTAAACAAAATTAACGGCAGTATCACAGCTTTTAGGACCAAAACTTTCCCTTTCAGGGATAATTCTCTCATCGCCCAAAAATCCAGCTTCTTTTTTATTTTTCCATGCAACTCTTCATAACTTTGTTTTCCCCTGATCATTTTGTCAAAGCTGATACCCAAGATTTTAATCTCAGGCTTCATTTGCAATTTGTCATTTCTAATTTGTACATCACTCCCCAAACTACACAAACAACTTTTTTGCCAGTTAACTCTCATTTTAGATGTCATGCAATAGATCTCTGTTACCAAACTCACACGATCTACTTCTCTTTGTGATGATGCCACCACAACAACATCATCCATATACGCCATGGATTTTACCACCTCGCCACCTCCATCTGGAATAACAAAACCTCTGCACACTTTCTCTCTCTGTATACTCTTCAAAAGTGGCTCAATAACACATATAAAGGCCAGGGGTGACAAAGGACAACCCTGCCTTACACCTGACTTAATTTTAAATGCATCACTCAAGATTCCATTGACCAAGATCCGACTTTGGATATCCACATAAAAACCTTTAATAACTTCCAACAGACTATCTAGAATTCCCAACCTGTCCATTACCTGTAGCATAAAGACATGTGACACTCTGTCATAAGCTTTTTCCAGGTCCAGCGACTCCACAACCAAAGGTCTCTGATTTTTATTGACATATTTGATCATATCCCTCAGTAATATCAAATTGTCTGACATTCTCCTACCAGGAATCGCACAGGTCTGCCATGGTCCAATCACTTTACCTAATACCATCCTTAGCCTATTAGCCACCACTTTGGCCACCACTTTATAGTCCACGTTGAGCAACGTAATTGGCCTCCAATTCTTCAGGTCTTCTCTTTCCCCCTTTTTGAAGATAAGCGAAATTACGCCCTCACTCATTGATTTCGATATTGTTTTGGTTTTAAATATTTCTTTAATCACCGCACATATATCCGGTCCTATTTGCTCCCAAAATGTTGTATAGAATTCAACTCCAAGGCCATCACTTCCAGGTGTCTTGTTTTTAGCCATCCCCGCAAACGCCTCTTTAATTTCAGACTGTTGAATCCCTCTTTCCAACCACTCCACTTCATCTCTTCCCATTCTCTGATCCAACACTTCACAATAATTTTGCATTTCTTCTTTATCCTCCACCTCATAGCCTTTAAATCAGTGGTTCTCAATTCCTGTAATCAGGACCCACTAACAGGCCAGGTTTTATGTATTACCTTGGGGAGATGCAGACTAGAATACTGCAATCCCTGAGCAGCAAATTATATCACCTGTGATGCATTTCAGTTATCTTGCAAACCTGGCCTGTTAGTGGGTCCTGAGGACTGGAGTTGAGAACCACTGCTTTAAATTGTTCCCTATAGAACTTTTCCACCTCTTTCACCACATCTTCTCCTTCCACTCTTCCTCCTTCCACCTTCACAGCTTCCATCACATCTTTTTTACCATATGCCTTCTTAAAGAAGTACCTCGTACATTTCTCATCTTCCTCCATGTGTTGTACTTTTGCTTAAAAAACAATGTTCCTTCCTTTTTCTTTTATAAGTTCCCTCCTCTCCTCTTTCACAAGTCTCAATTCCTCCTCTACCTCCATTCCCATTTCTTTAAACAGGTGTAACGTTCTCAGCCTCCATCCCAATTTCTCATATATTTTTCTTTCTCCTTTCGCTTTCCTCCTCCCCCAATCTCTGAAGAACATACCCACTCTGTGTTTTGTCCAGTCCCACCAATCAAATATATTTTCAAAACCACTCTTTTTTGGATAGATGCTCATACAATAAAACAAATTATTTCTTTATTTCCACATCCTCCAATAGCAGGGTGTTAAGTTTCCACACTCCTCTGCCAAACTGAACTCCACCCTCCAGTGGGATTTTCACTTGAATCCCCTTGTGGTCCGAAAAAAACGCATCAAATATAATAAAATCTTCACTTTTTAGACTCTTCAAACAAAACACAAAATCAATTCTGGACTTAACTCTGCCAGATTCTGAAAAGAAAGTAAATTTGTCTTGTTGCGGGCCTATCTCTTTTCCCACATCCACAAGTTTAAAATCAGAAATCATATTATTAAGCAATGTACTTGTGCTATCCAAACCAACTCCGCTTCCACCCACTCTGTCAGATACTTGCCTAATCGCATTGAAATCCCCCACTATTATAGTGGGAATCCGGCCGCCCAAATACACCTGTAAATTCTGGAAAAATTCCACTCTTTCAGAACTTCTTGCTGGCGCATACACATTAAACAGCCTAAACACAAATTTATTTAACTGAAAAAGGCCCATGAGACATCTTCCTGGGACAATCACCTTGTATTCAAGCAAATTAAGTCTATTATTCTTCTTCTTCATTAAAATACCGACTCCACTATTCCTATTACCACAAGCAGGTGACCACACAGCCTTCCCTTTCCACTCATTTACACCTGGCGGATATTTAATGCCGCATTCCTGCAGGCACACTATATCATGGTTTAATCCATCTAAAAAATCAAATACCACCGCTCTTCTATTTGCAGAACAAATGGATCTAACATTTGTAATTACCAAAAAACATATTTTTCCAAGAAAACTTTAAAACATATCTTCCACTCCTCCTCCTCCAGTTCTATATCTTCTCTCCATCACCTGTGGGGACTCAGGGAACTCCCCCTCATCAGAAGAAGAGACCATGCCCAACAACACCTCCAATTCTGTCTTTGCTCTTTTACTTGCAGAAATTTCACTTTCATTATCATTACTCCTTTGACCTGGAGGTAAGGATCCACTCTCCTCCATTTCCATCCTTAACCCCCAGTCAGTTCCTTCCATTCCAGCAGTCACGGGGTTAATCTCATCTACAGGACCTTCTCCTTCTGCCACCTCCATCCCTGTATCAACTACCTCTTTTTCCTTCCTCTCCACTCTGTCTTTTGTCTTTCCAGCTAGTTCACGTTTAAGTTCCATTTCTCTCACTAAGCTGCCTTGACGTCCGGACATTTGCATAGTCCCCGCTTTCTCTTTTGTCTCCACTATACTTGTAATCACACCACCTCCAGCTGTCCCTGTATCAGAGACAATAGCAGCCACACCCTCCTTCAGTTTTCCAACACCATCTTCTTTCCCAGCCACCGCAATCATACCCTCCGCTGACACACTCTCCTCTGTGACTGTCACCTCCTCCTCCATCCTATCCTCATCCTCCCTTATCCCATGCTCAAGGATCAGCTTAAGAGCCTTTTCCTTGGCTTCAGTTTCATACGCGGCCACTGCAGCTACTACCGCTGGGGAGACCTCAGAACCATGTGACTTTGTACTCAGACCTCCTTTCACTGCGCTTGAAAAAGAGTATATTCTACACCCCGCTTTTTCTTTCTCTGGACAATTTCTAGCTAAATGATCTGGCATATCACACAAATCACATTTTCTAGTTGCTTTACAATCCCTAGCCACATGATCATCCCCCCCACATTGTCTGCATCTCATCTTTTTTTTACATTCTTCCTTCTCATGACCATATTCAAAACAGGTCCTACAAAAGGCAGGCTGACCAGAAAAAAATAAAGAACATCTCTCCCCAGCCACATTAAAAAATGGGGGTGGAAAAGTAAATACACCCTCATCATCACGGTTAAACTTAACCTTAAACCTGACCTTACTCCTATACATCCCGTAAGAATTTTTGATTTTTGTGCCATTATCAACATATGAACAAAATTTGAATAAATAAATTCTCACCACCTCCTTCTCCAAAAAAGGGTTGTAGAAATGAACTACTACATCTCGTTTCTCCGCTTCAAACAAGGTTTCCACAGATATATCTTCCCAAATAGGTTGGTGTTCTTTTTCCTGATTTTTGTATCTTTCAAACGGCTTGCAAACAGGTGTCCTCCGAATAAAACGAAACATCGTAAATGCCAGTTGCAGGAAAATCCTGCAAAGCGTAGATATCACTCACCGTTAGGTTCAGAGCTCCAAACAGACATTCTTCTATCACTCTCTTCACCGTAAACTGCTTTCTTTTTTCAGGTCCCACGACCAGTCTAAAGGATTTGGGTAAGGAACGTCTCGCCATCCTCAACCGTCTTCCAAATGTCCCTGGATTCCCCAAAGGGGCGATCCAGAGACACGGCTTCCACCGATCATTTTGGCGCGCGCACACACACACTTGCCTCTTCTCAGGGCAAGCGAACGAATGCTCCTTGTGAGCTTTATATAACATAGGTTTTTGAGCTAATGAGGCAATTGAAAACACATGCACAGTCCATGAAACACCCAAAATGCAAGTTCACTCAATGTAGAGACTGAAATTCAAAGTGGGTACACCTGTTAAGGATGTCCTTCAATTACTAACCCATAAAAACACTCTCTGAGCATGCCCAGAAATATCCAGGTGCTGTTCACACACAAAAAGCACGCAAAAAAAAACGAACTGGCTGGGCATGTGCAGAGCAACACCAATGCAGCTAGCAAAAAATAACCCCCCCTCCCCCCGTCCAAAATTAAGCACATCATCCAGCATGCTACAAAATTAGAGATGGGACAATCACCCCCCCCCCCCCACCAACAAATACCATTGCAGTCTATGGGAACTGACTTGTTAATTTTGCTAGTCCCCACTTGGCTGGCTTATCTTCTAGTTATTGGCCTTAAAATGGGGGCCCAGGTCCCACCCTAAGGGACATATATCAATGTCACCAATTTGGAAAACACCCAAAATCAAAACAAGGAGAAGTGCCTTTAAATATGCCAAATTGCTTCAGGGCCATTTCACACCACATGCAGTGCATTGCATTTTTTATGCATCCAAAATGCATGGAAAGTTGGTTATATGGTTCTAAATGGCAGTGTTTGTTCCAGTGCGTTCCAGTTCCACCAAAAAAGTAGAACATGCTGCATTTTACCTGCACTGGACTGTACTGGAACGCATCAAAACGCATCATAAACGCACTGGAACGCACAGGAACACACCTAAATGCACAAAAAACGCACTGGAACACACTTGTCCTTACCTATGGTTAATAAAAAAGAGGGGGGGGGGGGAAAGCACTGGACTGCATCAAAAACGTACCAAAAATGCACTGGAACGCATGAAAAACGTGCATGCAGAAAAGCACCTGGAACGCATCCGGATTGTGTTTCTATGGTGTGAACTGGCCCTAGTTCACACTATAGAAACGCAGTCTGGGTGCGTTCCAGGTGCTTTTCTGCATGCGCGTTTTTGACACATTCCAGTGCATTTTTGATGCGTTTTTGATGCAGTACAGTGTTTTTTTTCCCCCTCTTTTCACTTAGGACAAGTGTGTTGCAGTGCGTCTTTGGTGCATTTAGGTGCATTGCGGTGCATTCTAGTGCATTTTTGGCACGTTCCGTTGCGTTTTTGATGTGTTTTACTGCGGTCCAGTACAGTTTTGTACCTAAAAAATGCAGCATGACCAATTTTTTTTGGGCTTTCTGAAACGCACTGGAACAGACTGGAGTGGTGTGACCTATGCCATTGGCATTAATGTGATCAACTTTCTTTGCGTTTTTCAGGCATCAAAAAAACGCACTGCACTGCATCCGGTGTGAACTGGCCCTAAATATCATACCCGGGGGGTGTCTATAGTATGCCTGTAAAGTAGCACATGTTTTCCATGTTTATAACAGTTGGAAAGCAAAATGACATTTCTAAAGTAAAATAATAGTAATTTAAAAGTCCTTGCGGCTGTAATGAATTGCTGGTTCCCGTCAATACAGATAGAAGTCATTGAAAGTCTTTGCTAACCCAAAAAAAAATGCGTGGGGGTTCCCCCAAATTCCATAACCAGGCCCTTCAGGTCTGGAATGGATATTAAGGGGAACCCCGCTGCAAATTTTTAATAAAAATTACGTGGGGTTCCCCACAAATATCCATACCAGGCCCTTCAGATCTGGCATGGATTTTAAGGGGAACTCCATCCCAAATTAAAAAACAAAATGGCGTGGAGTCCCCCTAAAAATCCACACCAGACCCTTTATCCGAGCACATAACCTGGCCGGCCGTAGGAAAAGAGGGGGGGACGAGAGCGGCCCCCCTCCCTCCTGAACCATACCAGGCCACATGCCCTCAACATGGGGAGGATGTCCCCATGTTGATGGGGACAAGGGCCTCATCCCCACAACCCTTGCCCGGTGGTTGTGGGGGTCTGCGGGCAGGGGGCTTATCAGAATCTGGAAGACCCCTTTAACAAAGGGGACCCCCAGATCCCGCCCCCCCCTATGTGAAATGGTAATGGGGTACAAATGTACCCCTACCATTTCACAAAGAAAGTGTAAAAAATGTAAAAAATGACAAGAGCCGGTTTTTCACAATTCCTTTATTAATGTCTTTTCCTTTCTTCCATCTTCTTCTTCCATCTTCTTCTTCCATCTTCCTCCATCTTCTTCTTCCATCTTCTTCCATCCTCTTCTTTTCTCCATTCGGGTTTCTTCCTCCATCTTCATCTTCATCTTCCTTCTTCCTTCGGTGTTCTCGTCCGCATCTTGCTCCGGCGTCTTCCCTTCTTCTTTCTTCTCCGGCCGCTCCGTTTGAATTGGAGGTTCCCGCTGTGCGACGCTTCAGTTCTTCAGTTCCCCTCTGGGTCCGCTTACACCCGGTGACCCCGCCCCCTCTGACGCACATGGATTTCACGGGGACTTTCCCCGTGGTGTCAGAGGGGGCAGCGGACCAAGTGGAGAACTGAAGCGTCGCACAGCGGCAAGCTCCAATTCAAACGGAGCGGCCGGAGAAGAAAGAAGAAGGGAAGACGCCGGAGCAAGATGCGGACGAGAAGACCGAAGGAAGAAGGAAGATGAAGATGAAGATAAAGAGGAAGAGGAAGATGGAGGAAGAAACCCGAATAGAGAAAAGAAGAAGATGGAAGAAGAAGATGGAAGAAGATGGAAGAAGAAGAAGATGGAAGAAGATGGAAGAAGAAGAAGATGGAAGAAAGGAGAAGACATTAATAAAGGAATTTTCTAAAACCGTCTCTTGTCATTTTTTACATTTTTGACACTTTCCTTGTGAAATGGTAGGGGTACAATGTACCCCTTACCAATTCACATAGGGGGGGCCGGGATCTGGGGGTCCCCTTTGTTAAAGGGGTCTTCCAGATTCCGATAAGCCCCCTGCCCGCAGACCCCCACAACCACCGGGCAAGGGTTGTGGGGATGAGGCCCTTGTCCCCATCAACATGGGGACATCTTCCCCATGTTGAGGGCATGTGGCCTGGTACGGTTCAGGAGGGAGGGGGAGCCACTCTCTCATCCCCCCCTTTTCCCCTGCGGCCGGCCAGGTTATGTGCTCGGATAAGGGTCTGGTGTGGATTTTTGGGGGGACTCCACGCCATTTTTTTTTTAATTTGGGGTGGAGTTCCCCTTAAAATCCATGCCAGATCTCAAGGGCCTGGTATGGATATTTAGGGGGAACCCCACGTCGTTTTTTTAAGAAATTTGCAGCTGGGTTCCCCTTAATATCCATTCCAGACCTGAAGGGCCTGGTTATGGAATTTGGGGGGACCCCCACGCTTTTTTTTTTTGGTTAGCAATGACTTTCTATGACTTTTCTCTATATTGCCGGGAGCCGACAAGTCATTAATAGCCGCGGCTGCTTTTAAATGGGTTTTTTTTTCCTTTAGAAATGTCATTTTGCTGGCGCAATGGAAAGTTCAGAACTGCGCCTGTTCAACTTATGCAAATTGACTTAGGTGACTTGACATTTACTAAGATTTTGCCGGCGCAGTGTCCCGGCGCATTTGAACCATTGAAATTCCCGCGCTGAGCTCAAAAAAACCTCCCGCAGCTCGAATCGTACTTGCCAGCGCAGCGGGCTGGTTTTGAAAAAGTTACTTTATCACTCAATTTTGGGCATATTAGTTACTTGGGCAGGTGTCACTACACTTCCTCACATCACCCCACATCACCCTCATTATATTCTCACTTCCAGCTTCTTTATATTTAGTGTTTAACATGCCGTGCGCCAGGTCCATAGTGGCGCACTGAGCGCCTCCTCCCGTCCGCCGACAACACTATAGTAAATGGGAAATAGGGCTGCGCTACAGACGCTAATGTTTTGTAAATACCAAAACAGCCATTGCACACGCAGATGCGCCAATACTCATGGCGCAAACGTTTCGTAAATCAGCCCCAAAGCCCTTTCTGACACTTTTTGTTTACATGAAAACATTTTTTTTTTTGCAAGAAAATTATGTTGAACCCCCAAACATTATATATTTTTTTAAAGCAAAGGCCCTACAGATTAAAATAGTGGGTGTTGCATTTTTTTTTTCCACACAGTATTTGCGCAGCGATTTTTCAAACGCATTTTTTGGGGGAAAAACACACTTTTTTTTTTAATGCACTAAAAAACACTATATTGCCCAAATGTTTGATGAAATAAAAAAGATGATCTTAAGCCGAGTACATGGATACCAAACACGACATGCTTTAAAATTGCGCACAAACGCGCAGCGGCGACAAACTACATTCATTTTTAAAAGCATTTAAAAGCCTTTACAGGTTACCACGTTAGATTTACAGAGGAGGTCTACTGCAAAAATTACTGCCCTCGATCTGACCTTCGCGGTGATACCTCACATGCATGATGCAATTGCTGTTTACATATGACGCTAGACCGACGCTTGCGTTCGCCTTTGCGCAAGAGCAGGGGGGACAGCGGTGCTTTTTTTTTTTTTATTATTTATTTTGCTTTTTTATTTTATTTTTAAACTGTTCCTTCCATATTTATTTATTTTTACCATATTTATTGTTATCTCAGGGAATGTAAATATCCCCTATGATAGCAATAGGTAGTGACAGGTACTCTTTTTTTGAAAAAAATTGGGGGGTTAGACCCTAGATCTTTCCTCTGCCCTCAAAGCATCTGACCACACCAAGATCGGTGTGATAAAATGCTTTCCCAATTTCCCAATGGCGCTGTTTATATCCGGAGGGGGGGGGACATTCCCTCCCACTGCTTGTAAAAGCAGTCTAGAGGCTAATTATCCGCTAGAATTGCTTTTACATGAAAGCCGGCCACTGGCTGAAAAGAATGATACCAAGATGATAATTAAACCTGCAGGCATCATTCTGGTATAAACATTCAAAGTCCAGCAACATACCAGTACGTTGCTGGTCCTTGTTGGACATGTATTGTAATCTTTTTTTTCATGCAGCCTGTTGGCTGAACGAAAAAAAGAGATTGATCGGTGGGTATGCCCACCATTAGAATACCTCCCTTCATCCACCCACTTCTAATGATGGGCATACATGCACCATTTATATATGCCGAAGCATGGGGGCATCCTCCCGCAAAAAAGTTATGCCGCGTACACACGGTCTGACTTTTCCACGGGCAAGCCTTCGTCGGAATTTCAACCGTATGTACGCGGCATAAAAGGTTATGCCGCGTACACACGGTCAGACTTTTCCACGGGCAAGCCTCCGTCGGAATTTCGACCGTATATACGCGGCATTAGGAGCAAAATCGCTCCTCCGCCCCTGCTGCCCCCATCCTTCGGCATATATGCTCTTTTTTTTAACTGTGGTGGTGAAATCACCTCCTACAGCGTTGGAGTCACGGCTTTATGTATCGTGGGAGCAAACGCTGTTGCTGTCAAGATAAATAGATCCGCGCTGCAACTGAATGGCGTACCTGCTAAGCAAATGATTGTTAACATTAAAACAAAGTAAAATTACAGTACAACAGTAAGACCTTACCATACCATACCTGCAAAGCAAATACCAAAACAAAACCTAGTAAAAAATAAAACATTTTTTTAATGCAACCTGTGCCTAAAATATATATATATGCCGAAGCATGGGGGCATCCTCCCGCAAAAAAGTTATGCCGCGTACACACGGCCGGACTTTTCCACGGGCAAGCCTCCGTCGGAATTTCGACCGTATGTACGCGGCATTAGGAGCAAAATCGCTCCTCTGCCCCTGCTGCCCCCATGCTTCGGCATAAATGCTCTTTTTTTTAACTGTGGTGGTGAAATCACCTCCTACAGTACTGGAGTCACGGCTTTATGTATCGTGGGAGCAAACGCTGTTGCTGTCAAGATAAATAATTCCGGGCTGCAGCTGAATGGCGCACCTGAAAACAAAAAATTACATACCTGAAAAGCAAGCATGATAAAACATTGCAGAATAGAATACAGTAAAAAAGAGCAGAACAATAGAGAGAAAATAGAGAGAGAGAGAGAGAACAATAAAACGACAACTATTTTTGTTTTTTTTATTTTATATTTTCTTTGTGTTTTTTTTTACGTTTTTTTTATATTTTTTACACTTTTTTTTGTAACTTTAACAACTGTAATGGTTCGGGTCTCTCAAAATGTAATGGCATCTTGGGAGACCCTGTGTAAGTGTGTCCTAGTCTGTGAAATGCTGTACCCTACGCTAAAACTTCACTTTTGAGTGGTAGCGTTCAAAACATTCACCAAGGCAAAGACCAGGTTTGTCAGGACAGAGTGGACAAAAAACACGGGTGTCACGCCTAAATCCACGCTTGCTACAGACACAACATCTTTTTTGGGGGGTTCGTTGGGTAGGGGTACTCGGGAGGGCATACGGATAATGCCTCTCATGCAGCCGGCTTACTGCATTTGGTTGGGGATGGTGAGGTGCAGAACCGCCTGGATACAGGAGGTCTGTGACTATCTCATTCTGGAATTTTAGAAGAGATAAAGTCCCGCCTGAAGCTCTGTATAGCACATGAGCGTTCAGCAAAGCCAATTGGAATAAGGATAGAGACACTTTTTTGTACCAGCGTCTCGCCTTACGGTCAATTAGATACGGCGCCAACAACTGGTCGTTGAGGTCCACCCCTCCCATATTTTGGTTATATTCATGGACACAGAGGGGTTTCTCCACAACACCAGTCGCCGTACGAATTTGGACTGTCGTGTCTGCATGAAGGGAGGTAAGAAGGAAAACATTCTTATTGTCCCTCCACTTCATAGCGAGAAAGTTATTACACTTCAAGCAGGCTCTCTCCCCCAGCCTAAGACAGGCATCTACAAGCCGCTGGGGAAAGCCCCGGCAATTAGGTCGCACGGTGCCACATGCTCCAATCTGATGATCAAACAAGTGACTAAACAGTGGCACGCTCGTGTAATAATTTTCCACATACAAGTGGTACCCCTTTCCGAATAAGGGTGACACCAAGTTCCACACTATCTTGCCAGCGCTCCCTATGTAATCCGGGCAGTTGACCGGCTCAACCTGACTGTCTTTTCCCTCATAAACCGTAAAGCTCCATACATAGCCTGTTGCCCTGTCACAGAACTTATAGAGCTTGACCCCGTATCTGGCACGCTTGCTGGGAAGGTACTGCTTGAAAGACAAGCGGCCAGAAAATTTAATCAGGGACTCATCAACGCAGACAACTTGATCGGGAATAAACAAGGCTGCAAAACGTTCGTTGAAGTGGTTTATGAGGGGCCGAATTTTATAGAGCCGGTCGTATTCAGGGTCTCCACGTGGACGACAAAGTTCATTGTCGTTGAAGTGCATGAACCGCAAAATCTGCTTGTATCGTGTCCTGGGCATGGAGGCAGAGAACACGGGCATGTGGTCAATTGGGTGCGTGGACCAATAAGCACGCAATGACGGGAATTTATGTGTGCCCATGTTGAGGGAAAGGCCCAGAAAGGTCTTAAATTCAGAAACCGTAATTGGTTTCCAATCTTTGGCAATGGAAGGCAACTGGGGGTTAGCGGCGATGAATTGACCAGCATATAAATTACTCTGGTCCACAATAGATCTATAGAGATCTTCCGTGAAAAACAGTGAATAAAAATCAATTGGCATAAAATCTGCTGTTTCCACCTGAATACCGGGTTGGGCAGTGAATCGGGGAAGTACGGGTTCTGCAGAAGTGGTGGGGACCCAATCAGGATAGGCGAATTCTGCAGGAAGAGCACTATGGGTACGACGGGCCTGCCTTTGTCTTCTTATTGGTGGCAGCGGGACACTACTTGTGCTTGCCACCTCGCCAGCTTGAACTGCACTTATGGGACTCGCCACGTCACCACGTGATACTGCAGTGCTGGATGTACGCCCAGGCTGTACTAGGCCGCTGGTGCTTGCCAATTCACCAGAAGGAATAGCGGCGCTAGTACTACTCTGCTCCATGATACGAGAGACCTGCGGTTCTTGCTCCTCAACAACCTCAGAAGATCGGGATCGGGTACGCCTGACCTTAGCAGGGACCTCACCTTCGTCGTCAGAGCTATCTGACGTGGAGCCGCTGACTTCACTGTCTTCTACGGGAAGATATTCTGAGCCTGAATCTGACAGATGCGTGACCTCCTCTTCACTATCTGTCATGCTCAGAATCTCGTAGGCCTCTTTACTAGTGTACCTTCGTCTTGCCATTTTGGGCTCTAAATTTAGGGGTAACCTAGTAAGGTTTACAGGTAAAAAAAGCACCTTACTGTCAGCAAATGTATCAAACGCTACCAAAAAAACTGTTAGCGATCGCAGGGATCAGGACTGTCTCTGCGAACGCTGCAGTTATGTGTGTTGTGTTTGGTAAGTGACAGTGATCGATCGATACTGCACTTGGGTGGGCTGGGCTGGGCTGGGCTGGGCGGAGGGGCTAAACGCAGGTGCTAGCAGGTATCTGGGCTGATCCCGCTAACACTGCGTTTTTGGGAACCCTAAACCGCTGGGGACGCTAGTATAGATCTGATCAGATCAGATATTGATCTGTTCAGATACTATACCACTAAGGGAGGTGTATGCTTTGCGCGTGGGTGTTAGCGTTACTGGCACTAACCTGACGCTGCCTGGGGTGACACAGACCCTCTCTGGCGCTAAAACCTAATTGATATCAGCCGCCGGGCGATCAGGGGGTTAAACCTTTATTGGGTTATATACGGCGGGTGCCCTGATGCTATAAAAAGCAAACTAACCAACCAGCGTCACCCGTAAAACTTATATGGTGATCACTGGTGAAAGGGTTAACTGGGGGCAATCAGGGGGTTAAAACCTTTATTAGGTTATATATGGGGGTACCTGACGCTATAGAAAAACCTGACGGGTAACCTAAATAACGAAATAACTAACTGGCTAACCAGTGTCACCAGTAAAACTTATACGGTGATCACTGGTGAAAGGGTTAACTCTAGGGGCAATCAGGGGGTTAAAATAATATATGGGGGTACCTGACGCTATAAAAACCTGCGGCGAAACTAAAAATAAATAACTGGCTATCTAGGGCACCACCGGCACTAAATACAGCGATCGGAAATACGATCGCTTAGTGACGCTGGCGTTAGGGGGTGAAAGGGTTACCTGGGGGGCGATCAAGGGGTTAAACCTTTATTAGGGGGGGTTAGGGGGCTACCCTGGACCTAAAGGGGCCTAAACCTAACTGCCCTGCAACTTTTTACTGTCACAAATGACACTGATTGCAGTGATCAGTAAAAAAATGACCACTGCAAACGGTGCACTGTGACTGGGGGTACTGGGGGTGATCTGGGGGGTGATCTGGGGGTGACTGGGGGGTGAAAAGTGTGCCTACGTGTACTGGTGTCAGTGGGCTGTTGGTGCACTTACTATGTGATATCTTCTCTCCTCGCGCCGGATCGAAAAGACCGACACGAGCAGAGATGACATCACTTCCTCTGCCTGTGTTTACATTTACACAGCAGAGGAAGCTTTTCATTCGCCGGGAGCGATCGCGAGGGAGTGGCCGGAATCGAACGGCCGTCCCCTCATCTCGGATCGCTCCCCAGCGGAAAACAAACTCTCACTGTATAGGAGGGGGGTCCGATCGGACCCCCCAACTATACAAAGGCAATCACGTAGACATACGTGACTTTGCCTGTCGGTGCCATTCTGCCGACGTATTATTACAGTGGGCGGTCGTTAAGTGGTTAGGGACTGCGTAGTGGTTAAGCAGGCCATACATGGATTGAAATAACGCCAATTAAGCAGAGACCAGCCATAGTCGATCTATGTATGGGCTAGCTGGTTTTACACAAGTCAATCTATTATATGACTTGAGTACAACCAGCCTGTCATTTTTTTCCCAAAACAATCAGTGCTGCCAGCTATAGTTAGCAACACTGATCATTGTATTCACAGGCAGAACACAATAACACTGCAGGAGTGATTCCCCCATCCACAGGTCAGCAGGTGAGAGGGTGTGTGTGGACAGGCTGGGGAGATATACTAGTCAGTGGCTTGGTAGGCCCTGGCTAGTATCAGAGCCAGATACACACAGGTTACATACGCCACAATCGTTAGAGCGAGAGCAATAATTCTAGCACTAGACCTCCTCTGTAACTCTAAATATGTAACCTGTAAAAAAATGTAAAGCATCGCTTAGTATACAAAAAAAAATCGTGCCAACTTTAGTGTTTTTTTGTTTTTTTTTATGAATGAAACAGTTTCTTTCCAAAAAAAAACAAGTTTGAAAAATAACGTAAAAAGTTGCAAAGACCACCATTTTATTCCATAGGGTGTCTGCTAAAACAATATATACAGTTGCAAAAAAAAGTATGTGAACCCTGTTGGAATGATATGGATTTCTGCACAAATTGGTCATAAAATGTGATCTGATCTTCAACAACAAC
Organism: Rana muscosa; assembly: GCA_029206835.1. Classification (NCBI taxonomy): domain Eukaryota; kingdom Metazoa; phylum Chordata; class Amphibia; order Anura; family Ranidae; genus Rana; species Rana muscosa. Next base: position 184,080,084 of record CM055128.1, read on the forward strand.
AGAATGGCTTAAACAGAAGAAAATACGCCTTCTGGAGTTGCGCAGTCAGAGTCCTGACCTCAACCCGATTGAGATGCTGTGGCATGACCTCAAGAAAGCGATTCACACCAGACATCCCAAGAATATTGCTGAACTGAAACAGTTCTGTAAAGAGGAATGGTCAAGAATTACTCCTGACCATTGTGCACGTTTGATTGAAGTTATTGCTGCCAAAGGAGGTTCAACCAGTTATTAAATCCAAGGGTTCACATACCTTTTCCACCTGCACTGTGAATGTTTACATGGTGTGTTCAATAAAAACATGGTAACATTTAATTCTTTGTGTGTTATTAGTTTAAGCAGACTGTGATTATCTATTGTTGTGACTTAGATGAAGATCAGATCACATTTTATGACCAATTTGTGTAGAAATCCATATCATTCCAAAAGGGTTCACATACTTTTTTTTTCAACTGTATAATGTTTGAGGGTTCTGAGTAGTGTTGAGCGAACCCGAACTGTAAAGTTCGGGTCCGTACCGAACTTTAGCTTTTTCCCGAACCCGAACCCACACCCGGACTTTGCGCAAAAGTCCGGGTTCGGGTTCGGCAATCTAATTACGCAGTTAGAAATGCTTCAGGGGCCAGCCAATCACCTTTTGATTAGCTGGTGTGCCCTTAGAAGCCATCATAGCCATGCCTACTAATGGCATGGCTGTGATTGGTCAGTGCAACATGTGACCCAGCTTCTATATAAGCTAGAGGCACACAGCACACACGTCACTCTGCTTCAGAATAGATAGGGAGAGGATCTTGTCTGCTGCTGCTGCTTTTAGGGAGAGATAGAAAAATACATGAGTTAGTCCTGATTCTGGAATGTGAGGGAAAAGATAGAGAGACAGTGTAGTGTAGGGCCAGGTTCCTGTTTTTTGCTTTTAGGGAGAGAGATATCTTATATAGGAATAGGAGTCCAGATTCAGAGATATAACTCAGCGATCTGCATAGGTTTACCTGTTTGTGTTGCAGTGCAGTCTTTTTACACTGCTATGAGCCCAGTGTCAGAGAAAATCTACCTTTTATCTGCAAGCTCAGTGCACCAGCACTGCATATATTACGTTGAGAGATACACCGTTTCCATACTGTGGGTGTATTCTGCTCTTGGAAAAAGATCCTTTGTGCTCATTTCCAAAAGACCCATTAAGGGCAAAAAAAATAAAAAATTTCCATTTTATTTTGCTCGTGCAAAAAAAACCCGTTTAGGGCAAAAAAATAAAATAAAAAATTTGCACTTCAATGTACGCTTGCCAAAAAACGCCATTTAGGGCCACAAAAAATATTTTGCAGTGTGTTATACATATGTGGAGGTGTGTGAAATAAACAATTTATATATAGTTTTCTTCTACTGTGCTATACTAAAAAAAAAAACTTTTTTTGAATAGCATTTTCTGCAGTTCTGTAGCTGTGCGATTCAACGGTTACGTACTGTGGGTGTATTGTGGTCTTCCAAAAAACGCCATTTAGGGCCACCAAAAATATTTTGCAGTGTGTTATACATATGTGGAGGTGTGTGAAATAAACAATTTATATATACTTATCTTCTACTGTGCCATACTAAAAAAAACACATTTTTTTTAATAGCATTTTCTGCAGTTCTGTAGCTGTGCGATTCAGCGGTTACGTACTGTGGGTGTATTGTGCTCTTCCAAAAAACGCCATTTAGGGCCACAAAAAATATTTTGCAGTGTGTTATACATATGTGGAGGTGTGTGAAATAAACAATTTATATATACTTTTCTTCTACTGTGCTATACTAAAAAAAAACCATTTTTTTTTTAATAGCATTTTCTGCAGTTCTGTAGCTGTGCGATTCAGCGGTTACGTACTGTGGGTGTGTTCTGCTCTTCCAAAAACACCCATTTAGGGCAACATCCTAAATTTAGAAAATATGAGGAGAAGGTCAAAGGGACGTGGTGGCCCCGGTCGTGGTGCTGCTGGTGGAGCTCCTGTTGCAGGGAGAGGACGTGGTGGATCTGTGCCAGATACACGCACAAGTGAAACACCTTCCTCAGGTGCGAGTAGGGGACCGAGCCTGCGGTGGTATTTTGTCGCGCCTAATGAGGCTGTACGAATGTTTAGGCCAGGACAAGTACAGGCGATAGTAGATTGGGTTGCTGACAGTGCCTCGGGTTCCTTCACATTGTCTCCCACCCACTCTTCTGATGATAGATCAGAGTTGGCACCTGAAACCCATGTCCATCAGTCTTTCACCTCACCCCCTTGCAAATCAGCCAAGCAGTCTGAGCCCCAAATCATGCAGCAGTCTCTTCTGCTTTTCGATGACTCTGTTAGCAGGGTTTCCCAGGGCCATCCACCTAGCCCTGCCCCAGAAGTGGAAGAGATTGAGTGCACCGATGCCCAACCACTTATGTTTCATGATGAGTACATGGGAGGACCATCGCAGCATGTCTCGGATGATGACGAAACACAGGTGCCAACTGCTGCTGCTTTCGCAATTGTGCAGACAGACAAGGAGGGCAGGGGTGAAGACTGGGTGGAAGATGATGTGGAGGACGATGAGGTCCTCGACCCCACATGGAATCAACGTTATGCAGGTGACCAGTGTAGTTTGGAGGAAGAGGCGGTGGTCGCACAGAGCCACCAGCACAGCAGAAGAGGGAGCAGGGTGCAAAAGCGGAGCGTCCGTCCCCTAGACAGTATGTCTGCTACTGCCCAACGCAGCAAGGGACCGAGCACACCAAAGCCAGGTCCAAGGAGTTCCCTAGCGTGGCAGTTCTTCACACAATGTGCTGATGACAAGACACGAGTGGTTTGCACGCTGTCCAATCAGAGCCTGAAGCGAGGCATAAATGTTCTCAACCTGAGCATAACCTGCATGACCAGGCATCTAAGTGCAAAGCACGAGCTGCAGTGGAGTAGACACCTCAAAAACCAAGAAAGGTCTCTGGCTCCTCCTGCTTCCTCTTCTGCTGCAGTCTCGGCCTCTTCATCCACCTCTGTAGTGACAGTGGCACCTGCCACCCCGCAAACAGAGGATCTGCCAACAACACTACCACCTGGGTCACCAACCATCTCCACAATGTCCCATGGAAGCGTTCAGCTCTCTATCTCCCAAACATTGGAGCGGAAGAGGAAGTACCCCCCTAGCCACCCGCGATCCCTGGCCCTGAATGCCAGCATTTCAAAACTCCTGGCCTTTGAAATGCTGTCATTCCGTCTGGTGGAGATGCAGAGTTTTAAAAGCCTGATGGCATTGGCTGTCCCACAGTACGTCATGCCCAGCCACCACTACTTTTCCAGGCGAGCCATCCCTTCCCTGCACTACCAAGTGGGGGACAAAATCAGGTGTGCACTGCGCAACGCCATCTGTGGCAAGGTCAACTTAACTACGGATGCGTGGACCAGTAAGCACGGTCAGGGACGTTATATCTCCATAACAGCACACTGGGTAAATGCAGTTGCGGCTGGGCCTGAGGCAGATAGCAGTTTGGCGCATGTCCTTCCACCACCGAGGATTGCAGGGCGCTTCAGTTTGCCTCCTGTTGCTAACTCCTCCTACTCCGCTTCCTCATCCTCTACCGCCTCCTCATCTGGTCAGCGTAACACCTTCACCACCAACTTCAGCACAGCCAGGGGTAAACAACAGCAGGCAGTTTTAAAACTTTCCTGTTTGGGGGAAAAACCCCACACCGCGCAGGAGTTGTGGAGGGACATGGAACAACAGACCAATGAGTGGTTGCTGTCAGTGAGCCTCAAGCCCGGCCTGGTGGTGTGCGATAATGGGCAAAATCTCGTAGCAGCTCTGGGCCTAGCCGGTTTGACGCACATCCCTTGCCTGGCGCATGTGCTGAACTTGGTGGTCCAGAGGTTCCTTAAAAATTACCCCAATATGCCAGAGCTGCTGCAGAAAGTGCGGGCTGTGTGTGCGCACTTTCGGCGTTCTCACCCTGCTGCTGCTCGCCTGTCAGCGCTGCAGCGTAACTTCGGCCTTCCCGCTCACCGCCTCATATGTGACGTGCCCACAAGGTGGAACTCCACCTTGCACATGCTGGCCAGACTGTGCGAGCAGCAGCAGGCGATAGTGGAGTTTCAGCTGCAGCAATCACGCGCGAGTCGCTCTGCGGAACAGCACCACTTCACCACCAATAACTGGGCCTCCATGCGAGACCTGTGTGCCTTGTTGCGCTGTTTCGAGTACTCCACCAACATGTCCAGTGCCAATGACGCCGTTCTCAGCGTTACTATCCCAGTTCTATGCCTCCTTGAAAAAACGCTTCGGGCGATGATGGAAGAGGATGTGGCACAGGAGGATGAGGAGGAGGAGGAGGAAGCGGGATCATTTCAAAGGCTTTCAGGGCAGTCTTTCACAAGTAGCTACGAGGGTGGGTTCCTGCACCAACAAACGCCAGGTACACAATTGTCCGGCAGAAAGGGCACAGTTCTGGAGGATGACGAGGTGGAGGAGGAGATGGAGGAGGAGGAGGAGGAAGAGGAGGAGCCATGTTCACAGCAGGGTGGCACCCAGACCAGCTCGTGGCCATCACTGGTGCGTGGCTGGGGGGATACAGAGGACACAGACGATACACCTCCCACAGAGGACAGCTTTTCTTTGCCTCTGGGCAGCCTGGCACACATGAGCGATTACATGCTGCAGTGTTTCCGCAATGACCGCCGAGTTGCCCACATTTTAACTGGTGCTGATTACTGGGTGGCCACCCTGCTGGATCCCCGTTACAAGGACAACGTACCGTCCTTAATTCCCTCACTGGAGCGGGATCGTAAGATGCGCGAGTACAAGCGCACGCTGGTAGACGCGCTGCTGGTGGCATTCCCACCTGACAGCGGGCGTACGGTGGAAGCACAAGGCGAAGGCAGAGGAGGAGGAAGAGGTCGCCAACGCAGCCGGGGCACCGGCAGCACCTCAGAAGGCAGGGTTAGCATGGCTGAAATGTGGAAAAGCTTTGTCAGCACGCCACAACATCCAGCACCACCAGCTGATATGGAACGTCTTAGCAGGAGGCAGCATTTCACCAACATGGTTGAGCAGTATGTGTCCACAGGCCTACACGTACTGGATGACGGGTCTGCCCCCTTTAACTTTTGGGTCTCCAAATTGGGCACATGGCCTGAGCTTGCCCTTTATGCCTTGGAGGTGCTGGCCTGCCCTGCAGCCAGTGTATTATCTGAACGTGTATTTAGCACGGCAGGGGGGTTATCACAGACAAGCGCAGCCGCCTGTCCAGAGCCAATGTGGACAAGCTCACGTTCATTAAAATGAACCAGGCATGGATCCCACAGGACTTGTCCGTACCTTGTGCAGAATAGACATGTATGCCGGTGTTGTGACAAAAACTGTCCGGCCATCGGATTGTGTCCGGCCCATACTGCGAAGGCGCAGCACTTGCGCAGTACAGAGGACAAGGAGATTCACAAAATCTCCGAAGATGAACGGCGCCTGCGCCGTGAGTGCAGGTTTAAGCCCCAACATCCAAGTGGACATACGGTAGCACATAGTAACAGGGCCCCTCACGGGCTCGCTTCGATCGCCACGCTTCAGGCACGGCCTCACTTGGCTCGGCTTGAACCACGGATGGTGTGGCCTTCACCTGAACTCACCACGCAGGCGCCGTTCATCTTGGGAGATTTTCGAAATCCTCTTGTCCTACATACTGAGCAAGCGCAGTACAGGGTGGACACTATTTGACGGGGGACAGAATTCGACACATCACTGGCCTTACCCAGCCATTGTTGTATTTTTGAACCAGTGTTGGCTACCTCGTCCTCCTCCACCGCCGCTTCCACCTACACAGCCACATCCACCGCCACCTCAATCTCCTACTCCATATGGACCTCGTCCTCCTAGGTCAAGATTATAATTTTTATTTTATTTTTTTGTAGCGCACAGATCCTTTCCCCCTTACCTGCCTTTATGTTGTTGGCTCCTCGCAGGAGGGAGAAAGGCACACCGCACTACCAGCCCGTACCCTCCTATATAAAGAGGTTGAGCGGTGTACTTGACGGCCCGTGTCCACAGCCGGATTTAAAACTCCTCCAGAGGATGATTCTCACCTCTACTGTAGGTAGAGGCAAGTCCTTTAATTCCCAGTAAAGTCAATGTCCACTCCAGCTGAAATTACAACTCTTATTCTCTCATGGCAAAATAAACTCTACTCGGATAGAAAAGGTTAGAGCAAAGAAACAGGACAGCTTAAGGTGTGGAGTAGGTCCAGGCACAAACGTAGCACATTCACTTCACTGCTTAGGTTTCTCAAACAGTTTTAGGTGCACGGTCTCTGCCACAGACCTTGAGGTTGGTCTCTGCCACAGACCGGGTGTACAAGGCCCCTGCCACGGACCTGGAGAACTTTGGTCTCTGCCACAGACCAGGGTGTATAAGGCCCCTGCCACGGGCCGGGTGAATAAGGCCTCTGATACAGTCAAGATGACCTTGAGCTTCTCCTTCTACGAACCTAGCCCATATCAAGAGGAAGACATCTCTCCCGGGAGTCAACAGACCCTTCCTTCACCGTGACTCCCGCATCGGTCCATCAGAATGATCCTCCCTTCCCTGGAACATGGTCCCCTACACGAGGCGGCACCCTAAGACTCCTCGACCCTTAGCGGACTCCAGACGAAGGCTCTGGACTCCAGGCTTTACTCTCGCACCTAGGCCTCCATACCCAGGGCAGCAGGAACTCCAGGATAGTACCTCACCCCGGGCTAAAGGTACCCGAGATGGAACAGGAACACATGCACCCAGGCCGAAGGCACCTGGGCGTGGACCCCACTGGACATCAGCCCCCAGGCCAAAGGTCTGCCCCTTTTATATGCTCTCCCGGCATGCACAGCAGGTTCCCCGCCCCACTGTACTACTGCCAAGAGGGGACACAAAAGGCACAGCACTGTATCGGCGGTTCAACCCTAGCCTACCATGGCAGCGCCACCTGTAGGCTGCAGGGAACTGCACACCAATACTGTCCCCCGAGGACAAAATGGTCCATGAATCCTACAGAATTAGGGTGTTTGAGCCTATTTACCACTCAAACACTTCCCTTAAATTTAGCACCCCGCTACATTTTTATTTCAAAGTATTTTATTTTCCCACTAGCTTATCCATTAAATTGAATCATTTATTCCAGAAAGGGCGTATTCTGGGGCATTCCCACCATATGTGTGGCATCGTGCCGTTGAGTTTCTGAGGTTCTTAATGACTTCCCGTACCTCTTCTGCTGAAAAGGGGGCCTCCAGCATATTTTTTTTTTTTTTTTTTTATGTTATTTTAAGTTATTTCCCTATCCACATTTGTTTGCAGAGCACTTGCCATGCTCTTAACAACATTTTGCTGCCATTTGCAGCCCTCTAGCCCTTTCCATTACTTTTTTAGAGCCTTTTTAGTCCTTAGAAGTCCGGGTCCCCATTGACTTCAATGGGGTTCGGGTTCGGGTTAAAGTTCGGTCCCGAACCCGAACTTTTTTCCGAAGTTCGGCCGATCCCGTCGAACCCGAACATCCAGGTGACCGCTCAACTCTAGTTCTGAGTAATTTTCTAGCAAAAAACAAAATGATGATTTTTACAAGTAAGAGAGAAATGTCAGAATTGGCCTGGGTGGCGAGGGGTTAATTACTATAAGACCCCTTTCACACTGAGGGCATTTTGCAGGCGCTATAGTGTTAAAAATAGCGCCTGCAATCCGCCCTTAAACAGCTGCTCTATTCAGCGGTGCGCTGGCAGGGCATCAGAAAAAGTCCTGCCAGCAACTTCTTTGGAGCGCAGTAGGAGCGGTGAACACACCGCTCCTAATGCGCTCCTGCCCATTGAAATTAATGGGCAGCACCGCCCTACCGCCGGCAATACGCAGCGGCGCATCATGGGCGGGTTTAACCCTTTCTCGGCCGCTAGCGGGGGTTAAAAGCGCCCGCTAGCGGCCAAAATGCGAATCCAACGGTAAAATAGTGTTTTACCGCTATTTTACCGCCGACGCTCGGGGCGGCATAGTGTGAAAGCAGTCTTAGTAATATACAAATAATTATTATAAGCACTGTGAGCTCATCCTCTCAGTCTGCTGCAGAGTGTGTCAGCTTGTATTTAAACTGTCCGCTCTGTATGTAGCTTCTGACAGGCTGCGCAAGCAGCCCCGTATCTCTGGAACCATAAATGATAGCAGCCCCATATTTTGACCAGTGGTGGGGTGGCTACATACCCCCCAAATGTGGGCAAATGCCCCCCAAAAAAAAATCACATCTTGAGGAAGGGGCCTGGAGCTGCAGCTCCAATAGCCCCTGTGTTAATCCGGCCCTGCATAATGGTTCTCCTGATGGTTCCGCTCGTGGCTTAGCATCTCTTGCCAGAGTTGCCGGCGGATCACATCCCCCCAGCCGAGCATGGTGTGCTTCGTCGCTGGTCCCCGATGTTGCTTCCGCATGCCTTGCAGCCTCCTCCCGAACTCCGCTCTCATGCTGGCCGGTCCCTGTATCGCTCCTCGGCGGCTGCCCGGATATTGAATCCTGGTGGTGGTTTGGATGTCCCGGACTGCAGGAGACATCCCACTGCTGCCACCACTGTGACGGATCTCGGATACCCCAGGTGGACACATCTGCCAGACCTGTGTCTCCTGTCCTCTGAACGCAACCACAGCCTGCAGATTCGCCATAACCAGCCCTTAACCCCTCAATCACGGGACAAGCCACACAGGTGTTGAGGGTTAAACATGCAGAGCATAAACTGTTTATTAAATACAAAACATACACCTTCACACACAGTTAGGGACACTCCCCTTAGCCTTGTCACAGAGAGGGGGTAGGGGACAAGGAAGAACCAATGGAAACTCAACACTTGTACATTGAAACAGAAACTACAGTTGAAACATAAAGGGATTATGGTAAGCAGGCAGCCCCTCCTTACACATCCCCTGTGGAGAGATGTCTCCAGTCCAGACCTTTTGTCTATGTGCCATGGACCAACAGAATCAAACACAGCAACAAGAGGGGGGGATGGGGAGAAGGGATGTAACATTACATTACATTATCTCAATGCCAGCTTGTCCCCAAGTCTCCCAGTCTCTTCTAGGCCCAAATCTTTGGGTAGGAGGCCAGCCCACAGCCCCCTCCAAAACACACAGTGACAGTGGGTTCTGTCACATTCCTTGTTGGTTTTCTTCACATTCTTTGCACACTGACACCATGCACTGACATGAATTTCCCCTACAACAAAGTTTTGTGGTCGTGCTTGTTTCTTCATCGACTTCCTTACTGTTTTATTTAGGTACTCACTTACCTGTGGTTTAACCGATTCTGCTCAAACCTTGCTGTGTGGGTGTCTTCATGGTTGCAATGGTCTTCCTCATGGCTTTTTGAACCTCAGTGAGTCGTTATGAATGTTATTTTAAAGGCATATAGGAATTTTTATTAGTCTTTTTTTTTACTGTACAATGAGGCGTTTCATCAGAAGCTGTCAGTATAAATTGCTTAGAAGTAAGGTTTTAAAACTATTGGTCGCTGGCCTAATTAACTCTTACATCAGAAATCCCTTTTGATTAAACTAATGTAGCGGCCCCCTCACTCCCCGCTCTTTCTCTTCAGCTCGTTTGTCTCTTGTCTAGGGGTACCTTCAGAGGGGAAGGGAGCGGGGACACCACACCTGGCCTCCACCACAGGTGTCAGTGTGGTATAAACAAAGTTATTTTACCTTCGGGTCAGTGCTGTGCATCTGGAGCCTCCACCGAGAGTTACCTTGAACAATGTCTGCCAGGAAATGAGTCCCTCACCATTAAAGTCCAACACTCCTTTATTCTTCTTGAGTAAACACAATGGGGCTGATTTACTAATAACAGTGCGCTGCGCTGCTTCTAACCTTAATTGGTGCGCCGGATAACTCCTTCACTGGGCGCAGGAAGCAGCGGCGCACTGTTATAGTAAATAGAAATGTCAGCGGCGCTCTATTGAAAATGAATGGTTCCCTATGGGAGCCCATTGATTTGAATAGAGGTCTCCCGGGAAGTCGGATCCGACTTGCGGGCGACTCGTGTGCCGGCTGACACAGGGACAGCGCGACTTTGCGAGGCGACCTGGACACGACCTGAGCGTGAAGCAGCCGCTCAAGTCGTGTCCTAGAGGCGACTAGCTGGCCGAGAATGTGTCCAGTGCGATGTCATCGCGCTGGTCCTCGGCAGCCTCGCTGTCCCATGTTTGGTATGAATCATGAAGGGGAACTCCAGGCCAAATTTTAATGAAAAAACCGGCATGGGTTCCCCTTCAGGAGCATACCAAGCCCTTAGGTCTGGTCTGGATTCTAAGGTGAACCCCCTAAGCCGAAAAACGGTGTGGGGTCCCCCCCAAAATCCAAACCAGACCCTTAGGTCTGGTCTGGATTTTAAGGTGAACCCCCTTAAGCCGAAAAACGGCGTGGGGGTCCCCCCAAAATCCAAACCAGACCCTTATCCGAGCACGCAACCTGGCAGGCCGCAGGGGAAAAGGGGGGACGAGAGAGCGGCCCCCCTCCCTCCTGAACCGTACCAGGCCGCATGCCCTCAACATGGGGGGTTTGGTGCTTCGGGGCAGGGGGGCGACCTGCGGCCCCCCCACCCCAAAGCACCCTGCCCCCATGTTGATGGGGACAAGGGCCTCTTCCCGACAACCCTGGCCGTTGGTTGTCGGGGTATGCGGGCGGGGGGCTTTTCGGAATCTGGGCGCCCCCTTTAAAAAGGGGGCCCCCAGATGCCGGCCCCCCACCCTATGTGAATGAGTATGGGGTACATCGTACCCCTACCCATTCACCTGGTGGCAAAATAAGTCAATAAAAAAAGACAACACAGGTTTGAAAAGTAATTTATTGGGCAGCTCCGGGGGTCTTCTTCCGACTTCAGGGGTCTTTCTGCTGGGCCCCCGCTATCTTCTGCTAGCTCTTTTGCTAGCGGGGGTCCCGGGCTTCCTCGCCGTCTTCGGGGGTCTTTCTGCCGGGCCCCCACTATCTTCTGCTAGCTCTTTTGCTAGCGGGGGTCCCGGGCTTCCTGGCCGTCTTCTTCCGACTTCGGGGGTCTCTTGTTCTGTTCTCCGGTTCTTCTCCGGTGTCTTCTCCACGATCTCCAGTTCTTTCTGCCTTCTGCCGGGCGCCCCGCTATCTTCTCGCAGCTCTTTTGCTAGCGGGGGCCGGTCTTCTTCGTCGCCTTCTTCCCTCTTCTCTTCGCCCGATGTTGCCTCGTCGCTGTCCACCGCTGGAATGATCTGTCCGAGCAGCGGTGGCACTTTTATTGGCATGGGGCGTGGTCACCGGGTGATGCCACCGCTGACCCCGCCCCCGTTTCACGTCACAGTCCCATCATTCCCCGGGACTGTGACATCATACGGGGGCGGGGTCAGCGGTGGCATCATCATTGCAGCGGTGGACAGCGACGAGGCAACATCGGGCGAAGAGAAGAGGGAAGAAGGCGACGAAGAAGACCGGCCCCCGCTAGCAAAAGAGCTGCGAGAAGATAGCGGGGCGCCCGGCAGAAGGCAGAAAGAACCGGAGATCGTGGAGAAGACACCGGAGATCGTGGAGAAGACACCGGAGAAGAACCGGAGAACAGAACAAGAGACCCCCGAAGTCGGAAGAAGACGGCGAGGAAGCCCGGCACCCCCGCTAGCAAAAGAGCCGGCAGAAGATAGCGGGGGCCCGGCAGAAAGACCCCCGAAGTCGGAAGAAGACCCCCGGAGCTGCCCAATAAATTACTTTTCATACCTGTGTTGTCTTTTTTTATTGACTTATTTTGCCACCAGGTGAATGGGTAGGGGTACGATGTACCCCATACTCATTCACATAGGGTGGGGGGCAGGTATCTGGGGTCCCCCTTATTAAAGGGGGCTCCTGGATTCCAATAAGTCAACCGCCCGCAGACCCCGACAACCAACGGCCAGGGTTGTCGGGAAGAGGCCCTTGTCCCCATCAACATGGGGGCAGGGTGCTTTGGGGTGGGGGGCCGCAGGTCGCCCCCCTGCCCCGAAGCACCAAACCACCCATGTTGAGGGCACGCGGCCTGGTACGGTTCAGGAGGGAGGAGGGGCCGCTCTCTCGTCCCCCCCTCTTCCCCTGCGGCCTGCCAGGTTGAGTGCTCGGATAAAGGGTCTGGTGTGTATTTTTAGGGGACCCCGCGCAAATTTTTTTGGTTTTTGGCGCGGGGTTCCCCTTAAAATACATGCCAGACCTGAAGGGCCTGGTATGGACCTGGGGGGGGACCCCCACGCCATTTTTTATTTTATTTTTTTTGTTTTTTTTAACAGTTTAATTTTTTTTTTTTTACATTTCCTTTAACAACCAGCTATAAACAGGTAAAACAAAAAAACGCCGCAAAATTGCGGTACTTGCGTTTTGGATGCGGGTCCATTGAATTCTATTACATCCAAAACACTGTTTTTGGCCTGGCAAAAAAAATCTGCAGTTGCGTTTAAAATCGTTTTTCACAAACCCTCAAAATGCCTTCAGACGCCAAAGATTTCCACGTTTCAGACGCGGTAACAGCGTTTAGCCGCATTTTAGTTTAGAAGCGTTTTTAAAGGTGACCTATTTTTTTACATTGATAAGCTCAAAATTTATGGCAAATGAGGAAAAACCATAAAATATATATATATATATCTATATATATATAGATATATATATATATATATATATATCTATATATATATATATATATATATATAGATATATATATATAGATATATATATATCTATATATATATATATATATATATATATATATATTGTGACAGCAGGAAGGTAAAGTCACCTGGTTGCATCCAGGGGGGTAGATATATTTCGCCCAGATTCAGGCTTTACGCCGACTTATACAACTAGGTGGAGAGTTGTATAAGGCTAGTGGGCTCATGGATGACTCATACCTCTAGGGAGAGGGCTGGGCGTCGTGCAGACAGGGAGTTGATGAGACCAGTTGAAGCTTGTCAGCTCATTTAGGCCTCTATAAGAACTCCCAGCTTCATTAGATGTTAGCTCATGCCTGGAACCAGACCTGTGTGGACTGTCTAGGGAGAGTGAACCCCTGTGCGGTGAGACAAAGCCTGTGTGGCTATTTGCTTGGACATTTAAAACCAGGGACTTAGGGACTAGGACAGCACTAGGCTGATCCCAGTTGTTAGTTAGGAAACCTGTATGTTTAGTCAGAGGTCAACTTGACCAGGATTTATTTTGGTTATGTTTCTTTTGCTTTGCTGTGTTTTGTCACTGTAAATAGAAAATAAACCGCACCTTTTTGATTTTGAAAACCACAACCTCCGTTTGCTGGGCCTGTTTTGTGTGGGGAGCCCATCCCGGGGGTCACACACACCCGCTGCCGAGCTAACCCCCTCACAGTTGGTGGAGAACCAGTGGCAGTTTTTTTTTAAGCCAGCATGGAGGAGATACTGAAACAGCTGGCTCTAGCAAATGCCAATCAACAGCAGACAAATGCAGGTTTGCAAAGGAGCCTTGCAGCCCAGCAGCAAGCTCATCAACAGAGCCTTGCAGCCCAGCAGCAAGCTCACCAACAGAGTCTGGAAGCTCAGCAACAAGCCCAGCAGCAATCTGAGGCCCGCTTCATAGACCTGTTACAGAAGCAAGAGCAGAGACTACAACAAATGGAAGCAGTAATGCAGCAACGTCCGCAGACCAGTGAGGAAAGCCGTCCCACTAATACCGCGTCCTTTGGGGTGAGTCGTTTATTGACAAAAATGACTGGAGAGGATGATCCAGAGGTATTTTTGACCACATTTGAAAGGACCGCTGAAAGAGAAAAGTGGCCTGAGGAGCAGTGGGCTGGACTGGTGGCTCCTCTGTTAACTGGTGAATCGCAGAAAGCTTACTATGACCTAGAGCCTAACCAAGCAAAAGACTATGTGATGCTAAAAGCTGAAATTTTGGCAAGGCTGGGTGTCACCCAGGCTGTCCGGGTTCAGCGTGTGCATAACTGGACTTTCCAGCTTGGAAAACCCCCCAGGTCTCAAATGTATGATCTCATTCACCTGAGCAGAAAGTGGCTACAGCCAGAGACTTTGTCCGCACCAAAGATTGTGGAACGTGTTGTAATGGATCGGTTTTTGAGAGCTCTTCCTACTGCCATCCAAAAGTGGGTAAGCCATGGAGACCCAGAGACGGCCGATGGTCTTGTGGATCGTGTGGAGAAATACTTGGCTACAGAGAACCTGACGGCCTCTTCCAGAGACACTCGGACTTTCCACCCTAAGACCAGACCATCCCCAGGGGCGGATAAGAGGATTCCAAGGGGTGAGGGTGGAGAGAGTGAGAGGGTGGGAGCTCTACCCCAAGTTTGGCGAGAACAGCCTGGGAAATCAGCGGCTCAAGAGGCGGCAAGAAGGATCGTTTGCTACCGCTGCCGGCAAGCGGGACATATTGCAGCCAATTGCCCGGTTGTGGAGGAACCCATGCAGTGTGACTTTCTGACGAGCAGACGTCAGTCGCTGTGTGCGACAGTCGCATGCACTGCCATTCGAGGAACTGAGAAACATTTATGCAAAATGTGTGTTAATGGTAGAAATGTTGTGGTATTGCTGGATTCAGGTAGCCTTGTGACCCTGATAAAGGCTGAGTTAGTTAAAACAGAGGTCTCTGGGAATAGCAAGGTAGCTGTTATTTGTGTGCATGGGGACACCCGAGAGTATCCAGTGACTACAGTGTGTTTCGAGACCCCCAAAGGTACCCTCTCTCATCCAGTGGGCTTAGTATCTCAGTTACCGCATGACGCCATTGTGGGAAGGGATTTTCCGAAGTTCTGGGAACTGTGGGATGATCCTGAGCCCCTCACTGGTGCCCCTATGTACCAGGAATGTGATAGCCAGAACTCCCCTGAGAGTGGTGAGGACTCTCCGGAATTTCCCTTATCAGTATTGGCAGGGGAGACTCAAGAAACTGGAGAGGAGCCCACCTCCTCAGACGAAAACCTACCGTCTGTGGAGTTTTCTGATCTTGAGGTTCACAGGGAAAACTTTGCCACAGAACAGTTGAAAGACCCCGCCCTAATAAAGGCACGGGAAAACGTAGTGAAAATAGATGGCGAGTTAGTGAACCCAGATAATACCTGCACTTACCCATACTTCAGCGTAGAGAAGGACCTACTGTATCGGGTGGCAAAAAGGGCAGAAGAAACCGTTGAGCAGCTTGTGGTGCCCAAACCTTACAGGAAGTTGGTGTTGGAGTTGGCCCATGGGCACATTCTTGGAGGTCATCTGGGGACAGAGAAAACCCGAGAGAGGGTGTTACAGAGATTCTATTGGCCGGGGGTGATGAAGGACGTAGAAAATTATTGTTCCTCCTGCCCTGTGTGTCAGAGGTTGGCCCCGATGCCACATTTCCGTAGCCCGCTGGTCCCTCTACCCATCATTGAGGTCCCGTTTGAGAGGATCGCCCTGAATTTGGTAGGTCCTATAATCAAGTCCGCTAGGGGGCACCAGTACATATTAGTTATAATGGACTATGCCACCCGTTATCCAGAAGCGATCCCTCTCCGAAATACCTCGGCCAAAACCATAGCCAAAGAGCTATCTCTTGTTTTTAGCCGGGTGGGTATTTGTAAAGAACTGCTTACGGACCAAGGTACACCCTTTATGTCCCGGGTTATGAAAGAGCTGTGTAAATTGTTCAAAGTGACGCAATTGCGTACGTCTGTGTATCACCCCCAAACCGATGGGCTGGTTGAAAGATTCAACAAAATCCTAAAACAAATGTTGAAGAAAGTGGTGGATAGAGATGGAAAGGATTGGGACTGTTTACTTCCTTATTTGATGTTTGCTATTAGGGAGGTGCCCCAATCCTCTACGGGATTCTCCCCCTTTGAGTTACTGTATGGGAGACACCCAAGAGGGCTGTTGGATATTGCCAAGGAAACTTGGGAAAGTGAGAGTTCTCCCCACAGGAGTGTGATTGAGCATGTCGCCCTGATGCAAGATCGAATTGCACAGGTAATGCCCATCGTGAAGGAACATTTGGCCCAAGCGCAGTTGGCACAGCAGAGAGTGTACAACCGTGGAGCCAAGACCCGTACCTTTTCCCCGGGGGATAGGATATTGGTACTTGTCCCTACGGTTGAAAGTAAATTCCTTGCCAAATGGCAAGGCCCCTACGAGATAATGGAAAAAGTGAGCGAAGTGAATTACAAGGTCAGACAACCAGGAAGGCGAAAGCCCGAACAGATCTATCGCGTTAATCTGTTGAAAGCCTGGAGGGATAGAGAGTCCCTAGTCGCAGACACTTGGTCACCAGCTCAAACTGGTTGCGTGATTCCTGAGGTTGGAATAGCAGCCACCTTGTCACAACCCCAACAACAGGAGGTTAAGGAGTTTGTGCTTCGCAACAAGGAGGTATTCTCTGAGCTGCCGGGACAAACATCTGGGGTAGAGCATGACATCATTACCCCGCCCGGTGAAAGGGTGAAGTTAAAACCCTATCGGATCCCAGAGGCTCGACGGGAGGCAATACGGGAGGAAGTACAGAAAATGCTGAACTTAGGGGTGATAGAGGAGTCCCAAAGTGATTGGTCTAGTCCCATCGTGTTGGTGCCTAAACCGGATGGGAGCTGGCGATTTTGTAACGATTTTCGTCAGTTGAACAAAGTTACAAAATTTGACACCTACCCCATGCCACGTATAGATGAGTTGATCGACCGGCTGGGAACAGCCCGATACATGACGACTCTTGACCTCACAAAAGGGTATTGGCAAATCCCCCTGGCCAAGTCGGCCAAAGAGAAAACCGCATTTGTAACCCCAGACGGGGCGTTCCAATATAAAAGAATGCCGTTCGGGTTACAGAATGCGCCGGCCACATTCCAGCGGAAAATGGACCAGATGCTGAGGCCCCATCGGAAGTATGCTGCGGCTTACCTGGATGACGTAATTGTCCATAGCACAGATTGGGCCTCACATCTGCCAAAAGTGCAAGCAGTCCTGGACTCTGTTCGGGAAGCGGGGTTTACGGCTAACCCCAAGAAGTGTACCATTGGGCAGGAGGAGGCCAAATATCTTGGGTACACCATTGGGAGGGGAGTAATAAAACCCCAACTCAACAAAGTCGAGGCCATCCAGAGTTGGCCACGTCCCAACAGCAAGAAGCAGGTACGAGCCTTTCTGGGAATCGCTGGGTATTATCGGCGATTCATTCCCCACTTTGCTTCTAAGGCTGTGCCCCTAACCAACCTGACGAAGGGGAAAGGGTCGGTCATGATTAAATGGACCCCCGAGGCTGAGGCAGCATTCCAATTCTTGAAACAAGCCTTATGTAGCCAGCCAGTGTTGTACTCACCCGACTTCTCTAAAGACTTTGTCGTACAAAGTGATGCGTCAGATGTGGGGTTAGGAGCAGTATTGTCCCAGGTCTGGAACGGGGAAGAGCACCCAGTCATTTACCTCAGCAGGAAGTTGAAGTCCCATGAGGTAAATTACGCCACCGTTGAAAAGGAGTGTTTAGCGGTGAAGTGGGCTCTAGATTCCCTTCGGTACTACCTGCTAGGTAGGCACTTTGACATGGTTACGGATCACGCTCCGTTAAAGTGGATGGCTCAAAACAAGGAAACAAATAGAAGAGTGAATAGGTGGTTCCTGGCCCTCCAGGAATTCAACTTCACAGTAAAGCATCGCCCTGGCGTTCAAATGGGGAATGTGGATGCTTTGTCTCGAGTACATGAATGCCTGATTGCTGGTGTTCCAACCCCGAGGTTAAAACAAGAGGGGGGGGTATGTGACAGCAGGAAGGTAAAGTCACCTGGTTGCATCCAGGGGGGTAGATATATTTCGCCCAGATTCAGGCTTTACGCCGACTTATACAACTAGGTGGAGAGTTGCATAAGGCTAGTGGGCTCATGGATGACTCATACCTCTAGGGAGAGGGCTGGGCGTCGTGCAGACAGGGAGTTGATGAGACCAGCTGAAGCTTGTCAGCTCATTTAGGCCTCTATAAGAACTCCCAGCTTCATTAGATGTTAGCTCATGCCTGGAACCAGACCTGTGTGGACTGTCTAGGGAGAGTGAACCCCTGTGCGGTGAGACAAAGCCTGTGTGGCTATTTGCTTGGACATTTAAAACCAGGGACTTAGGGACTAGGACAGCACTAGGCTGATCCCAGTTGTTAGTTAGGAAACCTGTATGTTTAGTCAGAGGTCAACTTGACCAGGATTTATTTTGGTTATGTTTCTTTTGCTTTGCTGTGTTTTGTCACTGTAAATAGAAAATAAACCGCACCTTTTTGATTTTGAAAACCACAACCTCCGTTTGCTGGGCCTGTTTTGTGTGGGGAGCCCATCCCGGGGGTCACACACACCCGCTGCCGAGCTAACCCCCTCACAATATATATATAAATGAAATTGCTTCCATTGCATTGTGGACAATCCACAACTTGGGGCAGCTGACGTGGCAAGTGGACAATCCACAACTTGTGGCAAGTGACGTGGCAAGTGACACGCTAAATACAACTACAATGCTGCTCTCAGCTGCTGATATCACTCTGGTCTCACTAAATAGCTAAAATCGTAAATAATACTGTTTTTTGAGCTTAGGGCGGCTCCTTATCATATACACGCAAATGTGCTAAAACACGGCATGCAAACGCCACAAAGCGCGCCTTTCTAAACGCCTATTTCAACCTTAGTTCAGAACACTTTGCACCAGCGTCCCGTCTACATGGGGCCTAAAAACGCCTATGCCATTTACAGCTCAAAAACGCCATGAGGCCATAGGCTAACATGGAGAGATGTTTTTAAGCTGCAAAAAACGCTCAAACAAGCGGCTTGAAAAACGTCCGTGTGCATGTAGCCTTATATTAACCACTTGCGCACTGCCCAGACCAAGTTTCACATTTCAGCGCTGATGCACTTTTAATGACAATTGCGCGCTCATACAACACTGTAACCCAATGAAAATGTTTTATTTGTTGGCACACAAATAGAGATTGCTTTTGGTGCTATTTGATCACCTTTGTGTTTTATTTTTATTTTTTTTCAATAAATACAAAAGACCGAGTTTAAAAAAAAAAAATGGATATTTTACCCACTTCAGCACTGGGCCTATTCTGGCACTTCTCTCTTTCATGTAAAAATCATAAATTTATGGCTATAAAATTACTTCTAAACACCAAACATTATATATGTTTTTGGAGCAGACACCCTAGGGAATAAGATGGCGGTCATTGCAAATTTTTATCTCGCTCGGTATTTGCGCAATAAATGTTCAAACGCCTTTTGTTTGCTAAAAATATTACAAAACAGTAAAGTTACGGCCAATTTTTTGGTATAATGTGAAAGATGTTGTTATGCTGAGTAAATAGATACCTAACACGTCACGCTTTAAAATTGCGCACACTCATGGCATGACACCAAACTTCAGTAATGAAAAATCTCCCTAGGTGATGCTTTAAATTTTTTTACACGTTACCATTTTGGCATTACAGAGGAGGTCTAGTGCTAGAATTGTTGCACTCGTTCTAACGCACGCAGCAATAACTCACATGTGTGGTTTGAACGGCGTTTACATATGTGGGCGGGACTTACGTGTGTGTTCGCTTCTGAGCGCGAGCTACCGGGGACATGGGCGTTTTTTCGTATTTTTGCTTATTTTTTTTATTTAGTTTTTTTACTTTTTTGTATTTCTTACTCTTTTTTTATTTTTTTTGGATCACTTTTATTCCTATTACAAGGAATGTAAACATCCCTTGTAATAGGAATGTGTGTGACAGGTCCTCTTTATGGAGAGATGCGGGGTCAATAAGACCCCGCATCTCTCCTCCAGGCTGGAAAGCATGATATTGGTCAAAAAAAATCACCAATCTCATGCTGACAGCCGAGATCACGGCTTGGTTAACATACGGGAACACGGCGTGATGTCATCACGTGGTGCCCGCGCCTCCGACGGTCATAGAGATGACTGATGACCATCTGGTCACCAGTCATCTCCAAATCGTTCTCCGAGCCCCAGATGGCACGGGAGAGCCCAGAGAAGCACCGGATGGCGGCAAGAGGGGGGGGGGACGTCCCCTCCCCCCGCCTATAAGAACGATCAAGCGGCGGAACTGCCACTATGATCATTTATTGTGCACAGAATCGTCGGCTGAAAAGAATGATATCTGAATGATGCCTGCAACTGCAGGCATCATTCAGATGTCACCGCCCAAAGCCAAGGATGTCATTTGACGGTGGGTGGTAGGAAACTGGTTAATATTTTTAAAAAAGGTAATTTTTCTTCTTCATTGATGTACACTGATGAGACTGCACTGATGGGCACCGATAAGGTTGCAAGGGTGGGCACTGAGAGGTGGCATTGCTATTTGGCACTGGTGGGCAGTGAGAAGTGGCACTGCTAGGTGGCAATGATTGTTGGCAGTGATGGGCACTGATAGGCAGCACTGCTAGGTGCCACTGATTGGCACCAGTGGTGGGCATTGATAGGTGGCACTGGCAGGGGCTACTAATTGTCACAGATGATGCAGAATTGCCTCTTCCTCTTCGGGCCCCATGTCCCTTGCACATAAGCCGGTGATTGCCTTTTTTTTATGCTCACGCTGTCAGCACAAGGAGAAAACAAAAACCATTACCCAGCTTTTGTTTACATCACGTGATCAGCTGTCATTTGCTGACAGCTGATCACATGGTAAAGGGCAGGGATCGGGCCCCTTACTCGGATCTGTCATCACCTGAGTCTTAGTGACTCTGTGGCCACAGCGCGCGCAAAGGGGAGGACGTTTATTGACGGACTCCCGGCAATTGAGGACCATGCTGTGGCCGTCGATCAGTTATAGCGCTGATCTCAAGTGATTAAAGAGGGTCTAAAAGGGCCATTGACATGCATCACAATTCAACTTAGGAATGACTCTTTGAAAAGTTAAACTAATTAATTTGGCCACTTTATCCTTCCAAATAATTCACTTCCTGTCACATAGCCACACAGGAAGTGAGGGAAAATCCCTAACAATGTCTTTCCTTGGGGACACACAGGTCAGTCTAAATACTTTCCCCATTATGCACATTGCACTCCAGCATATTGCAGGGTACACCCCAAAATATTAGGTATTTTGGACTTTGGGGTTTATTTACTAAAGGCAAATCTACTTTGCACTACAAGTGCACTTGCTGTATATCTGAGGGGGGCATGCAAGCCAAAAAAATGCACCATCTTTGCTTTTACATGATTGGAACCGCCAATCACCAGTACTTTCCCTCAGATTTTCAGCAGCTACATTTTTACTGCAGAGTGGATTTGTCTTTACTAAACCCCAAACTATACATTGATTTGGGGTGTACACAACAAAGTGCTAGAGTGCAATTTGTTCAATGGGGACACTAGTTAGATTGATCTGTGTGTCCCCAAGAAAAGACATTGGTAGGGTTTTACCTTCACTTCCTGTTTAGCTGTGTGACAGGAAGTGAAGCCAATTTTAAGAAAAGGAGACACAAAGGCCAAACTACAAAAAAAATAAAAAAAATAAAAAAATAAAAAAAAACACACACGCAGGGGTTCTATCACTTACTTTGTTTCCCTCAAAATGCCCACAATTAGAATTGTATGTCCTTGAGCTATTTTTAAGTGCAGTGCTCTAAATCAGTGCTTCTCAAGTATCCCCAACAGGCCATGTTTGCAGGTTTTCCTTCATCTTGCACATGTGCTTTAAATCACAGTCAATGGTTTTGATTTTTGGACAGCAATTCTCGATAAGATAAATTCACAAAACATGTCCTGTTGGGGGTACTTGAGGACTGAGGCTGAGAACCACTGTGTCAGGGTCACCTGTGGCCAGGTGACAGATGCACACCGTAGGGGGACAGGAGTGCACCGCGAGGTAGTGAACCCTATGGCTGGCTTCTGCGGGTCGGAAACTGGGTGGTTGTGGAAAGCGGGACCAGAGGAGCACAACCGAGATCCTAACGGAAGCTAGAGCCAAGATTCCCCAGGGCGCGGAGTCTAAGACCCAGCTGGTCTTCTCCAGGGCCTCTAGTGGTGAGGATGTTGTGCTGCAGGCTGGGACCAGGTCGCGGCCCCTGGAGTTTCCTAGCTCACGCCCCGTAGGATAAGGGGAAAAGAGGGGAAGCAGCAGCACAAGATAAGGGAGAACCGAATATCAAGCCAAAGGTCAGGGGCCACAAGCAGACAAGGATAACGAAAGAACGAGCCGAAGGTCAAGGGTCACGAGCAGACAGGGATAGTCGGGGACAAGCCAATAACGTAACAGAGAGACAGACGTAGCACACGGCAGGCAGGAACCCAAACACACAATGCCTAACAAACACTTTGATCAGCAAGGCAGGCTTGCAGTGCACAGGTTAATATAGTGTTCTGTGATAGGGCCTGGGGTGGAGTCAGGCTGGGAGGAGATTATAAAGGAAGCCAGGTGAAGGAGGTCTGGTCTCTAGATGAACACATGAGGAGGAAGGTAAGATGGCAGACAGACATTAATGCATATCCATGACAGTACCCTCCCTCTTACGAGGCCTCCCCCTTCCCCGCCTGGGCCCAGGTTTAGAGGGAAACTTCAGATGAAACTCCTTTAACAGACGAGGTGCAAAGACCTCAGATGCAGTGATCCAAGACCTCTCCTCAGGACCAAACCCTTTCCAATGAACGAGGTACTGAAGAACGCCTTTACAGAGTCGGGAGTCCAGAATTTGACTGATCTCGTACTCCTGATTATCCTCAGAGACAGGCGCCACGGTAGGGAGAGGACGAGAGAATTTATTGAGGACTAAAGGCTTTAGAAGAGCAACATGAAAGGAGTTAGTGATTTTAAGGCTCTTAGGAATCTGGAGTTTGAAACAAACCGGATTCAGTTTAGCAGTTACCGTGTATGGACCGATGAATCGTGGAGCAAACTTCAGAGAAGGAACTCGGAGCTTGATGTTCCTGGTAGAGAGCCAGACTTTGTCCCCTGGCTGAAGAGAAGGCGGTTTACGCCTGCGGCGGTCGGCAAAGCCTTTGAATTTTTCAGCAGCTGCCCGGAGGGAATCATGAACGTGACCCCAAACGGAATTGAGAGACTCCTGAACCGAAGCCAAAGCTGGAATGTCAGGAGAACAGATCATGGGAAGAGGAAGTTGAGGGTGTTTTCCATAAACTGTGAAAAAGGGTGTCTTCTGCGAACTGGTATTCACATGATTGTTATAGGAGAATTCTGCCCACGGGAGTAGAGAGGACCAATCGTCATGGTGAGAAGACACAAAGGTGCGAAGAAAGACCTCTAACTCCTGATTAACCCTCTCAGTCTTTCCATTGGATTGGGGATGGTAAGAAGAAGAAAAATCCAAGACAATATTGAGGGATTTGCAAAAGGCTCTCCAAAAACGAGACGAGAATTGAACTCCCCTGTCGGAAACAATATCAGAAGGGACCCCACGTAGGCGGAGAATTTCTCGAATGAAAATGGGAACCAAGGCAGGGGCAGAAGGAAGACCAGGAAGAGGAACAAAATGAGCCATCTTGGAGAATCGATCGATTACCACCCAAATGACTGTATTATTCTCAGACAGTGGGAGATCGGTGATAAAATCCATGGCAATATGGGCCCAGGGTTCCTTAGGAATGGGCAAGGGCATGAGGAGACCAGCAGGAGCTTGTGTGGAGGATTTGGACTGAGCACAGACATGACAAGCTTTAACGTAGTCTTTGACGTCTGAGCGGAGATTAGGCCACCAGTAGTGACGACTGATGAGTAGGAAGGATCGGAGGAATCCAGAATGCCCTGCCACCTTGGAATCATGTCCCCAACGAAGGATCTTAGCTCTTAGCTCAGTGGGGACAAAGGTCTTACCAGGCGGAATTTTTGACTTCAGGGTGGTAGAGTGGGCAACAATGCATGAGGTTGGAATGATCGGCTCAGGTTCAGGGGCGGACTCCTCGTCCAAAGTGTCAAATGACCTAGAGAGCGCATCAGCCCGACCGTTGCAGGAACCAGGTTTGTAGGTAATCGTGAAATTAAAACGGGCAAAGAAGAGACTCCACCTGGCCTGTCTAGGATTCAGACGTTTAGCATTCTGTAGATACTGTAAATTCTTGTGATCGGTAAAGATCGTTATGGAGTGAGGGGAACCCTCCAAGAGATGACGCCACTCCTCTAACGCCAATTTAATTGCGAGAAGTTCCCGATCACCGATGGCATAATTCCTCTCTGCCTGAGAATTTTTTTTGGAGAAGAACGCACATGGTTGGCGTCTCTTCTCAAAGATTTGAAGAAGCACAGCTCCCACCCCCATTGAGGAAGCGTCCACTTCAATAAAAAATGCATTCCCAGGATTTGGTCTCCTCAAGAGGGGGCCAGAAACAAAGGCCTGTTTCAGGTTGTGAAATGCAGAGACAGCTTCGGGAGGCCAGTCTCTGGCATTCACACCCTTCTTGGTCAAAGCGATAATAGGCGCGGCAATGGAAGAGTAATTCCTTATGAACTGCCTATAATAATTAGTGAAGCCAAGAAAGCGCTGTGTGGCCTTGAGGCTAGCAGGAAGAGGCCAGTTGGTGATAGCCAAGACCTTCCCAGGGTCCATACGAAGACCCGAACATGAGACGAAGCACCCCAAAAACAGGACCTCAGAACATTCAAAGGAACATTTCTCCAGCTTGGCATAGAGATTGTTCTCTCTAAGACGTTGAAGTACAGTGCGGACATGGTTTCTGTGGACGAGCAGATTTTCAGAAAAGATCAGAATGTCATCCAGATAGATGACAACAAACTGGTACAGCAGATCTCTGAAAATTTCATTGACAAAGTTTTGAAACACGGCTGGAGCATTACACAGACCAAAAGGCATCACCAGATATTCGTAATGCCCGTCTCTAGTGTTGAATGCAGTCTTCCATTCGTCACCCTCCCGTATTCGAATGAGATTGTACGCGCCTCTGAGATCCAACTTGGTGAAAATGGAGGCACCCTTCAACCTATCGAATAGCTCAGATATTAAGGGTAAGGGGTATCGATTTTTAATAGTAACCGCATTTAAACCCCGATAATCGATGCAGGGTCTTAAGGTACCATCCTTTTTGCCAACAAAAAAGAACCCTGCCCCTGCAGGCGATGAGGATTTCCGGATGAAACCTCTCTCCAGATTCTCTGCGACATACTCCGACATGGCCTGGGTCTCTGGGATGGACAGAGGGTAGGTACGACCCCTGGGTAGAGTTGCTCCGGGGACAAGATCAATAGCACAGTCAAAAGACCTGTGGGGAGGAAGCACCTCAGCTGATTTCTTACAGAACACATCCCGGTAATCGCTGTATGCAGCAGGAAGATCAGAAGAAACAGAAGTGGCAGCAACCGGAAGACTCTCCTTGGGGGTCACCTTGAGAAGACACGACGAGAAACATGAGGAACCCCAGGCCAGGATCTGCCCAGAGACCCAGTCCACATATGGAGAGTGGAGCTGTAGCCAAGGGAGGCCCAATACAACTGGGGTAGAGGCCTTGGGTAGAATAAGAAAGGATATCCACTCCTGGTGGAGAATCCCTACCGACATCCTAATGGGTAGCGTCTGGAAGCGAATAGGGCCCCCTGGGAGAACAGTGCCATCAATTGCCGAGACTACCAATGGGGTAGTGAGAGGTGAAAGGGTAAGCTTCATAGAAGAAGCAGTTCTCCAATCCATAAAATTGCCGGCAGCCCCGGAATCCAGGTATGCAAGGGTTGACTGAGGAGAAGTGCCTACATGAAGGAACACCGGCAAGAGCAGGCGAGAAGGTGATGTTTCTGGGTCCAATACTCCACCTTCCAAATGTATTAGACCCGAGCGTTTCCCGGACGAAGCGAGCAGGAGTCACGAAAATGACCCTTGCCCCCACAATAGAGGCACAAGCCCAGAGTTCTGCGCCTAGCACGTTCTTCGGGGGTTAGTCTGGTCTGGCCCAGCTGCATAGGTTCTTCAGCAGGTAGAGGATGCTCCACGGAATGAAGGGAGGGGAGCTCAGACTGGCTAGGACCCAGAGAGTGCTGGCGTCTTTTTTCTAAAGACCTCTCTTGAAAACGAATGTCGATCTGGTTGCATAATGAAATTACATCGTCCAGACCGACGGGAAGGCTCTTCCCGCTAATTCGTCTTTCACTCGGTCAGAGAGGCCATGTAAAAAGGTAGCGACCAGGGCCTCATTATTCCAGCTCAATTCAGCTGTGTGGATACGGAACTGAAGAGCATATTGCCCCACAGAACTAGATTCTTGGCGAAGACGCAAGACAGCACTAGCCGCTGAAGAAGCCCGAGCCGGCTCTTCGAAGATATTACGAAAGAGCTTCAAGAAATCGGACAGACTGGAAACCACCGGATCGTTCCTCTCCCACAGGGGGGCAGCCCAGGCCAAAGCTTCACCGGAGAGGAGGGAAATGACATAGGCTACCCTAGCCCGGTCAGACAGGAAGCTTTGAGGCTGAAGCTCAAAATGAATTGTGCATTGGCTGAGAAACCCCCTGCAGGCCTTGGAGTCCCCAGAGAAACGGGACGGAGCTGGCAATCTTAGTGAGTGTGAGGCTGCGACTGGTGCGATAGGTACAGCCGCTGGTTGTACTTGGGGTTGCGGATTCGGGGTTCCCAAGGAGACCTGAAGCTGCTCGAATCGAGAAGCCAGATCCTGGAGGAATCGCATCACCTGAGTCTGATTTGATTCCTGGGCTTCGAGTCTGCGAACTATGCCCTGCAATGGATCATCCGCGGGAAGCGGGATGTCAGCCGGGTTCATGGCTGATCAAACTGTCAGGGTCACCTGTGGCCAGGTGACAGATGCACACCGTAGGGGGACAGGAGTGCACCGCGAGGTAGTGAACCCTATGGCTGGCTTCTGCGGGTAGGAAACTGGGTGGTTGTGGAAAGCGGGACCAGAGGAGCACAACCGAGATCCTAACGGAAGCTAGAGCCAAGATTCCCCAGGGCGCGGAGTCTAAGACCCAGCTGGTCTTCTCCAGGGCCTCTAGTGGTGAGGATGTTGTGCTGCAGGCTGGGACCAGGTCGCGGCCCCTGGAGTTTCCTAGCTCACGCCCCGTAGGATAAGGGGAAAAGAGGGGAAGCAGCAGCACAAGATAAGGGAGAACCGAATAACAAGCCGAAGGTCAGGGGCCACAAGCAGACAAGGATAACGAAAGAACGAGCCGAAGGTCAAGGGTCACGAGCAGACAGGGATAGTCGGGGACAAGCCAATAACGTAACAGAGAGACAGACGTAGCACACGGCAGGCAGGAACCCAAACACACAATGCCTAACAAACACGTTGATCAGCAAGGCAGGCTTGCAGTGCACAGGTTAATATAGTGTTCTGTGATAGGGCCTGGGGTGGAGTCAGGCTGGGAGGAGATTATAAAGGAAGCCAGGTGAAGGAGGTCTGGTCTCTAGATGAACACATGAGGAGGAAGGTAAGATGGCAGACAGACATTAATGCATATCCATGACACACTGCAGTAAAAAAGGAAAATTGAATACTTACCGCTCTGTATTTTTCATTTCCTGGTGACTTTCCATGGCAGCACACAATACAATCCATGCATATGCTAGCATGAAGGCACCAGATTAGACAAATCACACCAGTTTTGTTTTGACATGCCAATCAGCTGTCACATTTGTTGCAAAGAAAACACAAAACAAACATCAAAACTTTGCATCAAATTTTATTGGTCAACAAAATAAAAGGGAAGGCAAAATAAAAAACATGGTCAATTTGAAACAGTTACAGACTTAACATCTTGAGAAATTTTTGGCCAAAAAAAAAAGGCAGCACAGACAATTAAATCAAAGTGAACAAACGACACACATTAACAACATCAGAATTATTTCAGGGGAACATTTCCCCCACACAAAAAATTTACAATCCACAAAAGTTAACCAATCACCTGTTTTGCAAAGACATAACAAATAAAATACATGTGTTACAAACTCGATAAGGACACCAACATGTACATTTTGCCCCCCACGCACACACACACTTGCCTCTTCTCTGGGCAAGCGAACGAATGCTCCTTGTGAGCTTTATATAACATATGTTTGTGTGCTAATGAGGCAATTGAAAACACATGCACAGTCCATGAAACACCCAAAATGCAAGTTCACTCAATGTAGAGACTGAAATTCAAAGTGGGTACACCTGTTAAGGATGTCCTTCAATTACTAACCCATCAAAACACTCTCTGAGTGAGCATGCCCAGAAATATCCAGGCGCTGTTCACACACAAAAAGCACGCAAAAAAAAACTAACTGGCTGGGCATGTGCAGAACAACACCAATGCAGCTAGCAAAAAATACCCCCCCTCCCCCCATCCAAAATTAAGCACATCATCCAGCATGCTACAAAATTAGAGATGGGACAATCACCCCTCCCCCCACCAACAAATACCATTGCAGTCTATGGGAACTGACTTGTTAATTTTGCTAGTCCCCACTTGGCTGGCTTATCTTCTAGTTATTGGCCTTAAAATGGGGGTACAGGTCCCATCCTAAGGGTTATATATCAATGTCACCAATTTGGACAACACCAAAAACAAAACAAGGAGAAGTGCCTTTAAATATGCCAAATTGCTTAAGGGCCATTTCACACCACATGCAGTGCATTGCGTTTTTTATGCATCCAAAATGCATGGAAAGTTGGTTATATGGTTCTAAATGGCAGTGTTTGTTCCAGTGCGTTCCAGTTCCACCAAAAAAGTAGAACATGCTGCATTTTACCTGCACTGGACTGTACTGGAACGCATCAAAACGCATCATAAACGCACTGGAACGCACAGGAACACACCTAAATGCAACAAAAACGCACTGGAACACACTTGTCCTTATCTATGGTTAATAAAAAAGAGGGGGGGGAAAAAAGCACTGGACTGCATCAAAAACGTACCAAAAATGCACTGGAATGCATGAAAAACGTGGCCCTAGTTCACACCATAGAAACGCAGTCTGGGTGCGTTCCAGGTGCTTTTCTGCATGCGCGTTTTTGACACATTCCAGTGCATTTGTGATGCGTTTTTGATGCAGTCCAGTGTTTTTTTCCCCCTCTTTTCACTTAGGACAAGTGTGTTGCAGTGCGTCTTTGGTGCATTTAGGTGCATTGCGGTGAATTCCAGTGCGTTTTTGGTACCTTCCGTTGCGTTTTTGATGTGTTTTACTGGGGTCCAGTGCAGTTTTGTACCTAAAAAATGCAGCATGACCAATTTTTTTTGGGCTTTCTGAAGCGCACTGGAACGGACTGCAGTGGTGTGAACTATGCCATTGGCATTAATGTGATCAACTTTCTTTGCGTTTTTCAGGCATAAAAAAAAACGCACTGCACTGCATCCGGTGTGAACTGGCCCTAAATATCATACCCGGGGTGTGTCTATAGTATGCCTGTAAAGTAGCACATGTTTTCCATGTTTATAACAGTTGGAGAGCAAAATGACATTTCTAAAGTAAAATAATAGTAATTTAAAAGTCCTTGCGGCTGTAATGAATTGCTGGTTCCCAGTCAATACAGATAAAAGTAATTGAAAGTCTTTACTAACCCAAAAAAAAAATGCGTGGGGGTCCCCCAAATTCCATAACCAGGCCCTTCAGGTCTGGAATGGATATTAAGGGGAACCCCGCTGCAAATTTTTAATAAAAATGACGTGGGGTTCCCCCCAAATATCCATACCAGGCCCTTCAGATCTGGCATGGATTTTAAGGGGAACTCCATCCCAAATTTAAAAAAAAAATGGCGTGGAGTCCCCCTAAAAATCCACACCAGACCCTTTATCCGAGCACATAACCTGGCCGGCCGCAGGAAAAGAGGGGGGGACGAGAGCGGCCCCCCCCTCCCTCCTGAACCGTACCAGGCCACATGCCCTCAACATGGGGAGGATGTCCCCATGTTGATGGGGACAAGGGCCTCATCCCCACAACCCTTGCCCGGTGGTTGTGGGGGTCTGCGGGCGGGGGGCTTATCGGAATCTGGAAGACCCCTTTAACAAAGGGGACCCCCAGATCCCGCCCCCCCTGTGTGAAATGGTAATGGGGTACAAATGTACCCCTACCATTTCACAAAGAAAGTGTAAAAAATCTAAAAAATGACAAGAGCCGGTTTTTGACAATTCCTTTATTAACCACTTAACGACCGATCACTGTATATGTACGTCGGCAGAATGTCACCGACAGGCACAATCACGTACAGTGTACGTGATTGCCTTTGTACAGTTGGGGGGTCCGATCGGACCCCCCTCCTATACAGTGAGCGGTCGATATTCGTTGGGGAGCGATCCGACATGAGGGGGCGGCCATTCGATTCCGGCCACCCCCGCCCCCCGCGATCGCTCCCGGCGAATGGAAATGCTCCCTCTGCTGTGTAATGTTTACACAGGCAGAGGAAGCAGGAGGAAGTGATGTCATCTCTCATGCGGCGCTCACATATACCGAGCGCCGTACAAGAGAAGACACACAGGTCAGTGCACTAACACTACACTGAAACCAGGACACATAGGCACACAAATCGCCCCCCCAGGCCCCCCCAGATCACCCCCCAGCCCCCAGTCACAGTGTCACTGATTGCAGTGACCATTTATTTACTGATCACATTTGTGACTGTAAAAGTGTCACTACATTTAGTTTTAGGTCCAGTGTAGCCCATTAACCCTACCTAATAAAGGTTTAACCCTCTGATCAACCCCCCCCCCCAACAATAACCCTTTCACTCCCCTAGCACCGCCGTCGCTAAGCGATCATTTTTCTGATCGCTGTCTTAGCGTCGGTGATGCAGATCGGTAGCCAGTATTTTTTTTTAGGTTCACCGCAGGTTTTTATAGCGTCGGGTACCCCCATAAATTATCTAATAAAGGTTTAACCTCCTTGATCGCCCCCCAGATAACCCTTCCACCCCCTATCACCACTGTCGCTAAGCGATCATTTTTCTGATCGCTGTCTTAGCGTCGGTGATGCAGATCGGTAGCCAGTTATTTTTTTTACGTTCACCGCAGGTTTTTATAGCGTCGGGTACCCCCATAAATTATCTAATAAAGGTTTAACCCCCTTGATCGCCCCCCAGGTAACCCTTTCACCCCCTATCACGACTGTCGCTAAGCGATCATTTTTCTGATCGCTGTCTTAGCGTCGGTGATGCAGATCGGTAGCCAGTAATTTTTTTTAGGTTTGCCGCAGGTTTTTATAGCGTCAGATACCCCCATATATTATCTAATAAAGGTTTTAATCCCCTAATTGCCCCTAGTTAACCCTTTCACCAGTGATCACCATATAAGTGTTACGGGTGACGCTGGTTAGTTAGTTTGCTTTTTATAGTGTCAGGGCACCCGCCGTATATATAACCCAATAAAGGTTTAACCCCCTGATCGCCCGGCGGGTGATATCAATTAGGTTTTAGCATCAGAGAGGGTCTGCGTCACACCCCAGGCAGCGTCAGGTTAGTGCCAGTAACACTAACACCCACGCGCAAAGCATACACCCCCCTTAGTGGTATAGTATCTGATCAGATCAATATCTGATCTGATCAGATCTATACTAGCGTCCCCAGCAGTTTAGGGTTCCCAAAAACGCAGTGTTAGCGGGATCAGCCCAGATACCTGCTAGCACCTGCGTTTTGCCCCTCCGTCCAGCCCAGGCCACCCAAGTGCAGTATTGATCGATCGCTGTCACTTACAAAACACAACACACATAACTGCAGCGTTCGCAGAGACAGGCCTGATCCCTGCGACTCCAGTGCTGTAGGAGGTGATTTCACCACCACAGTTAAAAAAAAAAAGCATATATGCCGAAGCATTGGGGCAGCAGGGGCGGAGGAGCGATTTTGCTCCTAATGCCGCGTACATACGGTCGAAGTTCCGACGGAGGCTTGCCCGTGGAAAAGTCCGACCATGTGTGTGCGGCATAACTTTTTTGCGGGAGGATGCCCCCATGCTTCGGCATATATAAATGGTGCATGTATGCCCATCATTAGAAGTGGGTGGATGAAGGGCGGTATTCTAATGGTGGGCATACCCACCGATCAATCTCTTTTTTCGTTCAGCCAACTGGCTGCATGAAAAAAAAAGATTACAATACATGTCCAACAAGGACCAGCAACGTACTGGTATGTTGCTGGACTTTGAATGTTTATACCAGAATGATGCCTGCGGGTTTAGGTATCATCTTGGTATCATTCTTTTCAGCAAGCAGCCGGCTTTCATGTAAAAGCAATCCTAGTGGCTAATTAGCCTCTGGACTGCTTTTACAAGCAGTGGGTGGGAATGTCCCCCCCCCGGATATAAAAAGCGCCATTGGGAAATTGGGAAAGCATTTTATCACACCGATCTTGGTGTGGTCAGATGCTTTGAGGGCAGAGGAAAGATCTAGGGTCTAGAAGACCCCAGTTTTTTCAAAAAAGAGTACCTGTCACTACCTATTGCTATCATAGGGAATATTTACATTCCCTGAGATAACAATAAAAATGATAAAAAAAAAATATGGAAGGAACAATTTAAAAATAAAATAAAAAAGCAAAATTAATAATAATAAAAAAAAAAAAAAGCACCCCTGTCCTGCCCTGCTCTTGCCCAATGGCGAACGCAAGCGTCGGTCTGGCGTCATATGTAAACAGCAATTGCACCATGCATGTGAGGTATCACCGCGAAGGTCAGATCTAGGGCAGTAATTTTAGCAGTAGACCTCCTCTGTAAATCTAACGGGGTAACCTGTAAAGGCTTTTAAAGGCTTTTAAAAATGTATGTAGTTTGTCGCCAATGCGCGTTTGTGCGAAATTTTAAAGCATGTCGTGTTTGGTATCTATGTACTCGGCCTAAGATCATCTTTTTTATTTCATCAAACATTTGGGCAATATAGTGTGTTTTAGTGCATTAAAATTAAAAAAAGTGTATTTTTTCCCAAAAAAATGCGTTTGAAAAAACGCTGCGCAAATACTTTGTAGAAAAAAAAAATGCAACACCCACCATTTTAATCTGTAGGGCCTTTTCTTTAAAAATATATATAATGTTTGGGGGTTCAACATAATTTTCTTGCAAAAAAAAAAATGTTTTCATGTAAACAAAAAGTGTCAAAAAGGGCTTTGTCTTCAAGTGGTTAGAAGAGTGGATGTAAGCTTCCCAATGTTGTGTATAAAATGCCAGAACAGTTCAAAACCCCCCCAAATGACCCCATTTTGTAAAGTAGACACCCCAAGCTATATACTGAGAGGCATGTCGAGTCCATGGAATATTTTATATGTTGACACAAGTTGCGGAAAAAAGAATTTTTTTTTTTTTTTTTGCACAAAGTTGTCACTAAATGATATATTGCTCAAACATGCCATGGGCATATGTGGAATTACACCCCAAAATACATTCTGCTGCTTCTCCTGAGTACGGGGATACCACATGTGTGAGACTTTTTGGGAGCCTAGCCGCCTACGGGTCCCCAAAAACCAAGCACCACCTTCAGGCTTTCTAAGGGTGTAAATTTTTGATTTCACTTCTCACTGCCTATCACAGTTTCGGAGGCCATGGAATGCCCAGATGGCACAAACCCCCCCCCCAAATGACCCCATTTTGGAAAGTAGACACCCCAAGCTATTTGCTGAGAGGTATTGTGAGTATTTTGCAGATCTCGCTTTTTGTCACAAAGTTTTGAAAATTGAAAAAAAAAATAAAAAATGTTCTTTCTTCATTTTCAAAAACAAATGAGAGCACTAATATACTCACCATGCCTCTCAGCAAATAGCTTGGGGTGTCTACTTTCCAAAATGGGGTCATTTGGGGGGGTTTTGTGCTATTTTGGCATTTTATAGCCTTCGAAACTGTGATAGGTAGTGAGGAGTGAAATCAAAAATTTGTGCCTAGAAATCCTGAAGGCGGTGCTTGGTTTTCGGGGTCCCGTACGCGGCTAGGCTCCTAAAAAGTCCCACACATGTGGTATTCCCGTACTCAGGAGAAGCAGCAAAATGTATTTTGGGGTGTAATTCCACATATAACCATGGCATGTGTGAGCAATATATCATTTAGTGACAACTTTTTGTAATTTTTTTTTTGTCATTATTCAATCACTTGGGACAAAAAAAGAATAAAATATTCAATGGGCTCAACAGGCCTCTCAGCAATTTCCTTGGGATATCTACTTTCTAAAATGGGGTCATTTGGGGGGGGGGGTTGTGCTATTTTGGCATTTTATGGCCTTCAAAACTATGATAGGTAGTGAGGAGTGAAATCAAAAATTTGCGCCCTTAGAAATCCTGAAGGCGGTGCTTGGTTTCCGGGGGCCCGTACGCGGCTAGGCTCCCAAAAAGTCCCACACATGTGGTATCCCCGTACTCAGGAGAAGCAGCAAAATGTATTTTGGGATGCAATTCCACATATAACCATGGCATGTGTGAGCAATATATCATTTAGTGACAACTTTTTGTAATTTTTGTATATTTTTTTTTTTTTTGTCATTATTCAATCACTTAAGACAAAAAAAGAATAAAATATTCAATGGGCTCAACAGGCCTCTCAGCAATTTCCTTGGGATATCTACTTTCTAAAATGGGGTCATTTGGGGGGGGGGGGGGGTTTGTGCTATTTTGGCATTTTATGGCCTTCAAAACTATGATAGGTAGTGAGGAGTGAAATCAAAAATTTGCGCCCTTAGAAATCCTGAAGGCGGTGCTTGGTTTCCGGGGGCCCGTACGCGGCTAGGCTCCCAAAAAGTCCCACACATGTGGTATCCCCGTACTCAGGAGAAGCAGCAAAATGTATTTTGGGATGCAATTCCACATATAACCATGGCATGTGTGAGCAATATATCATTTAGTGACAACTTTTTGTAATTTTTGTATATTTTTTTTTTTTGTCATTATTCAATCACTTAAGACAAAAAAAAAATATTCAATGGGCTCAACATGCCTCTCAGCAATTTCCTTGGGATGTCTACTTTTCAAAATGGGGTCATTTGGGGGGGTTTTGTACTGCCCTGCCATTTTAGCACCTCAAGAAATGAGATAGGCAGTCATAAACTAAAAGCTGTGTAAATCCAAGAAAATGTACCCTAGTTTGTAGACGCTATAACTTTTGCGCAAACCAATAAATATACGCTTATTGACATTTTTTTTACTAAAGACATGTGGCTGAATTTTTTTTGGCCTAAATGTATGACTGAAATTGAGTTTATTCGATTTTTCTTAAAACAAAAAGTAGAAAATATCATTTTTTTTTCAAAAATTTCGGTCTATTTCCGTTTATCTCGCAAAAAATAAAAATCGCAGAGGCAATCAAATACCATTAAAAGAAAGCTCTATTTGTGGGAAGAAAAGGACGCAAATTTCGTTTGGGTACAACATTGCATGTCCGCACAATTTACAGTTAAAGCAGCGCAGTGCAAAATTCTGAAATCACCTCTGGTCCTTTAGCTACAAAATGGTCCGGGGCTTAAGTGGTTAATGTATTTTCCTTTCTTCCATCTTCTTCTTCCATCTTCTTCTTCCATCTTCTTCCATCTTCTTCTTCCATCTTCTTCTTCCATCTTCCTCCATCTTCTTCTTCCATCTTCTTCCATCCTCTTCTTTTCTCCATTCGGGTTTCTTCCTCCATCTTCATCTTCCTTCTTCCTTCGGTCTTCTCGTCCGCATCTTGTTCCGGCTTCTTTCCTTCTTCTTTCTTCTCCGGCCGCTCCGTTTTAATTGGAGGTTCCCGCTGTGCAACGCTTCAGTTCTTCAGTTCCCCTCCGGGTCCGCTTACACCCGGTGACCCCGCCCCCCTCTGACGCACATGGATTTCACGGGGACTTTCCCCGTGGTGTCAGAGGGGGGCGGAGCCACAGGGGGCAGCGGACCAAGTGGAGAACTGAAGCGTCGCACAGCGGCAAGCTCCAATTCAAACGGAGCGGCCGGGGAAGAAAGAAGAAGGGAAGACGCCGGGGCAAGATGTGGACGAGAAGACTGAAGGAAGATGGAAGATGAAGATAAAGATGAATAGGAAGAAACCCGAATGGAGAAAAGAAGAAGATGGAAGAAGATGGAAGAAGAAGATGGAAGAAAGGAGAAGACATTAATAAAGGAATTGTCAAAAACCGGCACTTGTAATTTTTTAAATTTTTTACACTTTCTTTGTGAAATGGTAGGGGTACATTTGTACCCCATTACCATTGCACATCAGGGGGGGGCGGGATATGGGGGTCCCCTTTGTTAAAGGGGTCTTCCAGATTCCGATAAGACCCCCGCCCGCAGACCCCCACAACCACCGGGCAAGGGTTGTGGGGATGAGGCCCTTGTCCCCATCAACATGGGGACATCCTCCCCATGTTGAGGGCATGTGGCCTGGTACGGTTCAGGAGGGAGGGGGGGCCGCTCTCGTCCACCCCTTTTCCCCTGCGGCCGGCCAGGTTACGTGCTCGGATAAGGGTCTGGTGTGGATTTTTGGGGGGACTCCACGCCATTTTTTTTTTAATTTGGGGTGGAGTTCCCCTTAAAATCCATGCCAGATCTGAAGGGCCTGGTATGGATATTTGGGGGGAACCCCACGTCATTTTTTTTTAAATTTGCAGCGGGGTTCCCCTTAATATCCATTCCAGACCTGAAGGGCCTGGTTATGGAATTTGGGGGAACCCCCACGCTTTTTTTTTTTGTGCAATCATAGACTTTCAATGACTTTTATCTGTATTGACGGGAACCAGCAATTCATTACAGCCGCAAGGACTTTTAAATTACTATTATTTTACTTTAGAAATGTCATTTTGCTCTCCAACTGTTATAAACATGGAAAACATGTGCTACTTTACAGGCATACTATAGACACCCCCCGGTATGATATTTAGGGCCAGTTCACACCGGATGCAGTGCAGTGCGTTTTTTTGATGCCTGAAAAACGCGAAGAAAGTTGATCACATTAATGCCAATGGCATAGGTCACACCACTGCAGTCCGTTCCAGTGCGATTCAGAAAGCAAAAAAAAATTGGTCATGCTGCATTTTTTAGGTACAGAACTGTACTGGACCGCAGTAAAACACATCAAAAACGCAACGGAACGTACCAAAAGTGCACTGGAATGCACCGGAACGCACCTAAATGCACCCAAGACGCACTGCAACACACTTGTCCTAAGTGAAAAGAGGGGGAAAAAAACACTGGACTGCATCAAAAACGCATCAAAAATGCACTGAATGTGTCAAAAACGTGCATGCAGAAAAGCACCTGGAACGCACCCAGACTGCGTTTCTATGGTGTGAACTAGGGCCAACACAATCCGGATGCGTTCCAGG
This sequence comes from Rana muscosa, assembly GCA_029206835.1. NCBI lineage: Eukaryota > Metazoa > Chordata > Amphibia > Anura > Ranidae > Rana > Rana muscosa. Next base: position 184,117,209 of record CM055128.1, read on the forward strand.
TGCTTTTCATGCGTTCCAGTGCATTTTTGGTACGTTTTTGATGCAGTCCAGTGCTTTTTTTTCACCCCTTTTTTTTTATTAACCATAGATAAGGACAAGTGTGTTCCAGTGCGTTTTTGGTGCATTTAGGTGTGTTCCTGTGCGTTCCAGTGCGTTTATGATGCGTTTTGATGCGTTCCAGTACAGTCCAGTGCAGGTAAAATGCAGCATGTTCTACTTTTTTGGTGGAACTGGAACAAACACTGCCATTTAGAACCATATAACCAACTTTCCATGCATTTTGGATGCATAAAAAACGCAATGCACTGCATGTGGTGTGAAATGGCCCTTAAGCAATTTGGCATATTTAAAGGCACTTCTCCTTGTTTTGTTTTTGGTGTTTTCCAAATTGGTGACATTGATATATGTCCCTTAGGGTGGGACCTGGGCCCCCATTTTAAGGCCAATAACTAGAAGATAAGCCAGCCAAGTGGGGACTAGCAAAATTAACAAGTTAGTTCCCATAGACTGCAATGGCATTTGTTGGTGGGGGGGAGGGGTGATTGTCCCATCTCTAATTTTGTAGCATGCTGGATGATGTGCTTAATTTTGGACGGGGGGAAGGGGGGTTATTTTTTGCTAGCTGCATTGGTGTTGTTCTGCACATGCCCAGCCAGTTAGTTTTTTTTTGGGGTGCTTTTTGTGTGTGAACAGCACCTGGGTATTTCTGGGCATGCTCAGAGAGTGTTTTTATGGGTTAGTAATTGAAGGACATCCTTAACAGGTGTACCCACTTTGAATTTCAGTCTCTACATTGAGTGAACTTGCATTTTGGGTGTTTCATGGACTGTGCATGTGTTTTCAATTGCCTCATTAGCACACAAACATATGTTATATAAAGCTCACAGAGCATTAGGCCGCTTGCCCTGAGAAGAGGCAAGTGTGTGTGTGGGGCAAAATGTACATGTTGGTGTCTTTATCGAGTTTGTAACACATGTATTTTATTTGTTATGTCTTTGCAAAACAGGTGATTGGTTAACTTTTGTGGATTGTATATTTTTTGTGTGGGGAAAATGTTCCCCTGAAATAATTCTGATGTTGTTAATGTGTGTTGTTTGTTCACTTTGATTTAATTGTCTGTGCTGCATTTTTTTGGCCAAAAATTGCTCAAGATGTTGAGTCTAACTGTTTTAATTTGACCATGTTTTTTGTTTTGATGTTTGTTTTGTGTTTTCTTTGCAACAAATGTGACAGCTGATTGGCATGTCAAAACAAAACTCGTGTGATTTGTCTAATCTGGTGCCTTCATGCTAGCATATGCATGGATTGTGTGCTGCCATGGAGCGTCACCAGGAAATGAAAAATACAGAGCGGTAAGTATTCAATTTTCCCTTTTTACTGCAGTGGTTCTCAGCCTCAGTCCTCAAGTACCCGCAACAGGACATGTTTTGTGAATTTATCTTATCGAGAATTGCTGTCCAAAAATCAAAACCATTGACTGTGATTTAAAGCACATGTGCAAGATGAAGGAAAACCTGCAAACATGGCCTGTTGGGGGTACTTGAGAAGCACTGATTTAGAGCACTGCACTTAAAAATAGCTCAAGGCCATACAATTCTAATTGTGGGCATTTTGAGGGAAACACAGTAAGTGTTAGAACCCCTGCGTATGTGTTTTTTTTTTTTTTTTTTAGATTAATTTTTAATTTTTTGTAGTTTGGCTTTTGTGTCTCCTTTTCTTAACATTGGCTTCACTTCCTGTCACACAGCTAAACAGGAAGTGAAGGTAAAACCCTACCAATGTCTTTTCTTGGGGACACACAGATCAATCTAGTGTCCCTATTAAGCAAATTGCACTCTAGCACTTTATTTTGTACACCCCAAATCATTGGATAGTTTGGGGTTTAGTAAAGACAAATCCACTCTGCAGTAAAAGTGTAGCTGCTGAAAATCTGAGTGAAAGTACTGGTGATTGGATGTTACAATCATGTAAAAGCAAAGATGTTTTTTTTTTTTTTTGGCTTGCATGTTCCCCTCAGATATACAGCAAGTGCACTTGTAGTGCAAAGTAGATTTGCCTTTAGTAAATAAACCCCACAGTCCAAACTACCTAATAAATTGCATACCTCCCAACCTGCATGGATTCTGCGGGTTAATCCCGCACAGCCACTTACCTCCCTCATTCCCGCGATAGAGTCAGAATTCCCGCACAGAAGAGGAGGCAGAGTGCAGGCAGCAGGAGGAGGAGGTAAGCTTCTGACCCATGATTTTTAAAACGTCCGTCCCGCCGTAGCTCCCCCGCTCTAATCCTTCGTTCCTGCGGCAACCCCTCCCCCATCCCCCTCCACAACTCTTATCAGAAGAGAATAAGAACACTTGTCCCACGGCAGCCAGCCTCCCCGCCCCCCCCCCCGCTCAATATGTTCAATTGAATGGCAGTAAAAATACAAACACTTGTCCCGTGGCAGAACCCCCCCTCCCCCCCCCCCCCCCCGCTCAACAACTGCTATGGGAGAGGAAAATTGTTGATGACTGTCCCGCCGAGGACATTTGAAATGTTGGGAGGTATGAAATTGTGGTGTACCCCGCAATAAGCTGGAGTGCAATGTGCATAATGGGGAAAGTATTTAGACTGACCTGTGTGTCCCCAAGGAAAGACATTGTTAGGGATTTTCCCTCACTTCCTGTGTGGCTATGTGACAGGAAGTGAATTATTTGGAAGGATAAAGTGGCCAAATTATTTAGTTTAACTTTTCAAAGACTCATTCCTAAGTTGAATTGTGATGCATGTCAATGGCCCATTTAGACCCTCTTTAATCACTTGAGATCAGCGCTATAACTGATCGACGGCCACAGCATGGTCCTCAATTGCCGGGAGTCCGTCAATAAACGTCCTCCCCTTTGCGCGCGCTGTGGTCAGAGTCACTGAGACTCAGGTGATGACAGATCCGAGTAAGGGGCCCGATCCCTGCCCTTTACCATGTGATCAGCTGTCAGCAAATGACAGCTGATCACGTGATGTAAACAAAAGCTGGGTAATGGTTTTTGTTTTCTCCTTGTGCTGACAGCGTGAGCATAAAAAAAGGCAATCACCGACTTATGTGCAAGGGACATGGGGCCCGAAGAGGAAGAGGCAATTCTGCATCATCTGTGACAATTAGTAGCCCCTGCCAGTGCCACCTATCAATGCCCACCACTGGTTCCAATCAGTGGCACCTAGCAGTGCTGCCTATCAGTGCCCATCACTGCCAATTATCATTGCCACCTAGCAGTGCCACTTCTCACTGCCCACCAGTGCCAAATAGCAATGCCACCTCTCAGTGCCCACCCTTGCCACCTTATCGGTGCCCATCAGTGCAGTCTCATCAGTGTACATCAATGAAGAAGAAAAATACCTTTTTTTTTAATATTAACCAGTTTCCTACCGCCCACCGTCAAATGACATCCTTGGCTTTGGGTGGTGACATCTGAATGATGCCTGCAGTTGCAGGCATCATTCAGATATCATTCTTTTCAGCCGGCAGTTCTGTGCACAATAAAAACGATCATAGTGGCAGTTCCGCCTCTTGATCGTTCTTATAGGCAGGGGGGAGGGGACGTTCCCCCCCCCCCTCTTGCCACCATCCGGTGCTTCTCCGGGCTCTCCCGTGCCATCTGGGGCTCGGAGAACGATTTGGAGATGACTGGTGTCCAGATGGTCATCAGTCATCTCTATGACCGTCGGAGGCGCGGGCACGACGTTATGACATCACGCCGTGTTCCCGTATGTTAACCAAGCCGTGATCTCGGCTGTCAGCATGAGATTGGTGTTTTTTTTGGACCAATATCATGCTTTCCAGCCTGGAGGAGAGATGTGGGGTCTTATTGACCCCACATCTCTCCATAAAGAGGACCTGTCACACACATTCCTATTACAAGGGATGTTTACATTCCTTGTAATAGGAATAAAAGTGATCCAAAAAAATAAAAAATACATAAAAAAAGAGTAAGAAATACAAAAAAGTAAAAAAACTAAATAAAAAAAAAAAGCAAAAATAAGAAAAAACACCCATTTCCTCGGTAGCTCGCGCTCAGAAGCGAACACACACGTAAGTCCCGCCCACATATGTAAACGCCGTTCAAACCACACATGTGAGTTATTGCTGCGTGCGTTAGAAAGAGTGCAACAATTCTAGCACTAGACCTCCTCTGTAATGGCAAAATGGTAACCTGTAAAAAAATTTAAAGCATCGCCTAGGGAGATTTTTAATTACTGAAGTTTGGTGTCATGCCATGTGTGTGCGCAATTTTAAAGCATGACGTGTTAGGTATCTATTTACTCAGCATAACAACATCTTTCACATTATACCAAAAAATTGGCCGTAACTTTACTGTTTTGTAATATTTTTAGCAAACAAAAGGCGTTTGAAAATTTATTGCGCAAATACCGAGCGAGATAAAAATTTGCAATGACCGCCATCTTATTCCCTAGGGTGTCTGCTCCAAAAACATATATAATGTTTGGTGTTTTGAAGTAATTTCATAGCCATAAATTTATGATTTTTACATGAAGGAGAGAAGTGCCAGAATAGGCCCAGTGCTGAAGTGGGTAAAATATCATTTTTTTTATTTTTTAAACTCGGTCTTTTGTATTTATCGAAAAAAATAAAAAATAAAACACAAAGGTGATCAAATAGCACCAAAAGCAAGCTCTATTTGTGTGCCAACAAATAAAACATTTTCATTGGGTTACAGTGTTGTATGAGCGCGCAATTGTCATTAAAAGTGCATCAGCGCTGAAATGTGAAACTTGGTCTGGGCAGTGCGCAAGTGGTTAATATAAGGCTACATGCACACGGATGTTATTCAAGCCGCTTGTTTGAGCATTTTTTGCCCCTTAAAAACATCTCTCCATGTTAGCCTATGGCCTCATGGCCACCATGGCGTTTTTGAGCTGTAAATGGCATAGGCGTTTTTAGGCCCCATGTAGACGGGACGCCGGTGCAAAGTGTTCAGAACTAAGGTTGAAAGTGGCGTTTAGAAAGGCGCGCTTTGTGGCATTTGCATGCCGTGTTTTACCACATTTGCGTGTATATGATAAGGAGCCGCCCTAAGCTCCAAAAACAGTATTATTTACGATTTTAGCTATTTAGTGAGACCAGAGTGATATCAGCAGCTGAAAGCAGCAGTGTAGTTGTATTTAGCGTGTCACTTGCCACATCACTTGCCACAAGTTGTGGATTGTCCACTTGCCACGTCAGCTGCCCCAAGTTGTGGATTGTCCACAATGCAATGGAAGCAATTTCTTATATATATATATATTATGGTTTTTCCTCATTTGCCATAAATTTGGAGTTTATCAATGTAAAAAAATAGGTCACCTTTAAAAACGCTTCTAAACTAAAATGCGGCTAAACGCCGGTACCGCGTCTGAAACGTGGAAATCTTTGGCATCTGAAGGCATTTTGAGGGTTTGTGATAAACGATTTTAAACGCAACTGCCGATTTTTTTTGCCAGGCCAAAAACAGTGTTTTGGATGTAATAGAATTCAATGGACCCGCATCCAAAACGCAAGTACCGCAATTTTTCAGCGTTTTTTTGTTTTACCTGTTTATAGCTGGTTGTTAAAGGAAATGTAAAAAAAAAAAAACGGTTAAAAAAAACAAACAAAAAAAAACAGCGTGGGGTCCCCCCCCAGGCCCTTGGGTCTAGTATGGATTCAAAGGGGACCCCCCCAAAAAATGAAAAAAAAAACTGGCGTGGGGGTCCCCCCAGAATCCATACCAGGCCCTTCAGGTCTGGCATGTATTTTAAGGGGAACCCCGCGCCAAAAACAAAAAAAAATTGTGTGGGGTCCCCTAAAAATACACACCAGACCCTTTATCCGAGCACTCAACCTGGCAGGCCGCAGGGGAAAAGGGGGGGACGAGAGAGCGGCCCCCTCCCTCCTGAACCGTACCAGGCCGCGTGCCCTCAACATGGGGGTTTGGTGCTTCGGGGCAGGGGGGCGACCTGCGGCCCTCCCCACCCCAAAGCACCCTGCCCCCATGTTGATGGGGACAAGGGCCTCTTCCCGACAACCCTGGCCGTTGGTTGTCAGGGTCTGCGGGCGGGGGGCTTATAGGAATCCGGGAGCCCCCTTTAATAAGGGGGACCCCAGATACCTGCCCCCCACCCTATGTGAATGAGTATGGGGTACATCGTACCCCTACCCATTCACCTGGTGGCAAAATAAGTCAATAAAAAAAGACAACACAGGTTTGAAAAGTAATTTATTGGGCAGCTCCGGGGGTCTTTCTGCCGGGCCCCCGCTATCTTCTGCTAGCTCTTTTGCTAGCGGGGGTCCCGGGCTTCCTCGCCGTCTTCTTCCGACTTCGGGGGTCTTTCCGCCGGGCCCCCGCTATCTTCTGCTAGCTCTTTTGCTAGCGGGGGTCCCGGGCTTCCTCGCCGTCTTCTTCCGACTTCGGGGGTCTCTTGTTCTGTTCTCCAGTTCTTCTCCCGCTCTCCGACGCCTTCTCCACGATCTCCGGTTCTTTCTGCCTTCTGCCAGGCCCCCGCTATCTTTTGCTAGCGGGGGCCGGTCTTCTTCATCGCCTTCTTCCCTCTTCTCTTCGCCCGATGTTGCCTCGTCGCTGTCCACCGCCGCAATGCTCTGTCCGAGCAGCGGTGCTACTTTTATTGGCATGGGGCGTGGTCACCGGATGATGCCACCGCTGACCCCGCCCCCGTATGATGTCACAGTCCCGGGGAATGATGGGACTGTGACGTGAAATGGGGCGGGGTCAGTGGTGGCATAAGCCGGTGACCACGCCCCATGCCAATAAAAGTGGCACTGCTGCTCGGACAGAGCATTGCGGCAGTGGACAGCGACGAAGCAACATCGGGCGAAGAGAAGAGGGAAGAAGGCGACGAAGAAGACCAGCCCCCGCTAGCAAAAGAGCTGGCAGAAGATAGCGGGGGCCCGGCAGAAGGCAGAAAGAACCGTAGATCGTGGAGAAGGCATCGGAGAGCGGGAGAAGAACCGAAGAACAGAACAAGAGACCCCCGAAGTCGGAAGAAGACGGCGAGGAAGCCCGGGACCCCCGCTAGCAAAAGAGCTAGCAGAAGATAGCGTGGGCCCAGCAGAAATACCCCAGAAGACGGCGAGGAAGCCCGGGACCCCCGCTAGCAAAAGAGCTAGCAGAAGATAGCGGGGGCCCGGCAGAAAGACCCCCGGAGCTGCCCAATAAATTACTATTCAAACCTGTGTTGTCTTTTTTTATTGACTTATTTTGCCACCAGGTGAATGGGTAGGAGTACGATGTACCCCATACTCATTCACATAGGGTGGGGGGCCGGCATCTGGGGGCCCCCTTTTTAAAGGGGGCGCCCGGATTCCGAAAAGCCCCCCGCCCGCATACCCCGACAACCAACGGCCAGGGTTGTCGGGAAGAGGCCCTTGTCCCCATCAACATGGGGGCAGGGTGCTTTGGGGTGGGGGGGCCGCAGGTCGCCCCCCTGCCCCGAAGCACCAAACCCCCCATGTTGAGGGCATGCGGCCTGGCACGGTTCAGGAGGGAGGGGGGCCGCTCTCTTGTCCCCCCTTTTCCCCTGCGGCCTGTCAGGTTGCGTGCTCGGATAAGGTTCTGGTTTGGATTTTGGGGGGACCCCCATGCCGTTTTTCGGCTTAAGGGGGTTCACCTTGAAATCCAGACCAGACCTAAGGGTCTGGTTTGGATTTTGGGGGGACCCCCACGCCGTTTTTCGAATTAAGGGGGTTCACCTTAAAATCCAGACCAGACCTAAGGGCCTGGTATGCTCCTGAAGGGGAACCCATGCCGTTTTTTTCATAAAAATTTGGCCTGGAGTTCCCCTTCATGATTCATACCAAACATGGGACAGCGAGGCTGCCGAGGACCAGCGCGATGACATCGCGCTGGACACATTCTCGGCCAGCTAGTCCCCTCTAGGACACGACTTGAGCGGCTGCTGCACGCTCAGGTCGTGTCCAGGTCGCCTCGCAATGTCGCGCTGTCCCTGTGTCAGCCGGCACACGAGTCGCCCGCAAGTCGGATCCGACTTCCCGGGCGACCTCTATTCAAATCAATGGGCTCCCATAGGGAACCATTCATTTTCAATAGAGCGCCGCTGACATTTCTATTTACTATAACAGTGCACCGCTGCTTCCTGCGCCCAGTGAAGGAGTTATCCGGTGCACCAATTAAGGTTAGAACCAGCGCAGCGCACTGTTATTAGTAAATCAGCCCCAATGTGTTCTCCACTTTCCTCCCTGAAAGTGAGTTGCGGTCTCCGAGCGAGGGGGAATTTCCCTCCAGGCGGTCTCCGATGAGAGGCTCACCCGTCACTGGCAATATGCTGCACCAGGCCTTCGAGTGAGGAGCTCCCCCCGATCCATTACGCCTTCCGGATTCGGGTACCCAATCCCTGGGCACCCTAGGATCTCCTTCCCTCGCGGAACTCAGTGTTGGGCACTGAGCTCCAGACCTCCATCCGAGTACCTCACCCCAGGCTAAAGAGCTAAAGACCTCTGAACGTCCTCTAGGCCTAGGCCACCTAGAAGACCGACACGAACCACCGTCCACAGGCTGAAGGTGCCTGGGACTCGACCCCGTGACAAAGATGGCCGCCCCCTTTATACCCTCCCCCAGCAAGCACGGCGGGTTCCCCGCCCCACCATACCGCTGCCAAGAAAGGACAAAAAGGAAGCCCGGCACACAGCAATGATTCAACCCCAGCCCAGGGCGACAGCGCCACCCGCTGGGCTGCAGGGAATTACAAATCACTGATGTCTCTGCCAAGTTCAAATTACACCCGGGAAAGTACATACCCGCTACACTCTCCCCCTGGTGGTTTGACACTGGTCCCCAGTGTCTGGAGTAAATCATGCCCTCAACGGCTGGCATAACCCAATCCAGAAACCAACTAACAATTGTACAAAAATAAAACTTTTAGGAAAAAACTACCCAACTAAAACAATGGGGCTGATTTACGAAACGTTTGCGCCATGAGTATTGGCGCATCTGCGTGCGCAATGGCTGTTTTGGTATTTACAAAACATTAGCGCCGGTATCGCAGCCCTATTTCCCATTTACTATAGTGTTGTCGGCGGACGGGAGGAGGCGCTCAGTGCGCTACTATGGACCTGGCGCACGGCATGTTAAACACTAAATATAAAGAAGCTGGAAGTGAGAATATAATGGGGGTGATGTGGGGTGATGTGAGGAAGTGTAGGGACACCTGCCCAAATAACAAACATGGCCAAAATAGAGTGATAAAGTAACTTTTTCAAAACCAGCCCGCTGCGCCGGCAAGTATGATTCGAGCTGCGGGAGGTTTTTTTGAGCTCAGCGCGGGAATTTCAATGGTTCAAATGCGCCGGGACACTGTGACGGCAAAATCTTAGTAAATGTCAAGTCACCTAACTCAATTTGCATAAGTTGAACAGGCGCAGCTCTGAACTTCCCAGTGCGCCAGCAAAATGACATTTCTAAAGGAAAAAAAAAGCCATTTAAAAGCAGCCGCGGCTGTAATGAATTGTCGGCTCCCGGCAATATAGAGAAAAGTCATTGAAAGTCATTGCTAACCAAAAAAAAAAGCGTGGGGGTCCCCCCAAATTCTATTACCAGGCCCTTTAGGTCTGGAATGGATATTAAGGGGAATCCCGCTGCAAATTTCTTTAAAAAATGACGTGGGGTTCCCCCTAAATATCCATACCAGGCCCTTGAGATCTGGCATGGATTTTAAGGGGAACTCCACCCCAATTTTTTTTTAAAAAAGGCGTGGAGTCCCCCCAAAAATCCATACCAGACCCTTATCTGAGCACGCAACCTGGCCGGCCGCAGGGGAAGAGGGGGGGACGAGAGAGCGGCCCCCCCTCCCTCCTGAACCGTACCAGGCCACATGCCCTCAACATGGGGAGGATGTCCCCATGTTGATGGGGACAAGGGCCTCATCCCCACAACTCTTGCCCGGTGGTTGTGGGGGTCTGCGGGCGGGGGGCTTATCGGAATCTGGAAGACCCCTTTAACAAAGGGGACCCCCAGATCTCGGCCCCCCCTATATGTGAAATGGTAATGGGGTACATTGTACCCCTACTATTTCACAAAGAAAGTGTCAAAAATGTAAAAAATGACAAGAGCCGGTTTTTGAAAATTCCTTTATTAATGTCCTCTCCTTTCTTCCATCTTATTCTTCTTCCATCTTCTTCCATCTTCTTCCATCTTCTTCTTTTCTCCATTCGGGTTTCTTCCTCCATCTTCCTCTTCATCTTTATCTTCATCTTCCTTCTTCCTTCTTCCTTCGGTCTTCTCGTCCGCATCTTGCCCCGGCGTCTTCCCTTCTTTCTTCTCCGGCCGCTCTGTTTGAATTGGAGCTTGCCGCTGTGCGACGCTTCAGTACTCCACTTGGTCCGCTGCCCCCCTCTGACACCACGGGGAAAGTCCCCGTGAAATCCATGTGCGTCAGAGGGGGGCGGGGTCACCGGGTGTAAGCGGACCCAGAGGGGAACTGAAGAACTGAAGCGTCGCACAGCGGGAACCTCCAATTCAAACGGAGCGGCCGGAGAAGAAAGAAGAAGGGAAGACGCCGGAGCAAGGTGCGGACGAGAACACCGAAGGAAGAAGGAAGACGAAGATGAAGATGGAGGAAGAAACCCGAATGGAGAAAAGAAGAGGATGGAAGAAGATGGAAGAAGAAGATGGAAGAAGAAGATGGAAGAAAGGAGAAGATGGAAGAAGAAGATGGAAGAAAGGAAAAGACATTAATAAAGGAATTGTCAAAAACCGGCTCTAGTCACTTTTTAAATTTTTTACACTTTCTTTGTGAAATGGAAGGGGTACATTTGTACCCCATTACCATTTCACATGGGGGGGCCGGGATCTGGGGGTCCCCTTTGTTAAAGGGGTCTTCCAGATTCCGATAAGCCCCCTGCCCGCAGACCCCCACAACCACCGGGCAAGGGTTGTGGGGATGAGGCCCTTGTCCCCATCAACATGGGGACATCCTCCTCATGTTGAGGGCATGTGGCCTGGTACGGTTCAGGAGGGAGGGGGGGCCGCTCTCGTCCCCCCCTCTTTTCCTGCGGCCGGCCAGGTTATGTGCTCGGATAAAGGGTCTGGTGTGGATTTTTAGGGGGACTCCACGCCATTTTTTTTAAAAATTTGGGGTGGAGTTCCCCTTAAAATCCATGCCAGATCTGAAGGGCCTGGTATGGATATTTGGGGGGAACCCCACGTCATTTTTATTAAAAATTTGCAGCGGGGTTCCCCTTAATATCCATTCCAGACCTGAAGGGCCTGGTTATGGAATTTGGGGGACCCCCACGCATTTTTTTTTTGGGTTAGCAAAGACTTTCAATTACTTTTATCTGTATTGACGGGAACCAGCAATTCATTACAGCCGCAAGGACTTTTAAATTACTATTATTTTACTTTAGAAATGTCATTTTGCTCTCCAACTGTTATAAACATGGAAAACATGCGCTACTTTACAGGCATACTATAGACACCCCCCGGGTATGATATTAAGGGCCAGTTCACACCGGATGCAGTGCTGTGCATTTTTTTGATGCCTGAAAAACGCAAAGAAAGTTGATCACATTAATGCCAATGGCATAGTTCACACCACTGCAGTCCGCTCGAGTGCGTTTCAGAAAGCCAAAAAAAATTGGTCATGCTGCATTTTTTAGGTACAAAACTGTACTGGACCCCAGTAAAACACATCAAAAACGCAACGGAAAGTACCAAAAATGCACTAGAATGCACCGCAACACACCTAAATGCACCAAAGACGCACTGCAACACACTTGTCCTAAGTGAAAAGAGGGGGAAAAAAACACTGGACTGCATCAAAAACGCATCAAAAATGCACTTGAACGTGTCAAAAACGCGCATGCAGAAAAGCACCTGGAACGCACCCAGACTGCGTTTCTATAGTGTGAACTAGGGCCAGTTCACACCATAGAAACACAATCCGGATGCGTTCCAGGTGCTTTTCTGCATGCACGTTTTTCATGCGTTCCAGTGCATTTTTGGTACGTTTTTGATGCAGTCCAGTGCTTTTTCCCCCCCCCTCTTTTTTATTAACCATAGATAAGGACAAGTGTGTTCCAGTGCGTTTTTGTTGCATTTAGGTGTGTTCCTGTGCGTTCCAGTGCGTTTATGATGCGTTTTGATGCGTTCCAGTACAGTCCAGTGCAGGTAAAATGCAGCATGTTCTACTTTTTTGGTGGAACTGGAACGCACTGGAACAAACACTGCCATTTAGAACCATATAACCAACTTTCCATGCATTTTGGATGCATAAAAAACGCAATGCACTGCATGTGGTGTGAAATGGCCCTTAAGCAATTTGGCATATTTAAAGGCACTTCTCCTTGTTTTGTTTTTGGTGTTTTCCAAATTGGTGACATTGATATATGTCCCTTAGGGTGGGACCTGGGCCCCCATTTTAAGGCCAATAACTAGAAGATAAGCCAGCCAAGTGGGGACTAGCAAAATTAACAAGTCAGTTCCCATAGACTGCAATGGTATTTGTTGGTGGGGGGGGGGGTGATTGTCCCATCTCTAATTTTGTAGCATGCTGGATGATGTGCTTAATTTTGGACGGGGGGAGGGGGGGGTTATTTTTTGCTAGCTGCATTGGTGTTGTTCTGCACATGCCCAGCCAGTTAGTTTTTTTTTGCGTGCTTTTTGTGTGTGAACAGCGCCTGGATATTTCTGGGCATGCTCACTCAGAGAGTGTTTTGATGGGTTAGTAATTGAAGGACATCCTTAACAGGTGTACCCACTTTGAATTTCAGTCTCTACATTGAGTGAACTTGCATTTCTTTTTCGTACATCACGGGACACAGAGCGACTTAGTCATTACTAATGGGTTATATAGATTACCTTCAGGTGTTGGCACTGGCCAATTCCAAACCAGAAGTACCCTCCCCTATATAAGCCCCTCCCATCCGGGAGCACCTCAGTTTTTTGCCAGTGTCTAAGGTGTTGGCCAAAGAGTAACATGTGTTTTCACTGGGCTTGCGTACAGGTTCTTTTGGGCCTTAGTAAGCTGTTCCGGATCCCACCAAAAAAGCTTCATAGCTAAACGGTCGGTACCCGGGCCTTGCAGCAGAAGAGCAAGGTTTTGCCTGTAATGCCTCTCTTAGGAGGGCTGGACCCTGGGATCCAGAGCTCTGGTCATACCCACGACCAAGATGTTGTCTGTGCAGGGTGCTATACAGGTCCAGGGGAGTGGAATCCTTGGGAACCCGGTCCCTGAAGGTTTAATTACAATGCCTGCCGTGATAGGTGAAGTTTGGACTTCTGTGGACCAAACAAAGTCCTGCGGCGGGGATCAGGTAAGTGGGGGCCCCCAGGAACTTGGCTCTATTGGGGGACCCCCAAGCCTAATTTGTCTTTCTGTCTGTTACCTAACGGTATTCCCGCTAATATCTGTGTATGCCTGTAACTACTGAAAATCTAAAATTTTAATAGTAGTCAAGAAAAAAAAAAAGGGACCGCGGTACCTGTGTTAAACCACTAGAGGCCTCTGTAGTCCATTTTTCTTGTCATGTGGATCTTTGGTTTTCTCAAGTCAAAAGATCCAGGCAGGTGGTAAGTTTCTCTGTGGGAATCCACTTCCTCTGCCCTGTTGCTGCGCTCATCCACCACACAGGCCCTCCGGCAAAAAGGGCCCTGGCTCCTAGTCCCTGTTTGATTTCGAAAAGGGCGCCAATGGCGCACGGGCGCGCGCGCGGGCGCGTGCACGCGCCTCCTATGAAAAAAAAGGGGCGGGGCGGGTGGATGACGCTGGATGCGCACCGCGGCGCTTCTGCGCATGTGCAGGCGTCCCAGCATGGATAAAAGACACAGTACAAGTGTCAGCTGGATGCAAACAGAGCTAGCAACAAACAGTGGCACACAGAGGCGGTTGATGCAGGCATCCCCATAGAAAGGCACTTTAGTGGACACCAGCTGGTATATAGCAGCAACTGTGTTAGACTATTACCAGCAAAAATTGGTGTATGACGACGGGAATACCTCAGCTTTGTGCTTAAAGGATATGTCGTCCAGACGCTCCGGAAATAGGTCTTCCAGGAGGCCAAAGGGGTCTCCATCGGGCTCTGAGGATATTGGGCATGCTTGTACTGCACCAATCTCCCCTGAGAATTCAGAGGTCAGTAGCCGTAGAAACCCCGCAGGAGTGCCTGGTGCTGCGGCTGTCCCCAGTCCACCTGCTCCTGTATATATAACAGAGGAGGTTTTATCCTCAACTCTGGGAGGATTGGAAGAGAGATTAACAGCATTGATCGCTGCTTCCCTGTCACAGGAAAAGTGCGTCCGATCTCCGTCTCCTCCTTCAGAGTGCCTGTTAGTGGAGGAACAGCCCCACACAGAGATCGACCTACCTGAAGGGGATCAGGATGAGGTTGATTCAGTTATGGAGGAATCAACAGTGGAAGAACCTTTCTCAGCATCTCAGGCTGAAAGATTATGGGTTCAGTCTCTGACTAACATGGTCCGATCAGCATTTAAAATGCCTCTGGCGGAACCACCATCCACTACGGTTTCCTCGCTGGGGTCGCTAAAAGCTCCCCAGGCTGTCTGTTCCTTCCCAATTCACCCTTTATAAGAAGGGCTTATTTACCAGGATTGGGAGCATCCTGATAAAATATTTGCTCCCCCCAAGAGATTTCCGGTGATCTATCCCATGGAGGATAAGTTCATAAAAAAATGGAGGGTCCCTACAGTGGACGCAGCCATCTCTTCTGTTAACAAATCACTGACATGTCCAGTAGATAATGTTCCAATGTTCAAAGACCCAATAGATAAAAAATTGGAGTCTTTACTAAAATCTGCTTTCTCTACAGCAAGCATGGTGACACAACCTGCGGTAGCAGCGATTGGAGTCTGCCAAGCAGTGAAAGATCAGTTGAAACAAGTCTTAAGGGACTTACCAGATCAGCAGGCTCTTGCCCTAGCTGACCTGCCTAGAGCCTTGTGTTTTGCGGTGGACGCCATAAAGGATACAATCCAACAGGCCTCCCGCTTTACGCTGTCTATAGTACATATGCGTAGGCTTCTGTGGCTCAAAAACTGGTCTGCTGAAGCTCCCTGTAAAAAACTGCTGGTTAGCTTCCCATTTCATGGAGAACGCTTATTTGGAGAAGATCTGGACAAATATATCCAGAAAATTTCTGCCGGTAAAAGTTCACTCTTACCGGTTAAGAACAAGGGTAGAAGTCCTTCTTTTAAGAGGCCTACTTCTCCAGTCCCGGGCACATCGGCTGTGAAGCAGTTCCGACGGCCTCCGCGGTCAAATTCAGGGGGCAGAAATCAGGGACAATCACAGGGTAACAAGAAGCCCTGGATCAAGAGAGGTACAAAACCTCCCCCCAAGGCATGAAGCGTTGCCCCCACTCAGTCGGGTGGGGGGAAGACTTCAGTTGTTCACAGAGACCTGGCGGGACACCATCAGAGACAGATGGGTGCTCTCCGCAGTAAGTCTGGGATACAAGCTGGAGTTAAAAGGCACTCCTCCTGCCCAATTTATGAGGTCAAACGTGCCAAGAGATCCCCAGAAGAGAGGATCCCTCCTTCTGGCACTAGAACAACTATTGCTCCAAGGTGTAATCATGAAGGTTCCCCTGGAAGAAAGCGGATTCGGGTTTTACTCGAACCTTTTCACAGTCCCCAAACCAAATGGGGACGTGAGGCCCATATTAAATCTAAAAGGGCTAAACAAGTTCCTAAATATCAGGACTTTTCGGATGGAGTCGATCCGATCGGTGGCCACCACCCTACAAGGGCAGGAATGGTTAGCCTCGATCGACATAAAGGATGCTTATCTGCATATTCCCATCTTCCCGGCCCACCAGAAATTTCTACGCTTTGCAGTAGAAGGGCGCCATTTTCAGTTCAGAGCCTTACCTTTCGGTCTGGCCACAGCACCACGAGTGTTCACAAAAATTCTGGCCCCATTATTGGCCAATCTAAGAACACAGGGTGTAACGATAATGGCATATCTAGACAACCTGCTACTTATTGACCACTCAGTGGAAAAGCTGGAAGTAGCTATTCACAAGACAATCAAGTATCTGGAATATCACGGTTGGATTATCAACCGGGACAAGTCAGCTCTAAGACCAGTCAAAAGTCTGGAATACTTAGGGCTAAGGCTGGATTCAAATCAGAGAAAGATTTTCTTACCTCCAGAGAAGGTGTCGTCTTTAAAAGATTTGACCCACTTAGTGGGTACAAAAAGAAAACCATCCATACGCCTCTGCATGAGGCTGCTGGGAAAAATGGTGGCTTCATTCGAAGCGGTACCCTACGGTCAATTCCATTCAAGGAATTTGCAAAGGGCCATACTGTCAGCCTGGAACAAAAAAGTTCAGGCTTTAGACTTACCAATGTCCCTGTCCCCTTCCGTTCGCAAGAGCCTCCATTGGTGGTTGGTGCCCCAGAATCTGGAAAAAGGGAAACCCTTCAGTCCGGTTTCTTGGAAGGTAGTCACTACAGATGCCAGCCTCATAGGCTGGGGGGCAGTACTGGAGCAATGGTCTCTCCAGGGCAAGTGGTCAGAAGCAGAAAAGGCCCTGCCCATCAATCTCTTAGAGATACGAGCAGCCCGGTATGCCCTAGTAGCATGGACATCCAAACTCCAAGGGTCCCCTGTCAGAATTCAATCAGACAATGCCACAGCAGTGGCATATATCAATCACCAGGGTGGCACCAGGAGTCGTGCAGCCCAGAGGGAAGCAAATTGCATCCTGGAGTGGGCAGAAAAATATGTCCCAGCCATATCCGCGGTTTTCATCCCAGGAGTGGAAAATTGGAGAGCGGACTTTTTAAGTCGCCAACAATTATGCCCGGGGGAATGGTCTCTTCACCCCGAGGTTTTCCAGGCAATATGCCAGCGGTGGGGAACACCGGATATAGATCTGCTAGCATCCAGATTCAACGCAAAGGTGGACAGATTTGTGTCTCGCACAAGGGATCCTCTAGCTTGCGGCTCGGATGCCCTAGTGTTCCCTTGGGATCAGTTCAAGCTGATATATGCATTCCCACCGCCACAATTGTTACCGCGATTACTCCGCAGAATCAGGGTAGAAAAGAAACCAGTGATTCTGGTGGCTCCAGCGTGGCCCCGAAGGGCATGGTACGCGGAGATTGTAAAAATGTCAGTGAGGAGTCCTTGGACCCTCCCACATCGTCCGGACCTGCTTTCGCAAGGACCGATATACCACCCTTCCTTACCAGCCCTAGGTTTGACGGCCTGGCTATTGAAGCCCACATTCTGAAAAAGAGAGGGCTCTCTAATTCTGTGGTATCTACCATGATCAATGCCAGGAAGCCGGTATCTAGGCAGATCTATTATAGGATCTGGAAAGCGTACATTACGTGGTGTGAGGCCAAGAAATGGCATCCACGTAAGTACGTGATAGGGAGGATTTTGGACTTCCTACAGTGGGCTGTAGATAGGAAGCTGGCCTTGAGTACTATCAAGGGTCAGATTTCGGCCTTGTCAATATTTTTTCAAAGGCCCTTGGCTTCGCATTCACTAGTCAAAGCTTTCATACAAGG
This sequence comes from Rana muscosa, assembly GCA_029206835.1. Lineage (NCBI taxonomy): Eukaryota > Metazoa > Chordata > Amphibia > Anura > Ranidae > Rana > Rana muscosa. Next base: position 184,134,737 of record CM055128.1, read on the forward strand.
AGTGATGCGTATTAGCCCTCCGGTTAGTATTCCCATATGTCCTTGGGACTTAAACCTGGTTCTGTCAGTTCTACAGAAACAACCGTTTGAACCATTGCAACACATTTCCTTGGTTCTTCTCACCAGGAAATTGATTTTCTTAGTAGCCGTTTGTTCGGCTAAAAGAGTATCGGAATTAGCCGCCTTGTCCTGTAAGGAGCCATATCTGGTTGTCCATAAGGACAGAGTAGTATTACGTCCTCATCCAGCCTTTCTTCCTAAGGTGGTATCGAGGTTTCATTTGAACCAAGATGTGGTTCTTCCTTCTTTTTTCCCCAAACCTAGCTCGGTAGAGGAAAAGTTATTACATTCCTTGGATGTAGTAAGAGCAGTTAAAGCTTATCTAAAAGCCACTGCTCAGATTCGCAGAACGGATACTTTGTTTTTTCTGCCGGAAGGCCCTAAAAAGGGTCAGGCTGCATCAAAATCCACTTTAGCCAAGTGGATTCGACAGGTCATAATACAAGCCTATGGCTTGAGAAAGAGACCGCCTCCGTTCAAAGTTAGGGCGCACTCCACAAGAGCAGTTGGAACTTCATGGGCAGTGCATCACCAGGCCTCCCTGGCTCAAGTATGTAAGGCCGCAACATGGTCTTCGGTACACACGTTTACTAGATTCTACCAGGTAGACGTTAGAAGTCAGGAGGATGTCGCCTTTGGGCGCAGTGTGTTGCAGGCCGCAAAAGATCCTCATGCCTGATGGCGCCCAGCTTATGTATCCCTCCCCTCATTTGGCATTGCTTTGGGACGTCCCATTAGTAATGACTAAGTCGCTCAGTGTCCCGTGATGTACGAAAAAGAAAAAGGGATTTTTATAACAGCTTACCTGTAAAATCCTTTTCTTGGAGTACATCACGGGACACAGAGCTCCCACCCCTCTTTTTGGGACACTTATTGCTTGGCTACAAAACTGAGGTGCTCCCGGATGGGAGGGGCTTATATAGGGGAGGGTACTTCCGGTTTGGAATTGGCCAGTGCCAACACCTGAAGGTAATCTATATAAGCCATTAGTAATGACTAAGTCGCTCTGTGTCCCGTGATGTACTCCAAGAAAAGGATTTTACAGGTAAGCTGTTATAAAAATCCCTTTTTTGGGTGTTTCATGGACTGTGCATGTGTTTTCAATTGCCTCATTAGCACACAAACATATGTTATATAAAGCTCACAAGGAGCATTCGTTCGCTTGCCCTGAGAAGAGGCAAGTGTGTGTGTGCGTGGGGGGCAAAATGTACATGTTGGTGTCCTTATCGAGTTTGTAACACATGTATTTTATTTGTTATGTCTTTGCAAAACAGGTGATTGGATAACTTTTGTGGATTGTATATTTTTTGTGTGGGGGAAATGTTCCCCTGAAATAATTCTGATGTTAATGTGTGTCGTTTGTTCACTTTGATTTAATTGTCTGTGCTGCTTTTTTTTGGCCAAAAATTTCTCAAGATGTTGAGTCTGTAACTGTTTCAAATTGACCATGTTTTTTATTTTGCCTTCCCTTTTATTTTGTTGACTAATAAAATTTGATGCAAAGTTTTGATGTTTGTTTTGTGTTTTCTTTGCAACAAATGTGACAGTTGATTGGCATGTCAAAACAAAACTGGTGTGATTTGTCTAATCTGGTGCCTTCATGCTAGCATATGCATGGATTGTGTGCTGCCATGGAGCGTCACCAGGAAATGAAATACAGAGCGGTAAGTATTCAATTTTCCTTTTTTACTGCAGTGGTTCTCAGCCTCTGTCCTCAAGTACCCCCAACAGGACATGTTTTGTGAATTTATCTTATCGAGAATTGCTGTCCAAAAATCAAAACCATTGACTGTGATTTAAAGCACATGTGCAAGATGAAGGAAAACCTGCAAACATGGCCTGTTGGGGGTACCTGAGAAGCACTGATTTAGAGCACTGCACTTAAAAATAGCTCAAGGCCATACAATTATAATTGTGGGCATTTTGAGGGAAACAAAGTAAGTGTTAGAACCCCTGCGTGTGTGTTTCTTTTTATTATTTTTTTATTTTTTTTTGTAGTTTGGCCTTTGTGTCTCCTTTTCTTAAAATTGGCTTCACTTCTTGTCACACAGCTAAACAGGAAGTGAAGGTAAAACCCTACCAATGTCTTTTCTTGGGGACACACAGATCAATCTAACTAGTGTCCCCATTGAGCAAATTGCACTCTAGCACTTTGTTGTGTACACCCCAAATAAATGTATAGTTTGGGGTTTAGTAAAGACAAATCCACTCTGCAGTAAAAGTGTAGCTGCTGAAAATCTGAGGGAAAGTACTGGTGATTGGCTGTTCCAATCATGTAAAAGCAAAGATGGTGTATTTTTTTGGCTTGCATGTCCCCCTCAGATATACAGCAAGTGCACTTGTAGTGCAAAGTAGATTTGCCTTTAGTAAATAAACCCCAAAGTCCAAAATACCTAATAATTTGGGGTGTACCCCGCAATATGCTGGAGTGCATAATGGGGAAAGTATTTAGACTGACCTGTGTGTCCCCAAGGAAAGACATTGTTAGGGATTTTCCCTCACTTCCTGTGTGGCTATGTGACAGGAAGTGAATTATTAGGAAGGATAAAGTGGCCAAATTATTTAGTTTAACTTTTCAAAGACTCATTCCTAAGTTGAATTGTGATGCATGTCAATGGCCCATTTAGACCCTCTTTAATCACTTGAGATCAGCGCTATAACTGATCGACGGCCACAGCATGGTCCTCAATTGCCGGGAGTCCGTCAATAAACGTCCTCCCCTTTGCGCGCGCTATGGTCACAGAGTCACTGAGACTCAGGTGATGACAGATCCGAGTAAGGGGCCCGATCCCTGCCCTTTACCATGTGATCAGCTGTCAGCAAATGACAGCTGATCACCTGATGTAAACAAAAGCTGGGTAATGGTTTTTGTTTTCTCCTTGTGCTGACAGCGTGAGCATAAAAAAGGCAATCACCGGCTTATGTGCAAGGGACCTGGGGCCCGAAGAGGAAGAGGCAATTCTGCATCATCTGTGACAATTAGTAACCCCTGCCAGTGCCACCTATCAATGCCCACCACTGGTGCCAATCAGTGGCACCTAGCAGTGCTGCCTATCAGTGCCCATCACTGCCAACTATCATTGCCACCTAGCAGTGCCACTTCTCACTGCCCACCAGTGCCAAATAGCAATGCCACCTCTCAGTGCCCACCCTTGCCACCTTATCTGTGCCCATCAGTGCAGTCTCATCAGTGTACATCAATGAAGAAGAAAAATTATCTTTTTTAAAAATATTAACCAGTTTCCTACCGCCCACCGTCAAATGACATCCTTGGCTTTGGGCGGTGACATCTGAATGATGCCTGCAGTTGCAGGCATCATTCAGATATCATTCTTTTCAGCCGGCGATTCTGTGCACAATAAAAACAATCATAGTGGCAGTTCCACTGCTTGATTGTTCTTATAGGCGGGGGGAGGGGATGTCCCCCCCCCCTCTTGCCGCCATCCGGTGCTTCTCCGGGCTCTCCCGTGCCATCTGGGGCTCGGAGAACGATTTGGAGATTACTGGTGACCAGATGGTCATCAGTCATCTCTATGACCGTCGGAGGCGCGGGCACGACGTTATGACATCACGCCGTGTTCCCGTATGTTAACCAAGCCATGATCTCGGCTGTCAGCATGAGATTGGTGATTTTTTTGGACCAATATCATGCTTTCCTGGTGCCTATCCATGGCAGCATACCTGTGATAGAGCTCCGCCTCGACTCCTTCTTCAGGACTAGTGAATAGCATAAATTAAAGGCATAGTCCCTCCCCCAACATTCTCCTTTTTTTTCCTCATACCTTCTTGTGCTGGTGAAGAGTAGCAGTACGTCCATACCTCTGCAGTCGGCAGCGTCCGCCGGGTTTAGCTTTTCCCGTGCGCAGTCCCTGTTCTTGGGCCGCTCACAGCGCTGATAAGACTGGGAACCCCTCTGTGGATCTGTTGGGGTCATTTCGCAGAGTTTCCTCACAGGAACACAGTCTGCTATCACATCCATCCATGATGAATGCACTGGAAGTCGCAAAAGGATCAGCTCCATCTTCCCAGTCTGGTGGTTTCCATTTTTTATTACAGGCATTTGTGTTTTTCCCCTTTCTTTTCCTCTCTTCCCCTCCCCTCCCCTTTACTTTGCTTGTTAGGCGCCTTCAAATGATTATTGTCTTACTTTTTTGTTCCTTTAAAACTGTGCAACTGGATAGGGCAGGTGTCTCTCTGTGCAACAACATTGTGGTGCTTATTTCCGGGTTCGGGGGGGGGCTACAGGTGCTCTGTACGTCTGCCAGGTAGGAGAGTGTCATGGCACAGCGTCCTCGCTGCCGTCTGCGCATGCGCGATTCGGGAGTGATACAGAGCCGTAGTTTCTCGGCTCTCTGTACTGGGCGACGCTGGATCTTCTGCGCGTGCGCATGCACGGTCGCTTGGTTCAGTGGCAGCCATCTTGGATTCTGGAAAGAAGGCTAGATTTGCCCTTTTTTCAATCAATTTCAAATGGTGGTTTATGGGATTAGCCTACGCACCTTGAGCCTATTTAGGTTCAGATTCAGGGATTGCTGTCAGAGTCTCCTCAGCTGTGCCCTGCTAGGTCTCTCTGATGCTGCTTTGTGGTAGGTACTTTATTTTCTCAAAAAAAATAAAATAAAAATGTTGCCGATCAAAAAATTTTATGTTTAAAAAAAAAATGACGATATAAAAATGTTTATCTTTAAAAAAAAAAAAAAAGATGACGATATAAAAATGTTTGTTTAAAAAAAAAAAAAAAAAAGTGACGCCAAAAACTCCTGATTCTTTTCCCTTTCTTACTATATTTCCGGAGCTGATCCTTGTGCCCAACTCCGCAATGAGTCATTCATCTCGCAGCAAAGATCCTCACACTTCTATTAGGTACAGTATGTGACCAACTATAAAAAAAAACTCAGGGATCCTTTTTGAACAGGAAGATGAAAGCCCTTCCGGCTCCACAGGAGCAGAAGCAGTTTTTTTTTTTTTTTACGCCAGAGTAGCCCAGGCACTCCCGGTGGGAGCCAGGCTAAAGTTTTTTACCCCAGTCTGGGCCACCCGCTGCCACGACCCCTGGGTTCTGTCAACAATTCAATGGGGGCACTTTTGGAATTTTTCTCACCCCCCACCTCGGAACTCTTTCAAAGGACAGAGATTCCATCCTCTCCACTGAAGGCTCAAGCTCTGAAAAACTTCCTAACATCACTCCAGCTTCAGGGGGCGGCTGTTCCGGTTCCCTTGGCAGAGCGCTTCGCAGGCTTTTACTCCACCCTATTTCTGGTCCCAAAGAGGACAGGTGGGTGGAGGCCTGTGATAGACCTAAAGAGGCTCAACCGGTATATCCGCCCCGAAAGCTACAAAATGGAGTCCCTGCAGACGATTATTCAGACAGTCCAGCCATCATATTGGATGATTTTGGTCGATCTGCAGGATGCATACCTACATGTTCCAATTCTACCTGCATTTCAAAAATACCTGAGATTTGCAGTGGGATGGACCCACCTACAGTTTCAAGCCCTGCCTTTCGGTCTGTACACCTCTCCCAGGGTGTTCACCAAGATACTAATATCTGCTTTGGTTCCCCTGCGGGAGAGGGGCTTGAGGATATACCACTACTTGGACGACATCCTACTCCTAGCAAGCAATCCGGATCAGTTGGTATGTCACCGGGACATTCTTCTACAGTCCCTAAAAAGAGCTAGGGTGGCTGGTGAATTCCGACAAGTCAACTAACGCCAACACAGCAGATAATCTACGCGCAATGTTCGACACTCAGGAGGGGACAGTGTCATTACCACCGCCGAAGGCAAGGATTGTCATCCAGAGAATGATCAAAGTCATCCGGAGCCCGTATCTGACGGCTTCACAATGCCTGAGCCTCATTGGCACAATGTCTTCCTATATACCCATGGTTCCTTGGGCACATTGGCACTTGAGGTATTTCCAGACTGCTTTCTTGGCGCAGTGGAAGAAACAACGACTATCTCAGACGATCCTGCTGACGGGGAAAAACGCGCAGGAGCCTTCACTGGTGGACAGTTCCGGAAAACCTCTCCAAGCCTCATCACCTGGGCTCCCTTCCTTGGATCACAATTACATCCGATGCAAGCAGACAGGGCTGGGGAGCCCATTGCGGGCAAACCAGAATACAGGGGAGATGGTCATGCACTACCCAGGGAGTGGTATCAAACATCTTGGAGATGAGGGCAGCCTTCTTGGCACTGACCTCTTTGGCACCCCAAATCAGAGGCCAGAGAATACTCCTACGCCTAGACAACAGGGCAGCTGTCGCTTATCTGCAGAAGCAGGGAGGCACTCGAAGCAGGTCACTCCTCAAGGAGGTAGAGCCGATCATGCTCTGGGCGGAGCAGAACCTCCTGGACCTCAGAGCGATGTATCTGCCAGGCAGGTTGAACACGGAAGCAGACACATTATCCAGAAACTTCCTGGACAACAACGAGTGGGCTCTCCACCCCCATGTCTTCCTTTAGATTGCCAACATATGGGATCCCCCTCAGGTAGATCTGTTCACCTCCCCGAAGAACGCCATGCTGGACAGGTTCTTCTCTCGGCTGCCGCATCCACAAGCCGAGGCAGTGGATGCCCTGTCATGTCCCTGGAGGTTCACCACGGAATATGCCTTTCCTCCCAGGCCATTAATATTCAAATTCCTCCTGAGGCTCCTCAGGGAGCCAGTCCAGGTGGTGGCAGTACTTCCGTATTGCGCCTCAGTGTGGGCTCTCCAATCAAGATCCCTCCTTTCCCTCAACTTCTGTCGCAGGGCAGTCTAGTTCATCCAAACCCTCAGAAGTTGAATCTTCAAATCTGGAGGTTGAGAGGGGAAGGTTTGAGTCCCTAGGGTGTTCTCCAGGAGACATATCAACCCTTCTAAAAGCTAGGAAGCCAGCAACTAATGCCATATATTCAAAAATATGGGACAAGTTCTTGTCATTTGTTTCCGGAAATGGATTTGATCCAATCCTTCCTTCTACATCTCATGTTCTAGGATTCTTTCAGACAGGACTTGGTCTGGGACTTGGTCTGAGCTCTCTCAAAGTGCAGGTAGCAGCAATCTCTGCTGCAACAAATAAGAGATGGGCGGAGGATCCTTCAGTAGTCACTTTCCTCAGAGGTATATTGAAGATTCACCCTCCTGTCAGACGATCATTTCCTAAGTGTGATCTGTCCCTAGTCCTGGAAGTTCTATCTGACCATCCCTTTGCTCCAGTGGAACAAGTAACAATATGGAACCTGACACTAAAGACGGCTTTCCTGCTAGCCATTACATCTGGCAGAAGAATCTCGGAACTTCACTCTTCAGGGATAGGTGACGACCACATCTCCTTCTCCCCAGACAGAGTGGAACTTCGTCCCCTTCGGGGGTTCACACCAAAGGTTGCTACTCCAAGCCACCTGTTGGAACCCTGGGCACTACCAGTGTTTACAGACACGGATTCAGAGTCTTGTCACGAACTGGATGTATCCAGAGTGCTCAGGGCCTACCTATAAGCCACCGTTCCCTTCAGAAATTCTGAGAGACTTTTCATCGTACCGTTCGGTAAATACAGGGGTAAAGAAGCTTCCATCAGAACTCTGGCATCTTGGGTTGTAAAGTTAATCCAGAAGGCCTACAGGGTGAAGAATATGGAGCCTCCATTCCGAGTGAATGCTCATTCTACAAGGGCAGTCTCAGCTTCCTGGGCGGCAAGGGCTAATGTTTCATTGGAGACGGTGTGCAGGGCCGCCACCTGGTCTTCTCACCATACGTTCCTCAGACTACCATATTGATCCAGGAGCGCTCACGACTGTTGAGTTTGGAAGGAGGGCAGTTCAGGCTGCTATGTCCTCTTCTAATTAAACATTTATTGTTAAGCAATTATCCCACCCATGTCAGCTAGTTATTTATCACAGGTATGCTGCCATGGAGGCACCAGGAAAACGGAAAATTGTATCATACTTACCAGTAATTTTCTTTTCCTGGTACCTAACCATGGCAGCATACCCTCGGTATTCTATATTACAGAGAATGTTGGGGGAGGGACTATGCCTTTAATTTATGCTATTCACTAGTCCTGAATAGGGATGAGCTTCGTGTTCGAGTCGAACATACGTTCGACTCGAACATCGGCTGTTCGATCGTTCGACGAAGATCGAACGATTTGGGCCGTTCACGCCAAATTCGAGTGACGCGAACGGCCCACAATGCACTACGCCATCGCAGTGTCATCCAGGCGCTGTGATTGGCCAAGCATGCACTGTGACCCCGCATGCTTGGCCAATCACAGCGCCGGCAGCGAGGAGAGCAATGATTGGCCACAGGCAGGATGCCTGTGGCCAATTATTGCTGAGGGTGTTTAGTACACGCCCCACACTATAAAAGGCCGCCAGCACGGCGGCCTAGTGTAGTGTGTTCCGGAGCAGGGATAGAGCAGCATAGGCAGGGACAGTGACTGTTATTTCTTTCTTGCTTAACCTGGATTCCTTTAGTTTAGGGAAAGAGAAGGATAGGTAGGGAGAGTGTCAGTGTGTTTTGTGCTTGTGCTATAGTGTGCTTAAAAAAAACATTTATTCTAGGGACAGAAAACTGTAGGTAGGGACAGTGTCAGTTTCTTTCACTCTGCAAGTCCTTGTTTCCAGGGACCTGGAAGGACAGTGAGTGAATTGTCCTTGTGCTATATTGTGCTTAAAAAAACATTTATTCTAGGGACAGAAAACTGTAGGTAGGGAGAGTGTCAGTTTCTTTCACTCTGCAAGTCCTTGTTTCCAGGGACCTGTAAGGACAGTGAGTGAATTGTCCTTGTGCTATATTGTGATTAAAAAAAACATTTTTTCTAGGGACAGAAAACTGTAGGTAGGGAGAGTGTTTTTTTTCTTTCACTCTGCAAGTCCTTGTTTCCAGGGACCTGGAAGGACAGTGAGTGAATTGTCCTTGTGCTATATTGTGCTTAAAAAAAACATTTTTTCTAGGGACAGAAAACTGTAGGTAGGGAGAGTGTTTTTTTTCTTTCACTCTGCAAGTCCTTGTTTCCAGGGACCTGGAAGGACAGTGAGTGAATTGTCCTTGTGCTATATTGTGCTTAAAAAAAAACATTTTTTCTAGGGACAGAAAACTGTAGGTAGGGAGAGTGTTTTTTTTCTTTCACTCTGCAAGTCCTTGTTTCCAGGGACCTGTAAGGACAGTGAGTGAATTGTCCTTGTGCTATATTGTGCTTAAAAAAAACATTTTTTCTAGGGACAGAAAACTGTAGGTAGGGAGAGTGTTTTTTTTCTTTCACTCTGCAAGTCCTTGTTTCCAGGGACCTGGAAGGACAGTGAGTGAATTGTCCTTGTGCTATATTGTGCTTAAAAAAAAACATTTTTTCTAGGGACAGAAAACTGTAGGTAGGGAGAGTGTTTTTTTTCTTTCACTCTGCAAGTCCTTGTTTCCAGGGACCTGTAAGGACAGTGAGTGAATTGTCCTTGTGCTATATTGTGCTTAAAAAAAACATTTATTCTAGGGACAGAAAACTGTAGGTAGGGAGAGTGTTTTTTTTCTTTCACTCTGCAAGTCCTTGTTTCCAGGGACCTGGAAGGACAGTGAGTGAATTGTCCTTGTGCTATATTGTGCTTAAAAAAAAACATTTTTTCTAGGGACAGAAAACTGTAGGTAGGGAGAGTGTTTTTTTTCTTTCACTCTGCAAGTCCTTGTTTCCAGGGACCTGTAAGGACAGTGAGTGAATTGTCCTTGTGCTATATTGTGATTAAAAAAAACATTTATTCTAGGGACAGAAAACTGTAGGTAGGGACAGTGTCAGTTTCTTTCACTCTGCAAGTCCTTGTTTCCAGGGACCTGGAAGGACAGTGAGTGAATTGTCCTTGTGCTATATTGTGCTTAAAAAAACATTTATTCTAGGGACAGAAAACTGTAGGTAGGGAGAGTGTCAGTTTCTTTCACTCTGCAAGTCCTTGTTTCCAGGGACCTGTAAGGACAGTGAGTGAATTGTCCTTGTGCTATATTGTGATTAAAAAAAACATTTTTTCTAGGGACAGAAAACTGTAGGTAGGGAGAGTGTTTTTTTTCTTTCACTCTGCAAGTCCTTGTTTCCAGGGACCTGTAAGGACAGTGAGTGAATTGTCCTTGTGCTATATTGTGATTAAAAAAAACATTTTTTCTAGGGACAGAAAACTGTAGGTAGGGAGAGTGTTTTTTTTCTTTCACTCTGCAAGTCCTTGTTTCCAGGGACCTGTAAGGACAGTGAGTGAATTGTCCTTGTGCTATATTGTGCTTAAAAAAAACATTTATTCTAGGGACAGAAAACTGTAGGTAGGGAGAGTGTTTTTTTTCTTTCACTCTGCAAGTCCTTGTTTCCAGGGACCTGGAAGGACAGTGAGTGAATTGTCCTTGTGCTATATTGTGATTAAAAAAAACATTTTTTCTAGGGACAGAAAACTGTAGGTAGGGAGAGTGTTTTTTTTCTTTCACTCTGCAAGTCCTTATTTCCAGGGACCTGTAAGGACAGTGAGTGAATTGTCCTTGTGCTATATTGTGCTTAAAAAAAACATTTATTCTAGGGACAGAAAACTGTAGGTAGGGAGAGTGTTTTTTTTCTTTCACTCTGCAAGTCCTTGTTTCCAGGGACCTGTAAGGACAGTGAGTGAATTGTCCTTGTGCTATATTGTGATTAAAAAAAATATTTTTTCTAGGGACAGAAAACTGTAGGTAGGGAGAGTGTCAGTTTCTTTCACTGTGAAAGTCCTTGTTTCAAGGGACAGAGAAGGACACCTGAAGGTAGCCCTTATTGCTTTTTTCCCATCTCCCTGCAGGCCATCTATTAGAATGTCTGGAAGGCAAACAAGGAGAGGCAGACAGTCAGGAGGCAATAAAAGAGGGCAAGCAGGCTCTGTGTCTGGGGGCAACAGTGCTGGTCGTGGACGCGGTGCATTGTCATCAGCACATGGCCATGGGACACGCTTGTCCTTCTTTTCGGCAGCTGGACATGTTGAGCCACATCATGCCGAAGACTTGGTAGAGTGGATGACCAAGCCCTCCTCCTCCTCCTCATCCTCTCTCACCCAGGCTCAGGGTACTGGAAAAGCAGCTGCCAAAGCGTCGTCTTCCCTGGTATCAATGTCAGACAAATCATCAGTCACTCCTTCCCTAGACCCACCATGTCCTCCTCCTGAGGAGTCCCCCGAACTGTTTCAGCACAGTGTTGGGTACATGCTCCAGGAGGATGCCCAGCGTTTCGAAGGGTCTGATGATGAAACCCAGCTAGAGGAAGGCAGTAGCGTGAGAGCAGACAGAGGGGATGCTCAAGAAGAACACCAATCTGGCAGTCATGTTCCAGCAGCTGCAGCATACTGCCAGATTGGCTCCAGTGATGAGGAGGGAGGGGATGATGAGGTCACTGACTCCACGTGGGTGCCTAATAGGAGAGAGGAGGAGGAGGAGGATGAGGAGGAGGCACATCTCCAACGAGGCAGGATGCCCTTTGGTGGCCAGCGTAAGGGCAGTACACCAACGGAATCACACCGCAGAGCTCCGCCTGTGCAGGGCGCTGCCTCTGCCCGTCATTCAAAAAGTTCTTTGGTGTGGGCCTTTTTTGAGGCTAGTGCATCAGATCGCACAGCTGCTGTTTGCAACATATGTCTCAAGCGTATATCGCGTGGCCAAAACATCAGCCGCTTGGGTACCACATGCCTGACCAGACATATGTTGACCTGCCATGCAGCTCGTTGGCAAGCCTACCTCAAAGACCCACACCAAAGAACAAAGCGGACCTCTCCTTGCACCGCATCAGCTGGGATCTCCAACCCCACTATAACTTCAGTCCTCTCTGAAACATGCACTGAGAGGAATGAAGGTGTAGAATTAGGTGTGTCACAGCCAAGTACTTGCGCCCACTCTGCTAGCAGTACACCGACGTCCGATTCTAGCAGGCAAATTTCCCTGCCCCAGCTGCTGGACCGTCGAAAGAAGTTCACTCCCAGCCATCCACATGCCCAGCGGTTGAATGCTAGCTTGGCTAAATTGCTAGCGCTTCAACTGCTGCCTTTTCAGTTGGTAGACTCGGCCCCCTTCCGTGAGTTTGTGCAATGTGCGGTTCCTCAGTGGCAGGTTCCCAAACGCCACTTTTTCTCACGGAAGGCTATTCCGGCTCTCTACCGGCATGTGGAAGGCAATGTCTTGGCCTCGCTGGACAGGGCGGTCAGCGGTAAGGTGCATATTACCGCTGACTCATGGTCCAGCAGGCATGGACAGGGACGTTACCTTTCTTTCACGGCCCATTGGGTCACTCTTTTGGCAGCTGGGAAGGATTCAGGACAAGGTGCAGTAGTGTTGGAGGTTGTCCCACCGCCACGCCTCCAAAATGCTACTACTGGTTGTGACACACCTCTCTCCTCCACCCCCTCCTCTTCTTCTTCCTCCATGGCCTCTTCCTGTGGTTTGTCCTATGAACCAGCGGTGCTCCGTAGCCATTCACGGGGCTACGCAAGTACGCAGGCAAAAAGATGCCATGCCGTGCTTGCGCTGGTGTGTTTGGGGGACAGAAGCCACACTGGGGCAGAGGTCCTGTCTGCTCTGCAGGGCCAGGCCGAGAGGTGGTTGACGCCACGCCAGCTTAAGCCAGGAATGGTGGTTTGCGACAATGGCACCAACCTCCTCTCCGCCCTCCGACAGGGACAACTGACCCATGTGCCCTGTGTGGCTCACGTCCTTAACCTGGTGGTGCAGCGCTTCTTGGGCAGGTACCCGGGCTTACAGGATGTCCTGAGGCAGGCCAGGAAAGTCTGTGTGCATTTCCGCAGATCTTATAATGCCAGTGCTCGCCTGGCTGAGCTGCAAAAGGAGTTGAACCTGCCCAAGAACCGCCTTATATGTGACATGCCCACCAGGTGGAACTCAACGTTGGCCATGCTGCAGCGGCTGCACACGCAGCAGAGGGCCATCAATGAGTACCTGTGCGACTACGGCACCAGGACAGGGTCAGGGGAGCTTGGTTTTTTTTCTCCACGCCAGTGGGGCATGATCAGGGATGCATGCACTGTCCTGGCACCATTTGAGGAGGCCACGAGGATGGTGAGCAGTGACAGTGCATGCATCAGTGACACTGTACCTCTTGTCCACCTGTTGGAGCACACGCTGCGTGGAATAATGGACAGGGCACTTGAGGCAGAACAGAGGCAGGAAGAGGAGGACTTCCTTGCCTCTCAAGGCCCCCTTTACCCAGACAGTGTTCCTTCTGTCCCACCCATCGCACAGGAAGAGGAGGAGGAGGAGGAGGAGGAGGAGGAGGATTGTGTCAGCATGGAGGTGGAGGCTGGCACTCAGCATCATCAGCAGCAGTCTTTTAGGGATGATTTACAGTCCCAAGAAACCAGTGGACTTGTACGTGGCTGGGAGGAGGTGGCTGCGGATCATGTCGTCCTTAGTGACCCAGAGGACTCCGGAGCGAATGCCTCAGCAAACCTACGCTGCATGGCCTCCCTGATCCTGCAAAGTCTGCGGAAGGATCCTCGTATTCTTCGGATCAAGGAGAGGGACCATTACTGGCTGGCCACTCTCCTTGATCCACGGTACAAGGGTAAGGTTGCGGACCTTATGTTACCGTCGCAGAGGGAGCAGAGGATGAGACAACTCCGGGAGGCCTTGCAGAAAGGTCTGTGCAACGCGTTCCCAGAGACTGGGAGGTTGCAAACTCCTGGTCCTGGACAACGAGTTGCTGAGGCTTCGGCCAGTCAAAGAAGGAGCGGTGGGGAAGGTGGCCGTCTGACCGATGCGTTCAGACAATTCTTTAGTCCGCAGCCCCAAAGTATGATCGGTTCCAGCAACCATCGCCAGCGTCTGATAAACATGGTGCAGGAATATCTAGGGGCAAGGTCAGACTTGGACACCTTCCCCACCGAAAATCCTCTGGCTTACTGGGTCTTGAGGATGAATCACTGGCCAGAGCTTGCACAGTATGCAATTGAGCTACTGGCCTGTCCTGCATCCAGCGTTCTTTCGGAACGCACATTCAGTGCTGCTGGAGGATTTGTCACGGATCACAGGGTGCGCCTGTCCACCGACTCGGTTGATCGACTGACTTTCATCAAGATGAACCAGTCTTGGATCACCACCAGCTACCACACACCTGATGCTGATATAACAGACTAATTGATTTTAACATGTCACATCCCTTCAAGACTGATGCTGATGCTGAGTGCCTGTGCTGTTATGTTGACTGGCTATCCTCCTCCTCCGAGTCCTCAATGATACGATTGATGATGATAGCTTGTAAGATCATTTTTGTTTATGGGTGCCGCCACCAGTGCCTAACGCCCAATTTTTCAGCCCCTGTTTAACAGGGGCGTGTAATTACAATTTTTGAAGCAATACTTTGCAACAGGGCTCATTGCTGTGCTCCAAGTACAGTATCTGTGAGGAGTTGCAGTGTTGTGCCACCAGTGCCTAAGGCCCAATTTTTCAGCCCCTGTTTAACAGGGGCGTGTCATTACAATTTTTGAAGCAATACTTTGCAACAGGGCTCATTGCTGTGCTCCAAGTACAGTATCTGTGAGGAGTTGCAGTGTTGTGCCACCAGTGCCTAAGGCCCAATTTTTCAGCCCCTGTTTAACAGGGGCGTGTCATTACAATTTTTGAAGCAATACTTTGCAACAGGGCTCATTGCTGTGCTCCAAGTACAGTATCTGTGAGGGGTTGCAGTGTTGTGCCACCAGTGCCTAAGGCCCAATTTTTCAGCCCCTGTTCAACAGGGGCATGTAATTACAATTCTTGATCTAATAATTCACAGCAGGGCCCATTGCTGCACCCACCAAGAGTAACTGTCAGGGCTTACAGTGTTGTGGCACCAGCACCACCATCAAAGGCCCAATTTTTACTACCACTGTTCAACAATTATATGTAATTAAAATTCCTGATATAATAGTTGACAGCAGGGCGTTCCAGCACCAACCAAGAGTAACTGTGAGTGCTTACAGTGTTGTGCCAACACCAACAACTAAGGGGCCTATTTCTGCAGAGTATATACGGCAGGTCCCTACTTTCAAACATCCAACTTACAAACGACTCCTACTTGCAAACGCAAGAAGACAACAGGAAGTGAGAGGAAATCTACCACTAGGAAGGAAAATTCTCTCCTGTAAGAATAAATATGGGAGAAAGGTGTCTCCTCTGTACTGATGCTTTATCAGCAATCCTTGTTTCAAGAAAAACACCACATTTCAAAAACAGTTGTCATTGGGACGGAAAGTGAGGTGAAATGTTCTGAACAGGGGCACAGACAGCAAAACAAATGTTACAGGGGTGATAACCCTTACCTATGTTTTCCAAAAAGTTTAAAAATAGATTTTTGGTCTGGAGCTACACTTCAACAATGTACCTGTTCAAAATTACAAACAGATTCTACATAAGAACAAACCTACAGTCCCTGTCTTGTATGCACCGCCTGTATAGGGCTGTTCAGAGTATATAGGGCCTTTTTTATTTTATGTGCGGGGTTCCCCTTAATATCCATACAAGACCCAAAGGGGCTGGTAATGGGCTGGGGTGGGGGGGGGGGGGGTCATGGGGTAGCTATGCCATTTTTCTTAAAGAATTTCATCCATATTACCGGGACCAGACATTACATTAAAGCCGCAAGCAGTTTTAAATGGCTTTTTTTTCCTTTAGAAGTGTCATTTTGTGCAGGGACAGTTCTAAACACGGGAAACACGTGGCACTTCACAGGCATACTTTAGACACCCCCCAGGTACGATATTTAAAGGAATATTTGACTTTTTTTTTTTCACTTTATGCATCATTAAAATGACTGCTCCCGAAAAACGACCGTTTTTAAAACTTCTTTTTGCATTGATACATGTCCCCTGGTGCAGAACCCGGGTTCCCAAACCCTTTTTAGGACAATAACATGCATAATAGTTGTTATAATTAGCACTTTAGAATTCGAACGTTCGCATCCATTGTATTTAATAGGGTTCTAATGTTCGTTCGAACTTTCGGTCCGTTCGCGGGTTCTGGTGCGAACCGAACCCGGGGGTGTTCGGCTCATCACTAGTCCTGAAGAAGGAGTCGAGGCGGAGCTCTATCACAGGTATGCTGCCATGGAAAGGCACCAGGAAAGGAAAATTACTGGTAAGTATGATACAATTTTCCGTTTTCCAGCCTGGAGGAGAGATGCAGGGTCTTATTGACCCCGCATCTCTCCATAAAGAGGACCTGTCACACACATTCCTATTACAAGGGATGTTTACATTCCTTGTAATAGGAATAAAAGTGATCCAAAAAAATAAAAATTTATAAAAAAAGAGTAAGAAATACAAAAAAGTAAAAAAACGAATTAAAAAAAATAAGAAAAAATAAGAAAAAACGCCCATGTCCCCGGTAGCTCGCGCTCAGAAGCGAACACACACGTAAGTCCCGCCCACATATGTAAACGCCGTTCAAACCACACATGTGAGTTATTGCTGCGTACGTTAGAACGAGTGCAACAATTCTAGCACTAGACCTCCTCTGTAATGCCAAAATGATAACGTATAAAAAAATTTAAAGCATCGCCTAGGGAGATTTTTAATTACTGAAGTTTGGTGTCATGCCATGAGTGTGCGCAATTTAAAAGCGTGACGTGTTAGGTATCTATTTACTCAGCATAACAACATCTTTCACATTATACTAAAAAATTGGCCGTAACTTTACTGTTTTGTAATATTTTTAGCAAACAAAAGGCGTTTGAAAATTTATTGCGCAAATACAGAGCGAGATAAAATTTTGCAATGACCGCCATCTTATTCCCTAGGGTGTCTGCTCCAAAAACATATATAATGTTTGGTGTTTAGAAGTAATTTTATAGCCATAAATTTATGATTTTTACATGAAGGAGAGAAGTGCCAGAATAGGCCCAGTGCTGAAGTGGGTAAAATATCCATTTTTTTTTTTTTTAAACTCGGCCTTTTGTATTTATATAAAAAAAATAAAACACAAAGGTGATCAAATAGCACCAAAAGCAAGCTCTATTTGTGTGCCAACAAATAAAACATTTTCATTGGGTTACAGTGTTGTATGAGCGCACAATTGTCATTAAAAGTGCATCAGCGCTGAAATGTGAAACTTGGTCTGGGCAAGTGGTTAATATAAGGCTACATGCACACGGAAATTTTTCAAGCCGCTTGTTTGAGCGTTTTTTGCAGCTTAAAAACATCTCTCCATGTTAGCCTATGGCCTCATGGCTACCATGGCGTTTTTGAGCTGTAAATGGCATAGGAGTTTTTAGGCCCCATGTAGACGGGACGCTGGTGCAAAGTGTTCTGAACTAAGGTTGAAAGTGGCGTTTAGAAAGGCGCGCTTTGTGGCGTTTGCATGCCGTGTTTTACCACATTTGCGTGTATATGATAAGGAGCCGCCCTAAGCTCCAAAAACAGTATTATTTACGATTTTAGCTATTTAGTGAGACCAGAGTGATATCAGCAGCTGAGAGCAGCAGTGTAGTTGTATTTAGCGTGTCACTTGCCACATCACTTGCCACAAGTTGTGGATTGTCCACTTGCCACGTCAGCTGCCCCAAGTTGTGGATTGTCCACAATGCAATGGAAGCAATTTCATTTATATAGACCGTCTTCAGGGGTCTTTCTGCCAGGCCCCCGCTATCTTCTGCTAGCTCTTTTGCTAGCGGGGGTCCCGGGCTTCCTCGCCATCTTTGGGGGTCTTTCTGCCGGGCTTCCCGACTTCGGGGGTCTCTTGTTCTGTTCTCCGGTTCTTCTCCGGTGTCTTCTCCACGATCTCCGGTTCTTTATGCCTTCTGCCGGGCGCCCCGCTATCTTCTTCCAGCTCTTTTGCTAGCGGGGGCCGGTCTTCTTCGTCGCCTTCTTCCCTCTTCTCTTCGCCCGATGTTGCCTCGTCGCTGTCCACAGCTGCAATGATCTGTCTGAGCAGCGGTGCCACTTTTATTGGCATGGGGCGTGGTCACCGGCTGATGCCACCGCTGACCCCGCCCCCGTATGATGTCACAGTCCCGGGGAATGATGGGACTGTGACGTGAAACGGGGGCGGGGGCGGGGTCAGCGGTGGCATCACCCGGTGACCACGCCCCATGCCAATAAAAGTGGCACCGCTGCTCGGACAGATCATTGCAGCGGTGGACAGCGACGAGGCAACATCAGGCGAAGAGAAGAGGGAAGAAGGCGACGAAGAAGACCGGCCCCCGCTAGCAAAAGAGCTGCGAGAAGATAGCGGGGCGCCCGGCAGAAAGAACCGGAGATCGTGGAGAAGACACCGGAGAAGAACCGGAGAACAGAACAAGAGACCCCCGAAGTCGGAAGAAGATGGCGAGGAAGCCCGGGACCCCCGCTAGCAAAAGAGCTAGCAGAAGATAGCGGGTGCCCGGTAGAAAGACCCCCGAAGACGGTGAGGAAGCCCGAGACCCCCGCTAGCAAAAGAGCTAGCAGAAGATAGCGGGGGCCTGGCAGAAATACCCCCGAAGACAGCGAGGAAGCCTGGGACCCCCGCTAGCAAAAGAGCTAGCAGAAGATAAGGGGCCCGGCAGAAAGACCGCCGAAGGCGGCGAGGAAGCCCGGGACCCCCGCTAGCAAAAGATCTAGCAGAAGATAGCGGGTGCCCGGCAGAAAGACCCCCGAAGATGGTGAGGAAGCCCGGGACCCCCGCTAGCAAAAGAGCTAGCAGAAGATAGCGGGGGCCTGGCAGAAATACCCCCGAAGACAGCGAGGAAGCCTGGGACCCCCGCTAGCAAAAGAGCTAGCAGAAGATAAGGGGCCCGGCAGAAAGACCGCCGAAGGCGGCGAGGAAGCCCGGGACCCCCGCTAGCAAAAGATCTAGCAGAAGATAGCGGGGGCCCGGCAGAAAGACCCCCGAAGTCAGAAGAAGACCCCCGGAGCTGCCCAATAAATTACTTTTCAAACCTGTGTTGTCTTTTTTTATTGACTTATTTTGCCACCAGGTGAATGGGTAGGGGTACGATGTACCCCATACTCATTCACATAGGGTGGGGGCCGGCATCTGGGGGCCCCCTTTTTAAAGGGGGCGCCCGGATTCCGAAATGCCCCCCGCCCGCATACCCCGACAACCAACGGCCAGGGTTGTCGGGAAGAGGCCCTTGTCCCCATCAACATGGGGGCAGGGTGCTTTGGGGTGGGGGGGCCGCAGGTAACCCCCCTGCCCCGAAGCAGCAAACCCCCCATGTTGAGGGCATGCGGTCTGGTATGGTTCAGGAGGGAGGGGGGCCGCTCTCTCGTCCCCCCCTTTTCCCCTGCGGCCTGCCAGGTTGCGTGCTCGGATAAGGGTCTGGTTTGGATTTTGGGAGGACCCCCACACCGTTTTTCGGCTTAAGGGGGTTCACCTTAAAATTCAGACCAGACCTAAGGGTCTGGTTTGGATTTTGGGGGGGACCCCCACGCCGTTTTTCGGCTTGGGGGGTTCACCTTAGAATCCAGACCAGACCTAAGGGCCTGGTATTGTCCTGAAGGGGAACCCATGCCGATTTTTTCATTAAAATTTGGCCTGGAGTTCCCCTTCATGATTCATACCAAACATGGGACAGCGAGGCTGCCGAGGACCAGCGTGATGACATCGCGCTGGACACATTCTCGGCCAGCTAGTCGCCTCTAGGACACGACTTAAGCAGCTGCTTCACGCTCAGGTCGTGTCCAGGTCGCCTCGCAAAGTCGCGCTGTCCCTGTGTCAGCCGGCACACGAGTCGGATCCGACTTCCCGGGCGACCTCTATTCAAATCAATGGGCTCCCATAGGGAACCATTCATTTTCAATAGAGCGCCGCTGACATTTCTATTTACTATAACAGTGCGCCGCTGCTTCCTGCGCCCAGTGAAGGAGTTATCCGGCACACCAATTAAGGTTAGAAGCAGCGCAGCGCACTGTTATTAGTAAATCAGCCCCATTGTGTCTGAGCCCTGTAATAAAAAAAAAGGAAGAAAGAAAGAAGAGAAAACAACAGCATTAAACCATAACTTGGAATCACATATTCACATTTTACTTTTCCCACCCATCCCAACTAAGATCCACCCCATTCTCAGTGATCTTGATGGGATGTTCTCCTGCAGAGGGAAAAGAAAGAAATCAACACACATAAACCCTGTATTCGTGTGAGGGAAGAAATCCCTTTTCTCCAAAGAGTGCGTGAAAAGTGTTTAACGTTGCGCAACACTGCCACCTGGTGACAGCTTCGCGGTAACTGCACTCGTGGAACTTTCCTCTTCTCTTTGGCCCTATTCACCCAGAGTCCAAGATCTCTTGTAGGAAAGGTGAAGAACAACAGGAACAGTCCTTCATTCCCCGGGGCACAAAAGCAACGGGCCCCAGAAAGTTCAGCAGCATAACAAGAACGGAGTCTCTTCTCTCCTACAGGTAAAAACGGGGATGCGGCAGAACAAGTGGCTTCAAGTGTTGATCCATGGTCTCCAGATGATACTCCACATCTTCTCCCTCCTTGCGCCGGATCAACACCTTGTCTGCATGGATGTGCCGTCCCAACATCCACTCTGCCTTGCAGTCTTTAAAACGTTGAGAGGCCTTTGGAGAGCATGCCAGGTACCTGCGGGCGTGCGGAACCTGAAGGTGGGTCCACACAAAGTCATTGTACCAGCGCTCCCGACACACTTCCACCTCATAGAGCAGTTCCTTGGACAAGTATGGATACTCACATCCGTACTCTGCAGCAACCTTCTGGCCAAATAGGCGTTGTAGTCTCGCCAAAGAAGGCATAGTAGCTTTGTCCCCTTCGCCAGGCAAAACTATTGAGTCCGGGTGGCGAGGGACCTTGATCACATCTGATCTGGGCATTGGTGCCCACAGTAACAGTCTCTTTTCCCCGGTCTTCAGTACAAATGGCACCGGGGATGTAGAGGCAGGCTGGGGACGGGACCCGTCTTCAGGCTGGTGCCTCCACCCGGGGTGTACTTTCCCCTGTAGACATGGGTGGATCCCTGGTCCTCCAGAATGAAGCGAGAGGTACTTTGTCCCAGCCCTTTTCTGCAAACAGTTCATCTATTGCAACGTCGTCTCCCATGTCCGAGAGCGACTCTAGGTCAGAGGTGTCACACTCCTCCGCGGGCAGGTAGCCTGTAGTGGAGACTGAGTTTTCACCTCTTCCCACACACCAAATCTCTCCGCCTGGCTTACCTCAGCCCAGACTTGAAGTGGGATGTCCGGAACTCTTGTTGACGGATCCATCCGGGCCGGGCGTAAGCGGGCGAGACGGTCCACCACAACCGCTGGTCGGGGCTACCATACCGGTCTTTCTCTTCGGTGGTGGACGCTGCGAGATAGTGGTGACCGAGTCAGCATCCTCGGATTTCTCCCGTTGAGTTTTCACGACCTCCTCCGTGGTCGCTGCAGTGTGCGTAGGGATGGCTGTCAAAGCAGTGATTCCTCCTCTCTGAGTGGTGTTGCCTGTAGCACGGCCAGGGTAGATGGTTCTCGGCTTCTCTACCGCCGGATCCACTTCAAACAGGAACTCCCCACAGGCCTTGCATCGCCCGAATGGCTTCAGCTGGCACACCAGTCCCGAACAGCCGGGACAAATCACACCCAGGGCCTCAACGTCCATGCATGAATACAGGGCGAATCGACCCCTTGGCTTTAGCCGGATCCCCGTATCTGTTACCGGAGCAGCAGCAGTCAACGTCATGGTGGAAGGGTGAACTGGAATCCACGATGCATGTCCGAACATGGCGACCTGTTGCTGATCCATCGCACACTGCAAAGTTTTTGCGCCAACGTCCCACGTGTAGTCCTTCACACGTATTGGACTCCTCCCCTTTGCTCCAGTTCGCGGGCTTTTCTTATTTTTTGTTTCTGAGTCCCGCCCATGAACTAAGCGATGGGGGTGTGCCTGGTGGCGCAGTGCAATAGAAGCCCCCACGTGTACTACTTCACACGGCTGAGCTTCCCCCTTTTTCCACTCTTCTGCGCTGGCCTTTCCCTTCATTGGGTCATGTCCACGACTTCGAGCAGGGATGCACTTCGGCCAATGAAGGCCTGCCTACTCGCGTAACTCCTCCAGCAGACACGTTCAATTCTGTGGTGCGCAAACACTATGCCGGACCCGAGCCCCCACGTGTAGCAGCCCCCTCACTCCCCTCTCTTTCTCTTCAGCTTGTCTGTCTCTTGTCTAGGGGTACCTTCAGAGGGGAAGGGAGCGGGCACACCACGCCTGGCCTCCACCACAGGTGTCAGTGTGGTATAAGCAAAGTTCTTTTACCTTTGGGTCAGTGCTGTGCACCTGGAGCCTCCACCGAGAGTTACCTTGAACAATGTCTGCCAGGAAATTAGCCCCACACCAATAAAGTTCAACACTCCTTTATTCTTCTCGAGTAAACACAATCATTTGAACTCCCTTGGTAGAAACAGAACAGAAAAAGGAGGTGTGGATGCAAGTAGGCCCAGACACAATGTGTTCTCCACTTTCCTCCCTGGAAGTGAGTTGCGGTCTCCGAGCGAGGGGGGATTCCCCTCCAGGCGGTCTCCGATGAGAGGCTCACCCGTCACTGGCAATATGCTGCACCAGGTCTTCGAGTGAGGAGCTCCCCCCGGTCCATTACGCCTTCCGGATTCGGGTACCCAATCCCTGGGCACCCTAGGATCTCCTTCCCTCGCGGAACTCAGTGTTGGGCACTGAGCTCCAGACCTCCATCCGAGTACCTCACCCCAGGCTAAAGGTGCCTGGGATGGAACACGACCTCCGAACGTCCTCTAGGCCTAGGCCGGCTAGAAGACCGACACGAACCACCGCCCGCAGACTGAAGGTGCCTGGGACTCGACCCCGTGACAAAGATGGCCGGCCCCCTTATACCCTCCCCCAGCAAGCACGGTTCCCCGCCCCACCATACCGCTGCCGAGGAAGGACAAAAAGGAAGCCCGGCACATGATGTCTCTGCCAAGTTTAAATTACACCCGGGAAAGTACATACCCGCTACACTAATGTAGCGGGGTCTTCAAAGTTAGTGGGATACACCTGGGGGTAGAGAGACCCAGGTGTGTAATTATGTCAGGGATTAGACCCCTTTTTCTTATTCGTGGAGGATTGGGTGGTGTAATATTCTCTTTGACCAGTGGGTGTCAGTGTACCTACTGGCTCGAGGTAGAATCACTATCACAGTGTTACCCTTCTTTGGTTCCTTCCTGGAGATGGTACGGCTGGGGCGGGGAACCCGCCGTGGTGTCGATGGGAGGATATAAAAGGGGGAAACGCCCTCGCCACGGGTTGTTCTTTTGGGAGGGGATCACCTCTTCACGCACCCAGGCACCTTAGGCCTGGGTGCGGGCGGTTCAAGGTTCCGGCCTAGGCGCCCTAGGCCTGGCCGGAATGAAGATGGAGTCCATCCCGGGCACCTTCAGCCTGGGGTGAGGTACTATTAAGGAGGCCTGGGACCCGGTGACTCCGACTGGGTCCCGCGAGGGTGAAGTTGCTCCAGGGCGCCCCTTGCGAGGGGACCCGCATCTGAGGTGAGGAGGCTGGGGGGGGTCACCCGTCCGAAGACCCGGTGTAGCGTCAACCCGGTGACGGATGGGCCTTCAGTAACTCCCTTGGAGGACATCTTCCCCTGATATGGGCTACAGCGCAGCGGAGGAGCTTTCATCAAGACTCCTGCAACCCCTGGCCATAGCACAGGGAGTGTAGGGACTAGGAACCTGTACAGTGCCTCGACCTGCTTCCCCATCGTATCATGCCGTTGCATTTGACTGTATGTGGAGATACGCAATAAACCTGAGTTTGGACTTTGATGGGTGTATGGACTCTGTTGATGGGAACAAAGGGAGATTCCGGCACGGAAGGACTGACCCTCATAACCAGCACACATTTGGCCCGAGGAAAAGATTGATACTGGCCTTCACCTCACCCACATGCATGGGGAGGACATGGGCCGTAGCGCACCTCACTCTGTCGCTCGACATACCCCTAGCTAAAGAGGTCGGGGTGAGGCCGCTACACGTGGGGGCTCGTCCGGGATGAAATGTGTGTTAACCCTGAGGTTTGGAACGGCTGTGTTTGAACTTTGCTGCCCGGAGGAGGTCCGAGCAGGTCGGCCATGTGATTGGCCAAAGTGCATCCCTGTGCTCGAAGTCGTGGAAATTTCCCTGAAAAATCGGGAGAGGCCCATGCAGAAAGAGCGGGAAGAGGGAGGAGTCCAGCCGTGTGACGAACTACATGTGGGGACTTTTGCTGCACTGCGCCACGAGGCACCCCATGACTGCGCAATTCGTGGGAGGAGACTGAAGGAAGCCCGCGAAAACGTGCAAGTCGTGGGAGGAGTCTGGCCACGTGTGGAGATACACGTGGAGACTCCGGCGCGAGGTCAGCGTGTGATGGAGCAGCAAGTGGTCGGAGTGAACTCAGGCTCCCCGTGGATGCCGGTACCTTATCCTTTCAAGATGACTGCATTTGCTGCATCCATTACAGACACGGGGATAAGGCTCAGGCCCCGAGGACAGTTGGCTCTGTATTCATGCAGAGACACGGAGGCCCTTGGTGTGATCTGTCCCGGATGCTCGGGACTGGTGGTCCAACTAAAGCCATTCGGCGATGCGAAGCATGCAAGGAGTTTCTTTTTGAGGTTGAACCACACACGGAAAGGCCCCGGGCCCTAGGCCTCAACTGCATCACAGGAACCGCCACTCCGGAGGGAGAGATCAAAGCCTTTGCGGAGTTTCCCGTGCGTGCTGACCAATGCGAAGTGACTGCCCAACCAGAGACTGAGAGAGAAAAATCCGAGGACACTGCTTCGGTCACTACAGACTCCCTGCTCCCACCTCCGAAGAGGAAAGTCGGCCTGGTACAGGCATCTTATGGCCGTGGTCGAGCTTCACCCCGCCGCTTGCCTGGCCTGGATGGCGCCGGTAGAGAAGAGAGTCCCGGACATCCCAGTTCTTCAGAAGGTCCAGGTGAGCCAGGGGCTGGGACTGTGGTGTTGGTTGGAGGTGTCGGGGGTCCACAGTCGGTGGAGCCCGCAGGGGAGGGTAGCCTTCCGTCTACTAGAGACTACCTTCCCGCCGAGATGTATGACACCTCCGACTTAGATTCATTGTCAGACTGTGGGGATGACGGAGAGATAGACAAACTGTTTCACCGGAAGGGCTGGGACAGATGCCCACTGCCTGTGCTGAGTAAACCGCAGGATTCCCCCATGTCCATAGAAGACAGTACGCTCCGGGTGAAGGCCCCGGAGTTCTCGAGGAAATCTAGTCCTCCGACCAACTTTCCGCATTCAACTACATCACCCGCTCTGATGGTGGGGATGCAGCGTGCTTCGTTGCGGGCACCAAAGACAAAGAAACCCGAGATGGTGAAGGTACCTCGGCACCCGGAGGCCATCGTACAGCCAGGAGAAGGTGAGCGAGATGTGATGCCGCCTCTAGCCAGGTTGCAGAGACTTTTCTCCCAGAGAGTCGCCCGTGAATATGGGTGGGAGTACCCCTACTTGCCTCGGGACTTATTGTATGAAGTCGAGGTCCTGCGACCAAGGTGGTATGACGAGTTTGTATGGGAAAAGCTTAAAGTACCCCATGCCAGGCGATACCTGTCATGTTCGCCGCCTGTGTCTAAAAAGTTCAAGGACTGCAGAGCTGATTGGAGACTTGGGCGCCATATTCATGCCGATAAGGTGCTCATCTGCAGGAAAGATGGAGAGGATGTCGAGTATTCGGTGGAAGTGTTTGACGGGCGCCTGAAGCCCCTGTTTCTGCCGGATCCAAGGTTCTATTTATAGGAGAAGTGAGCTCCTATCTTGTTGCTGTTGAAACTTTCTGGAAGAGACATTCCCAGATGCCTAGAACTGTGCCCTACTTTTGTTTTGATTTGGGCTTTTCTTTTACTCACTAGAGATTTGGGAGCTGTTGTTTTTTTTTCTCCCTTTTCTTCATGTGCCAAAGGCAGAGACTTTTGGGGTATAGTTAGAGTAGGAAAGCAGGAAGAATGAAGAT
This sequence comes from Rana muscosa, assembly GCA_029206835.1. Lineage (NCBI taxonomy): Eukaryota > Metazoa > Chordata > Amphibia > Anura > Ranidae > Rana > Rana muscosa. The sequence goes on from CM055128.1 coordinate 184,160,702, forward strand.
CTAACCAAGTGTCATTACCGCAGCGCTGTCACCAGGTGGCAGTGTTGCGCAACGGTTGTTTGAAAATGTTACACATGCATTACTTACTTATTGGAGTGAGTGGGTCTCTCGGCTGACGGACCCACTCATGCCAAGTTAACACAGAGTGTTAGGATGTTGTTTTTTTGTTTCCCTTCTGCAGGAGATTCGTCGGTCAAGACTACTGAGTATGGGGTGGTTCTTAGACAGTGACGGGAGGGATTGTATATGTGTACATGACAGATGTTTTATACAAAAGTTTTAATGTTTTGTAGTTCCCTTTTCTGTTGAGCAGGTCTTGGCACATACAGTATCCAAAATATTAGGGATAGCCTCTGGGGCCCACTTCATTTCACCACTCTTTGGGAGACATGGGTGTGCACCTGACACTGGGGACCAGCGTCAAATCACCAGGGGGAGTGTGTAGCGGGGTCTTCAAAGTTAGTGGGATACACCTGGGGGTAGAGAGACCCAGGTGTGTAATTATGTCAGGGATTAGACCCCTTTTTCTTATTCGTGGAGGATTGGGTGGTGTAATATTCTCTTTGACCAGTGGGTGTCAGTGTACCTACTGGCTCGAGGTAGAATCACTATCACAGTGTTACCCTTCTTTGGTTCCTTCCTGGAGATGGTACGGCTGGGGCGGGGAACCCGCCGTGGTGTCGATGGGAGGATATAAAAGGGGGAGACGCCCTCGCCACGGGTTGTTCTTTTGGGAGGGGATCACCTCTTCACGCACCCAGGCACCTTAGGCCTGGGTGCGGGCGGTTCAAGGTTCCGGCCTAGGCGCCCTAGGCCTGGCCGGAATGAAGATGGAGTCCATCCCGGGCACCTTCAGCCTGGGGTGAGGTACTATTAAGGAGGCCTGGGACCCGGTGACTCCGACTGGGTCCCGCGAGGGTGAAGTTGCTCCAGGGCGCCCCTTGCGAGGGGACCCGCATCTGAGGTGAGGAGGCTGGGGGGGGGTCACCCGTCCGAAGACCCGGTGTAGCGTCAACCCGGTGACGGATGGGCCTTCAGTAACTCCCTTGGAGGACATCTTCCCCTGATATGGGCTACAGCGCAGCGGAGGAGCTTTCATCAAGACTCCTGCAACCCCTGGTCATAGCACAGGGAGTGTAGGGACTAGGAACCTGTACAGTGCCTCGACCTGCTTCCCCATCGTATCATGCTGTTGCATTTGACTGTATGTGGAGATACGCAATAAACCTGAGTTTGGACTTTGATGGGTGTATGGACTCTGTTGATGGGAACAAAGGGAGATTCCGGCACGGAAGGACTGACCCTCATAACCAGCACACATTTGGCCCGAGGAAAAGATTGATACTGGCCTTCACCTCACCCACATGCATGGGGAGGACATGGGCCGTAGCGCACCTCACTCTGTCGCTCGACATACCCCTAGCTAAAGAGGTCGGGGTGAGGCCGCTACACTAACATGTGCTACAATTTCTAATGGATTTAGGAAAGGCATTTACCTTTGTATTTAATGACCCCCAGAAGACAATCGGCTTTCAAATATAAATATGAGTGTCCCTTCAGTACGAACCAGCATTCTGCTTCTAAATGTTTAAAAAAAACTGGATAGTCAACTGCCTAGTAAGGAGCTCTTTCTTAAATGTTCCAACACCAGCGAAGGTACTAAACATGCTGACTTGGCTACTAAAATATGAAGACTACAGAATGGTGGATCTGCTTATTAATGGATTTGCCTTTGATTTTAACATATTTTCTTTCACTGGCATGGGTGTGTTGTTAATAATCTAAAATTGATTGATGGTTTTAAGCAAGTAGAGGCACGGAAGAATTTTGAAGAACTTATGGCAGGTCATATTTCTGGCCCACTTTCTGAAAATGTTTTACTATCTCATTTACTTTGATTTCTTATTCCTCTTTAAATGATGCTTTGCAGAAAATAGGACCTCTTAGAAGAACTGCCGTGCTGGCTAGGGATGAGCTCGGTGTTCGAGTCGAACATACGTTCGACTCGAACATCGGCTGTTCGATCGTTCGACGAAGAGCGAACGTTTTGGGTCGTTCGCGCCAAATTCGAGTGACGCAAACGACCCAAAATCCCGGCGCTGTGATTGGCCAAGCATGCACTGTGACCCCGCATGCTTGGCCAATCACAGCGCCGGCAGCGAGGAGAGCCATAATTTGCCACAGGCAGGATGCCTGTGGCCAATTATAGCTCAGGGGGGTTTAGTACACGCCCCACACTATAAAAGGCCGCCAGCGCGGCGGCCTTGTGTATTGTGTTGGCGTGCAGGGAAAGACGTAGGCAGGGACAGTGTTAGAGAAATTGTGTGTAGGGAGAGAAAAGGATAGGTAGGGACAGTGTCAGTGATATTGTGTGTAGGGAGAGAGAAGGATAGGTAGGGACAGTGTCAGTGATATTGTGTGTAGGGAGAGAGAAGGATAGGTAGGGACAGTGTCAGTGATATTGTGTGCAGGGAGAGAGAAGGATAGGTAGGGACAGTGTCAGTGATATTTTGCTAAACCTTGTGTGCAGGGAGAGAGAACGATAGGTAGGGACAGTGTCAGTGATATTTTTGCTAAGCCTCCTGCACAGTATACAACCGAAGCTAGCCCTTATTGCTGTGATTTCCTGTTGTGTAACACAGGCAGGCATCTGCAGCACTTAAAGCAGGCGTCGTGTGATTCCTGCAAAATATAAACCTGAAGCTAGCCCTTATTGCTCATAGTTTTTTTTCTTTTGTGTTACACTAAGGGCTCTTTCACACAGGACGGATCAGTAATGATCCGCCCCGTGAAGCTCCGCTTCCTCAGCGGGGATCGCTCCGTTGATCCCCGCTGAGCCGGCCGATGACTGGGCGGTTCCCGCACACTGTGCAGGGACCGCCCTGTCAGAGCGCCGCTCTCCCCTATGGGGGGATCGGATGATGACGGACCGTAGAGTCCGTTGTCATCCGATCCGATCCGCAGACGGAAGGAAAAATAGGGTTTTCCTCCGTCACACTTTTGCGGATCGGAGCGTTTTGTTTGACACCATATTTTTATGTGCACCACTGTGCTATACATGAAGTAGGGTTTTTTACTACTTCTCTCACAGCGCCACATTATCTATTTTTTATACGTTCTACTGTATATATCCTGTCTGATTTTATGTTTGGCTGCTTCATTTAGTATTTAGAGTTGGCACAGTATTATTATTATTTAATCTGCAGGGGCATGTAATTACAATTATTGATCTAATAATTCACAGCAGGGCCCATTCCTGCGCCCACCAAGAGTAACTGTGAGGGCTTAAAGTGTTGTGGCAACACCACCACCACCACCACCAAAGGCCCAATTTTTCAGCCCCTGTTCAAGAGGGGCATGCAATTACAATTCTTGATCTAATAATTCACAGCAGGGCCTATTCATGCACCCACCAAGAGTAACTGTGAGGGCTTACAGTGTTGTCGCACCAGCACCACCACCAAAGGCCCAATTTTTCCTACCACTGTTCAACAATGGCATGTAAATATAATTCCTGATATAATAGTTCGCAGCAGGGCGTTCCAGCGCCCACCAAGAGTAACTGTGAGGGCTCACAGTGTTGTGGCAACACCAACATGTAAGTATATAGGGCAGGCCCCTACTTTCAAACATCCACCTTACAAACGACTCCTACTTGCAAACGAAAGGAGATAACAGGAAGTGAAAGGAAATCTACCCCTAGGAAGGGAAATTCTCTCCTGTAAGAGTTAATATGGGAAAAAGGTGTCTCCCCTCTACTGATGCTTTATCACCAATCCTTGTTTCAATAAAAACCCCACTTTTCAAAAACAGTTGTCATTGGGACGGAAAGTGAGGTGAACTGTTCTGAACAGGTGCACACTGCACAGACAGCAAAACAAATGTTACAGGGGTGATAACCCTTCCCTATGTTCTCCAAAAAGCTTAAAAATAGATTTTTGGGCTGGAGCTACACTTAAACAATGTACTTGTTCAAAATTAAAAAAACAGATTCTACTTAAGAACAAACCTACAGTCCCTGTCTTGTTTGCACCGCCTGTATACTGCTGTTCAGAGTATATAGGGCCTTTTTTTTTGGGTGCGGGGTTCCCCTTAATATCCATACAAGACCCAAAGGGGCTGGTAATGGGCTGGGGTAGGGGGGGGGGTGATGGGGTAGCTATGCCATTTTTCTCAAAGATTTTCATCCATATTACCGGGACCAGACATTACATTAAAGCCGCAAGCAGTTTTAAATGGCTTTTTTTCCTTTAGAAATTTCATTTTGTGCAGGGACAGTTCTAAACACGGGAAACACGTGGCACTTCACAGGCATACTTTAGACACCCCCCAGGTACGATATTTAAAGGAATATTTGACTTTTTTTTTCACTTTATGCATCATTAACCATTTGCTTACTGGGCACATAACCCCCTTCCTGCCCAGGTGAAATTTCAGCTTTCGGCACTGCGTCGATATTAATGACAATTGCGCGGTCGTGCGACGTGGCTCCCAAACAAAATTGATGTCCTTTTTTTCCTACAAATAGAGCTTTCTTTTGGTGGTATTTGATCACCTCTGCGGTTTTTATTTTTTGCGCTATAAACAAAAAAAGAGCGACGATTTTGAAAAAAAACCACAATATTTATTACTTTTTGCTCTAATAAATATCCCAATTTTTTTTAAAAAAAGTTTTTTTTTCTCAGTTTAGGCCGATACGTATTCTTCTACATAATTTTGGTCAAAAAAAATCGCAATAAGCGTTTATTGATTGGTTTGCGCAAAAGTTATAGCGTCTACAAAATAGGGGATAGTTTTATAGCATTTTTATTAATATTTTTTTTTACTAGTAATGGCGGCGATCAGCAATTTTTATCGTGACTGTGACATTATGGCGGACACATCGGACACTTTTGACACCATTTTGGGACCATTCACATTTATACAGCGAACAGTGCTATAAAAATGCACTGATTACTGTATAAATGTGACTGGCAGGGAAGGGGTTAACACTAGGGGGCGGGGAAGGGGTTAACTATGTTCCCTATTTGTGATTCTTACTGTGGGGGGAGGGGACTGACTGGGGGAAGAGACCGATCTGTGTCCCTATGTACAAGGGACACAGCATTGGTCTCCTCTCTCCCTGACAGGACATGGATCTCTGTGTTTACACACAGAGATCCACGTCCTGCTTCTGTAACTGCCGATCGAATGTACCTGGCGGACATCGCGGCCGCCAGGCACGCTCCTCGGCATCACGTGATGCGCGCCGCACAGCTGTTCCCCGCCGCGCGCCCTCGGCGGCGCGCGGCGGGATGTAAACAGAGAAGGACGTCCTGGGGACGTCCTCTCGGCACTTGAGAGCCGCGCTGCAGCCGTCTTTCGGCTATAGCGCGGGTCTCAAGTGGTTAAAATGACTACTCCAGAAAAAACGTCAGTTTTTAAAACTTCTTTTTGCATTGATACATGTCCCCTGGTGCAGAACCCGGGTTCCCAAACCCTTTTTAGGACAATAACATGCATATTAGTCGTTATAATTAGCACTTTAGATTTCGAACGTTCGCATCCATTGTATTTAATAGGGTTCTAACGTTCGTGCGAACTTTCGGTCCGTTCGCGGGTTCTGGTGCGAACCGAACCCGGGGGTGTTCGGCTCATCACTACTGCTGGCTAGGGATGAGCTTCGTGTTCGAGTCGAACATACGTTCGACTCGAACATCGGCTGTTCGATCGTTCGACGAAGATCGAACGATTTGGGCCGTTCGCGCCAAATTCGAGTGACGCAAACGGCCCACAATGCACTACGCCATCGCAGTGTCATCCAGGCGCTGTGATTGGCCAAGCATGCACTGTGACCCTGCATGCTTGGCCAATCACAGCGCCGGCAGCGAGGAGAGCAATGATTGGCCACAGGCAGGATGCCTGTGGCCAATTATTGCTGAGGGGGTTTAGTACACGCCCCACACTATAAAAGGCCGCCAGCGCGGCGGCCTTGTGTAGTGTGTTCCGGAGCAGGGAAAGAGAAGCATAGGCAGGGACAGTGTCATTATTTTTCCTTTACTAATCCTGGATTCCTTGTGTTTAGGGACAAATAAGGATAGGTAGGGAGAGTGTCAGTGACAGTGTGCTATTCTGTGCTAATCCTTGTTTGTAGGGACAGAGAGGTACAGTGAGGGAAAGTGTCAGTGTGCTATTCTGTTCTAAACCAATCTTGCTGAACCATATTTTCAATCCTTGAGTTTAGGGACAGAGAGGTACAGTGAGGGAAAGTGTCAGTGTGCTATTCTGTTCTAAAACTATTTTGCTGAACCATATTTTCAATCCTTGAGTTTAGGGACAGAGAGGTACAGTGAGTGAAACTGACAGTGTGCTATTCTGTTCTAAACCAATTTTGCTGTTCCATATTTTCAATCCTTGAGTTTAGGGACAGAGAAGGACACTCGTAGAAATTATCAGTGTGCTATTCTGTGCTAAATCTTGTTTGTAGGGAGGGACAGAGTAGGACAGTGAGGGAAAGTGTCAGTGTGCTATTCTGTTCTAAAACTATTTTGCTGAACCATATTTTCAATCCTTGAGTTTAGGGACAGACAGGTACAGTGAGTGAAACTGACAGTGTGCTATTCTGTTCTAAACCAATTTTGCTGTTCCATATTTTCAATCCTTGAGTTTAGGGACAGAGAAGGACACTCGTAGAAATTATCAGTGTGCTATTCTGTGCTAAATCTTGTTTGTAGGGAGGGACAGAGTAGGACAGTGAGGGAAAGTGTCAGTGTGCTATTCTGTTCTAAAACTATTTTGCTGAACCATATTTTCAATCCTTGAGTTTAGGGACAGAGAGGTACAGTGAGTGAAACTGACAGTGTGCTATTCTGTTCTAAACCAATTTTGCTGTTCCATATTTTCAATCCTTGACTTTAGGGACAGATAAGGACACTCGTAGAAATTATCAGTGTGCTATTCTGTGCTAAATCTTGTTTGTAGGGAGGGACAGAGTAGGACAGTGAGGGAAAGTGTCAGTGTGCTATTCTGTTCTAAAACTATTTTGCTGAACTATATTTTCAATCCTTGAGTTTAGGGACAGAGAGGTACAGTGAGTGAAACTGACAGTGTGCTATTCTGTTCTAAACCAATTTTGCTGTTCCATATTTTCAATCCTTGAGTTTAGGGACAGAGAAGGACACTCGTAGACATTATCAGTGTGCTATTCTGTGCTAAATCTTGTTTGTAGGGAGGGACAGAGTAGGACAGTGAGGGAAAGTGTCAGTGTGCTATTCTGTTCTAAAACTATTTTGCTGAACCATATTTTCAATCCTTGAGTTTAGGGACAGACAGGTACAGTGAGTGAAACTGACAGTGTGCTATTCTGTTCTAAACCAATTTTGCTGTTCCATATTTTCAATCCTTGAGTTTAGAGACAGAGAAGGACACTCGTAGAAATTATCAGTGTGCTATTCTGTGCTAAATCTTGTTTGTAGGGAGGGACAGAGTAGGACAGTGAGGGAAAGTGTCAGTGTGCTATTCTGTTCTAAAACTATTTTGCTGAACCATATTTTCAATCCTTGAGTTTAGGGACAGACAGGTACAGTGAGTGAAACTGACAGTGTGCTATTCTGTTCTAAACCAATTTTGCTGTTCCATATTTTCAATCCTTGAGTTTAGGGACAGAGAAGGACACTCGTAGACATTATCAGTGTGCTATTCTGTGCTAAATCTTGTTTGTAGGGAGGGACAGAGTAGGACAGTGAGGGAAAGTGTCAGTGTGCTATTCTGTTCTAAAACTATTTTGCTGAACCATATTTTCAATCCTTGAGTTTAGGGACAGACAGGTACAGTGAGTGAAACTGACAGTGTGCTATTCTGTTCTAAACCAATTTTGCTGTTCCATATTTTCAATCCTTGAGTTTAGGGACAGAGAAGGACACTCGTAGAAATTATCAGTGTGCTATTCTGTGCTAAATCTTGTTTGTAGGGAGGGACAGAGTAGGACAGTGAGGGAAAGTGTCAGTGTGCTATTCTGTTCTAAAACTATTTTGCTGAACCATATTTTCAATCCTTGATTTTAGGGACAGACAGGTACAGTGAGTGAAACTGACAGTGTGCTATTCTGTTCTAAACCAATTTTGCTGTTCCATATTTTCAATCCTTGAGTTTAGGGACAGAGAAGGACACTCGTAGAAATTATCAGTGTGCTATTCTGTGCTAAATCTTGTTTGTAGGGAGGGACAGAGTAGGACAGTGAGGGAAAGTGTCAGTGTGCTATTCTGTTCTAAAACTATTTTGATGAACCATATTTTCAATCCTTGAGTTTAGGGACAGAGAGGTACAGTGAGTGAAACTGACAGTGTGCTATTCTGTTCTAAACCAATTTTGCTGTTCCATATTTTCAATCCTTGAGTTTAGGGACAGAGAAGGACACTCGTAGAAATTATCAGTGTGCTATTCTGTGCTAAATCTTGTTTGTAGGGAGGGACAGAGTAGGACAGTGAGGGAAAGTGTCAGTGTGCTATTCTGTTCTAAAACAATTTTGCTGAACCATATTTTCAATCCTTGAGTTTAGGGACAGAGAAGGATAGGCAGGGGACAGTGTCAGTGTCATTGTTGCTAAGCCTCCTGCACAGTATACACCTGAAGGTAGCCCTTATTGCTCTTTTTCCCATCTCCCTGCAGGCCATCCATTAAAATGTCTGGAAGGCAAACAAGGAGAGGCAGACAGTCAGGAGGCAAAAAAAGAGGGCAAGAAGGCTCTGTGTCTGGGGGCAACAGTGCTGGTCGTGGACGCGGTGCATTGTCATCAGCACATGGCCATGGGACACGCTTGTCCTTCTTTTCGGCAGCTGGACATGTTGAGCCACATCATGCCGAAGACTTGGTAGAGTGGATGACCAAGCCCACCTCATCCTCCTCATCCTCTCTCACCCAGGCTCAGGGTACTGGCAAAGCAGCTGCCAAAGCGTCCTCTTCTCTGGTATCATTATCTTCATTAGTCAATCCTTCCCTAGACCCACCATGTCCTCCTCCTGAGGAGTCCCCCGAACTGTTTGAGCACAGTGTTGGGTACATGCTCCAGGAGGATGCCCAGCGTTTGGAAGGATCTGATGATGATACCCAGCTAGAGGAAGGCAGCAGCGTGAGAGCAGAGAGAGGGGATGCTCAAGAAGGACACCAATCTGGCAGTCATGCTCCAGCAGCTGCAGCATACTGCCAGATTGGCTCCAGTGATGAGGAGGGGATGATGAGGTCACTGACTCCACGTGGGTGCCTAATAGGAGAGAGGAGGAGGAGGATGAGGAGGAGGCACATCTCCAATGAGGCAGGATGCCCTTGAGTGGCCAGCGTATGGGCAGCACACCGACGGAATCACACCGCAAAGCTCCGCCTGTGCAGGGCGCTGCCTCTGCCCGTCATTCAAAAAGTTCTTTGGTGTGGGCCTTTTTTGAGGCGAGTGCATCAGATCGCACAGCTGCTGTTTGCAACATCTGTCTCAAGCGTATATCGCGTGGCCAAAACATCAGCCGCTTGGGCACCACATGCTTGATCAGACATATGTTGACCTGCCGTGCAGCTCGTTGGCAAGCCTACCTTAAAGACCCACACCAAAGAACAAAGCTGACCTCTTCTTGCACCGCATCAGCTGGGATCTCCAACCCCACTATACCTTCACTCCTCTCTGAAACCTGCTCTGAGAGGAATGAAGGTGTAGAATTAGGAGTGTCACAGGCAAGTACTTGCGGGCACTCTGCTAGCAGTACACCAACGTCCGATTCTAGCAGGCAAATTTCCCTGCCCCAGCTGCTGGACCGTCGAAAGAAGTTCACTCCCAGCCATCCACATGCCCAGCGGTTGAATGCTAGCTTGGCTAAATTTCTAGCGCTTCAACTGCTGCCTTTTCAGTTGGTAGACTCGGCCCCCTTCCGTGAGTTTGTGCAATGTGCGGTTCCTCAGTGGCAGGTTCCCAAACGCCACTTTTTCGCACGGAAGGCGATTCCGGCTCTCTACAGGCATGTGGAAGGCAATGTCTTCGCCTCGCTGGACAGGGCGGTCAGCGGTAAGGTGCATATTACCACTGACTCATGGTCCAGCAGGCATGGACAGGGACGTTACCTTTCTTTCACGGCCCATTGGGTCACTCTTTTGGCAGCTGGGAAGGATGCAGGACAAGGTGCAGTAGTGTTGGAGGTTGTTCCACCGCCACGCCTCCAAAATGCTACTACTGGTTGTGACGCACCTCTCTCCTCCACCCCCTCCTCTTCTTCTTCCTCCATGGCCTCTTCCTGTGGTTTGTCCTCGGAACCAGCGGTGCTCCGTAGGCGTTCAAGGGGCTACGCAAGTACGCAGGCAAAAAGATGCCATGCCGTGCTTGCGCTGGTGTGTTTGGGGGACAGGAGCCACACTGGGGCAGAGGTCCTGTCTGCTCTGCAGGGGCAGGCCGAGAGGTGGTTGACGCCACGCCAGCTTAAGCCAGGAATGGTGGTTTGCGACAATGGCACCAACCTCCTCTCCGCCCTCCGACAGGGACAACTGACCCATGTGCCCTGTATGGCTCACGTCCTTAACCTGGTGGTGCAGCGGTTCTTGGGCAGGTACCCAGGCTTACAGGATGTCCTGAGGCAGGCCAGGAAAGTCTGTGTGCATTTCTGCAGATCTTATAATGCCAGTGCTCGCCTGGCTGAGCTTCAAAAGGAGTTGAACCTGCCCAAGAACCGCCTTATATGTGACATGCCCACCAGGTGGAACTCAATGTTGGCCATGCTGCAGCGGCTGCACACGCAGCAGAGGGCAATCAATGAGTACCTGTGCGACTACGGCACCAGGACAGTGTCAGGGGAGCTCAGGTTTTTTTCACCACGCCAGTGGGGCATGATCAGGGATGCATGCACTGTCCTGGCACCATTTGAGGAGGCCACGAGGATGGTGAGCAGTGACAGTGCATGCATCAGTGACACTGTACCTCTTGTCCACCTGTTGGAGCACACACTGCGTGGAATAATGGACAGGGCACTTGAGGCAGAACAGAGGCAGGAAGAGGAGGACTTCCTTGCCTCTCAAGGCCCCCTTTACCCAGACAGTGTTCCTTCTGTCCCACCCATCGCACAGGAAGAGGAGGAGGAGGAGGAGGAGGAGGATTGTGTCAGCATGGAGGTGGAGGCTGGCACTCAGCATCATCAGCAGCAGTCTTTTAGGGATGATTTACAGTCCCAAGAAACCAGTGGACTTGTACGTGGCTGGGAGGAGGTGGCTGCGGATCATGTCGTCCTTAGTGACCCAGAGGACTCCGGACTGAATGCCTCAGCTAACCTACGCTACATGGCCTCCCTGATCCTGCAAAGTCTGCGGAAGGATCCTCGTATTCTTCGGATCAAGGAGAGGGACCATTACTGGCTGGCCACTCTCCTTGATCCACGGTACGAGGGTAAGGTTGCGGACCTTATCGTACCGTCGCAGAGGGAGCAGAGGATGAGACAACTCCGGGAGGCCTTGCAGAAAGGTCTGTGCAACGCGTTCCCAGAGACTGGGAGGTTACAAACTCCTGGTCCTGGACAACGAGTTGCTGAGGCTTCGGCCAGTCAAAGAAGGAGCGGTGGGGAAGGTGGCCGTCTGACCGATGCGTTCAGACAATTCTTTAGTCCGCAGCCCCAAAGTATGATCGGTTCCAGCAACCATCGCCAGCGTCTGATATACATGGTCCAGGAATACCTAGGGGCAAGGTCAGACTTGGACACCTTCCCCACCGAAAATCCTCTGGCTTACTGGGTCTTGAGGATGGATCACTGGCCAGAGCTTGCACAGTATGCAATTGAGCTACTGGCCTGTCCTGCATCCAGCGTTCTTTCAGAACGCACATTCAGTGCTGCTGGAGGATTTGTCACGGATCACAGGGTGCGCCTGTCCACCGACTCGGTTGATCGACTGACTTTCATCAAGATGAACCAGTCTTGGATCACCACCAGCTACCACACACCAGATGCTGATATAACAGACTAATTGATTTTAAAATGTCACATCCCTTCAAGACTGATGCTGATGCTGAGTGCCTGTGCTGTTATGTTGACTGGCTATCCTCCTCCTCCTCCTCAATGATACGATTAACGATGATAGCTTGGAAGATCATTTTGGTTTATGGGTGACGCCACCAGTGGCTAAGGCCCAATTTTTCAGCCCCTGTTTAACAGGGGCGTGTAATTAAAATTTTTGATGCAATACTTTGCAACAGGCCTCATTGCTGTGCTCCAAGTACAGTATCTGTGAGGGGTTGCAGTGTTGTGCCACCAGTGCCTAAGGCCCAATTTTTCAGCCCCTGTTCAACAGGGGCATGCAATTATAATTATTGATCTAATAATTCACAGCAGGGCCCATTGCTGCGCCCACCAAGAGTAACTGTCAGGCCTTACAGTGTTGTGGCACCAGCACCACCATCACCACCACCACCACCACCAAAGGCCCAATTTTTCTGCCCCTGTTCAACAGGGGCATGCAATTATAATTATTGATCTAATAATTCACAGCAGGGCCCATTGCTGCGCCCACCAAGAGTAACTGTCAGGCCTTACAGTGTTGTGGCACCAGCACCACCATCACCACCACCACCACCACCAAAGGCCCAATTTTTCAGCCCCTGTTCAACAGGGGCATGCAATTATAATTATTGATCTAATAATTCACAGCAGGGCCCATTGCTGCGCCCACCAAGAGTAACTGTCAGGCCTTACAGTGTTGTGGCACCAGCACCACCATCACCACCACCACCACCACCAAAGGCCCAATTTTTCAGCCCCTGTTCAACAGGGGCATGCAATTATAATTATTGATCTAATAATTCACAGCAGGGAGAATTGCTGCGCCCACCAAGAGTAACTGTCAGGCCTTACAGTGTTGTGGCACCAGCACCACCATCACCACCACCACCACCACCAAAGGCCCAATTTTTCAGCCCCTGTTCAACAGGGGCATGCAATTATAATTATTGATCTAATAATTCACAGCAAGGACCATTGCTGCGCCCACCAAGAGTAACTGTCAGGCCTTACAGTGTTGTGGCACCAGCACCACCATCAAAGGCCCAATTTTTACTACCACTGATCAACAATTATATGTTATTACAATTCCTGATATAATAGTTGACAGCAGGGCGTTCCAGCACCCACCAAGAATAATTGTGAGTGCTTTCAGTGTTGTGCCAACACCAACACCTAAGGGGCCAATTTCTGCAGAGTATATACGGAAGGTCCCTACTTTCAAACATCCAACTTACAAACTACTACTACTTGCAAACGGAAGAAGACAACAGGAAGTGAGAGGAAATCTACCCCTTGGAAGGAAAATTCTCTCCTGTAAGAATTAATATGGGAGAAAGGTGTCTCCTCTCTACTGATGCTTTATCACCAATCCTTGTTTCAATAAAAACACCACATTTCAAAAACAGTTGTCATTGGGACGCAAAGTGAGGTGAAATGTAATGAACAGGGGCACAGACAGCAAAAAAAATGTGACAGGGGTGATAACCGTTCCCTATGTTTTACAAAAAGCTAAAAAAAAGGAATTTGGCATGGAGCTCCACTTAAACAATGCAGCTGTTCAAAATTACAAACGGATTCTACATAAGAACAAACCTACAGTCCCTGTCTTGTATGCACCGCCTGTATACGGCTGTTCAGAGTATATAGGTCCTTTTTTATTTTGTGTGCGGGGTTCCCCTTAATATCCATACAAGACCCAAAGGGGCTGGTAATGGGCTGGGGTGGGGGGGGGGGATGATGGGGTAGCTATGCCATTTTTCCTAAAGATTTTCATCCATATTACCGGGACCAGACATTGCATTAAAGCCGCAAGCAGTTTTAAAATGGCTTTTTTTCCTTTAGAAATGTTATTTTGTGCAGGGACAGTTCTAAACACGGGAAACACATGGCACTTCACAGGCATACTTTAGACACCCCCCAGGTACAATATTTAAAGGAATATTTGACTTTTTTTTTTTCACTTTATGCATCATTAAAATGACTGCTCATGGAAAACGTCCGTTTTTAAAACTTCTTTTTGCATTGATACATGTCCCCTGGTGCAGAACCCGGGTTCCCAAACTCTGTTTCGGACAATAACATGGATAATAGTCGTTATAATTAGCACTTTAGAATCCGAACGTTCGCATCCATTGTATTTAATAGGGTTCTAATGTTCGTGCGAACTTTCGGTCCGTTCGCGGGTTCTGGTGCGAACCGAACCCGGGGGTGTTCGGCTCATCACTACTGCTGGCCTAGGAAAATATTAGGAAGGGCAGTCAGCTCATGAAGAGTACGGGTGACCCCTTGGTAGAACTCCTGTATCCTCAAGTAGTGCCCGGAAACATGATCAAAGCCAGCCGGGGAGTTTGGACAATGCCAGCACTCTGTGGAACTAGAACTGTAAATATTGGCTAGCCTAGCCGGGGTATAATAGATTCTGTGGCGCTGTTTAAATTGGATGAGGTGATCCCTAGCCGACACAACTGTTTGAAAATGTATGATTATCTCCTTTACTTTGATTTCTTATTCCTCTTTCAAGGATGCTTTGCAGAAAAAAATACCTCTTGGAAGAAATGCCCTGCTGTCCAAGGAAGTTAGTAAATACAGTTTTCTTTTTATTAGTTATTTTTGACTGGTGCCAACTGGTTTTCCCTTTCTTGGCCCTATTGCAGGACATTCTGCCATTCTAGAATGAGTTATATATTTTATGTTTGGTTCTGACAATGTTTTTCTGTTACTTGGATATTTTTTTATTTATGGGTTCTGCAGCTTCTGATTAATGTCTTCAGCTTTAGCAACATTTGGTAAGATTTGTGATCATTTTGGTATCCTCTTGTCTTTTGAGTGAATCCCCCACTCAACTTGTATAGATTATTTTTTTGAAAAAATATTTTTATTGTTTTAACAGATAAAACAACAACATACACAGTACAACAAAAAGTAGACAATGTGCAAGGCACAGAACTCACTGCCATCCAATGTTACCAAACTATACCATACTACTAGTACAACTAAGATCTGCTAACCCCCACCACCCCCAGCCAGTAAAACATCTTCTGCAGAATGGATTAAGAGGGATATCATCCCAAAATACAGTAAAGGCAGACTCCATAGTGAAGCATTATTACATAAAGTAACAGAGTACCCATGTTCGGAAAACAAATACTGCATGGCTATTGGTCCAGGGAGTAGATAAAATAATCAACAAATAGAAAAGATCAACAAGATGTCACTCAGGTGTCAGCAGGGAAGCTTTAACCAAGTGTTGTTGTTGTAGCAGACAGCCAACCATGCCACACTTTTAAAAAAAAATTCTGACAGCCCCTGCTTAAGTATGTGGTTTTATATAGAGGCAAAACCTTAATAATCAAGCCTTTCCAGGATGTCAAGGAAGGGGCCTCATGCTCTTTCCAGTGCAGTAGTATAGCCTTGTGGCCATAAAATGAGATAGATAGGAAAGTCCTCTGTGCTTTAAAAAGGTGCTAGCTCCTCCACAAGACCCAGGAGACCGACCGGACAAGTCAAAAGAATTAGAAGGGCAGTCAGATCATAAAGAGTACAGGTGACCTCTTACCAGAACTCCTGTATCCTCAAGTGCCAGAAAACATGATCAAAACCAGCCAGGGAGGACGTACAATGGCAGCACTCTGCGGAACTAGAACTGTAAATATTGGCTAGTCTAGCCGAAATATACTAGATTCTGTGGAGCAGTTTAAATTGGATGAGGCAATTCCTAGCTGACATTAGAGTTTTGAAAGGGTAATGCCACATATCATCCCAATAATTACCTTGCAAGTTAGGAATCAAAGGTAGCCAGGGTTATAGGGAGTGCGCATGCGCGGGGACTCGGAGAAGGACGTGTGCTGACCGAGCTCCCGGCACCCCGACCCACCAGAGCTAACGATAGCGCAGGCACTGAGGTCCGTGAGCCAGGACCGATCCCACACCAGCCCCGAAGTGGCGATGAACCGTAGGGCACAGGGGCAGCCGCGGAAAGGACACGATACGCAAACTACAGCCCAGAAGAGAGCAGGGCCTTCCCCTACAGCACAGCCGCGATCCAAGATGGCGCCGGGTAAGCCAGACACACGAGGCAGCACGGCAGCAGCCAGATCCGACGGCGCTACACAGAGAGGAGACAGGCAGCTAAATCTGGAGCCAACTAGGGATCCATTCTCCTCACAATCCTCGGGAGAGGTGGAGACCGGACAGCGGGGTGAGTCACTATCACATCCCCCATCCCCAGCCATATACGCTGATAGACATGACTCTCCAAACTCCCCTGCCTCCCCTGCCTCCTCCATGGATAGGAACATGGCAGACTTAGCAGAAGTCCTCATTAGCCAATCCAGCCAATCCAGCCAGGATATGCCAATTCCCCAGCTCTCACACTATTCCCCTGATGCTGTACTGTTGGGCAGATTCTCCACCATGCTGCAGCAGGAGCTCTCTAAGGCCTGCACATTAATCACCACTGACCTGAAAAAAGACATCCATAGCTTGGGAGAGCGTTTTGAGCTAATTGAAACCAAAGTGGATGGAGCCATCAAAAGGGTCAACCAGAACTCAGCCATGGTGACAGACCTCCAGGATAGATTAGAAGAGGCATTCACAAAAATTGAAGATTTGGAGAATCGTTCTCGTAGGTACAATGTCCGCGTGCGTGGCCTCCCTGAAACTCACACAGATCTAGAGGGGGCTGTAAAAGACCTGATGAAAACCCTTATCCCTGATATAGCCAACCACCACATGGAAGTTGATCGCGTTCACCGAGCACTGACAGCCCCAAGGGCCGACGGCCTACCACGAGACATTATTGTTAAGCCACATTACTACCGCATTAAGGATAAGATGATGCTTGCGGCTCGCAACAGGCCGGACCTGTCGCTATTTGGAACACCAATACAGCTCTTTACAGATTTGGCGCCATCAACGGTCCAGAAACGCAGAAACCTACGGCCATTACTCCAGCAACTTATGGCCAAACAGATTAAGTATCGATGGTCGTTCCCTTTTAAGTTATCATTCACTTACAACGGAAAGTCCCACTCCTTTTCCACGTTCCAAGCAGGCGAAGACCTACTGCTTAGTCTCGGCATCATTGCACGGGACTCTCCGACTCCGATTTTATCTCCCCCTTGTCTGGATCATCGTCCCCTCTCCCCGATATGGCAGGATCGCACACGCTCACAGGCCAGAAATGCTCGCCGGAATACCTGAGTATTATTGCTCTTCTCTCTTTTTGCTTTTTTGCCCCTTTTGGGAACTGTTAGTGCTTGATTGCACGGATATGGCCTGGGCCCATGGTGGACTATGGGCCTGATGGGGCCATCATTACCGTTCACAGTTCACAGGTTACAAAGTCACGGGTTACAAAGTTACTGGAGTTCCTGGTTCTTCGGACTGGCTGCCAGCCGAATATTTTACAACCCCGACGGGCCCAACCTGGTCGAAGAAATTTTGCTTTTTGCTTTTTAGCAGTCTGGGGGCCTTAGTCGGACCGCAATGTGTTCCCCTGTTGGGCTGTGGCTCGGGGGCCGGAACGACCGATGGGGACCCTTCCGGCCCCGGCGCCACTGGCCTTGGGAATGCATGTTCCTATAGACAGCCTGTTATGTTAAAACTGTATTGATTGATTTTGTCATTTCCGATATGACCTCGAATAGCCTGCTCGTACAGAGTGTAATCATATTTGGGTTGGGGTGGTCATGCTTGCCACCCAACTGCAAGACTACCTATCCTACGACAAGGATGGTACCCTTGCACCTAATTTGCCGGATGTTGTCTCCGGCAGGGGTTATTCCCCATTCCTTCATTCATCAGCTAGGATTGAGTTATATTGATTGTTTGGGCCTAAGGCCTATGTATATGTTTTTTTGCTTTTATTTTTGTTTCTCTTCTTCTCTAATGCCTTTTCCTTCTCTCCCTTCCCCCTCTTTCTTCGGAGCCTCGGTTCAGCGCCCTTCCCTTATGTCATGGTCTGAGAGGTCACATAGCCAAACAGTCATCATCATCGGGACCCTTCTCGCTTCATTCATTATGCAAGGTAAGAGTGCTCTGCCCTACCACGATGGCCACCACATATAACACAGACTATTCGATAGTTAGCCACAATGTACATGGATTTAACTCCCCTACTAAAAGAACTAAGGCTTTCCAGTTTTATCATAAACAGAAGGCTGAAGTCCTGCTATTGCAGGAAACTCATTTCTCCAATGTCTCAGCGCCCCGTTACCTCAATGGGAAGTATCCACAGTTTTACTTGGCAGGGGGTCGGGAAAAGAAGGGCGGTGTAGCCATCTGCTTTTCGAAACGGACCCCCTTTACCCCCATCGCTATCGTTAAGGACAAGAGAGGTAGATATATTATGGCAGTGGGGCGGCTCCATGACCAGGAGGTGTCCTTTATATCATACTATGCCCCGAATACTGGACAGCCGGAATTCTTTAGCAAAATGCTGAAGATTCTTATGCCCAAAGTCCAGGGTCAGGTCATTATGGGAGGCGATAGTAATATTCCCTTGGACAGAATTATGGATAAATCGGACTCCTCTAGACCAACATTGAAACGCCCACCGACTGGAAGCAGCAAGGTTGCACGTCTGTTTCATTTCTATGACCTCATCGACGCCTGGCGAGAAAATAACCCTACGGTCAGAGACTTTACACACTTTTCACAAGCCCATCATACTTACTCGAGGATAGACCACGTTCTAGTACGTACGCCTTTGCTACCATTTATTAAGTCGGTTAAGATTTTATCTACCCCTTGGTCTGATCATTCCCCGATAAAACTCTCTACTTCAGGGCTATGGACTAAATCTAGACCCTCCCCGTGGAGACTTAATGTGAGCTTGCTGAATGACCCTACAATCTTTTTAGAGATTCAAAAGGAAATACAGGAATACTTTAGACTTAATAAGGCATCGGACACATCCCCCGCAATTAACTGGGTAGCTCATAAAGCAGCGATTAGGGGCATATTGTTACAAGTGGCAGCCAGGATTAAACGCAATAGGGAACAGGCAAATAAGATTCTGGAAACTAACTTAGATAACTTACTTAGTGAACAGCACAGAAATCCCCTGGTAGATATAAGGCATAAAATTGACGAGGCTCGACTAGCACTAAATCTTAGCTTGACTACTCAAGCGGAGAAACATATTAGTTGGTCTAAGCACAGGTTCTATACGATGGGTGATAAACCTACCACAATGTTAGCTAGAAAACTGGTTCCTCGACCGTACACACCGACTTTGCCTAAACTACGACTATCCACGGGCCTAACCTCCCAGAACCCCGAACGGATAATTGGAGAATTTCACAAATTTTATGCTAAGCTGTATGGAGTGCAGGACAAGTTCGATTCATCTGAAGCGAGCACATTCTTGCGCGACTTACAGCTGCCTAAATTGACACAAGCCCATGCGGAACTGATGGACGGTGCTCTTACAGAGCCTGAAGTCAGGGCTGCAATCAAAACCCTACACCCTACCAAGGCCCCTGGGCCAGATGGATTCCCGGGTCACTACTATAGGAAATATCACGATCTTCTGGCCCCACATCTCTGTACTTACTTTAATGACCTGAGAAGCGGCAGCAAGCTCCCCAGCCATGAAAATGTAGCCTATATAAGTGTTATCCCGAAACCAGGAAAGGACCATACAGACTGTTCCAATTATCGCCCAATTTCTCTGATCAATACGGATCTTAAGATTCTAACCAAAATACTGGCCCAGAGACTTAATACTTTTCTTCAGTGTTATATCCATCCTGACCAAGCAGGTTTTGTCCCGACAAGACAGGCATCGGACCAAACCCGCCGGATAATTAACCTTATCTCGGCAGTTCGGTCTGATTGGGATGGAAAGGGGACTAGGAGGGGAATGTTACTTTCATTGGATATCCAGAAGGCGTTCGATTCTATCTCCTGGGACTATCTTTTTGATGTTCTCACACGCTTTGGATTTGGGAGACGCTTTCTGGATCTCCTTCACATATTATATGATTCCCCCAGTGCCTCGCTAATGCTCAGAGGATATACATCCCAAACATTTCCTATCAGGAGAGGAACTAGACAGGGCTGCCCGTTGTCGCCACTATTATTCGCCCTGGCGATTGAACCACTAGCGCTCAAAATTCGCGCCTGCAGAGATATACAGGGCATTTATTGCGGAGACTATGAACACAAATGTTTACTCTTTGCGGACGACTTGTTGCTGACCTTGACCTCACCGATCACATCCCTACCTAACTTGTATGCTATTTTGCAGCCTTTCTCCAACATTTCCGGGTTGGCAATTAATCATAGTAAGTCAAGAGCACTGAACTTATCTTTGCTAAGCTCCACTCAGGCTACGCTTGAAAAATCATTTCAATTCCGATGGGAATCCACAGCTCTCCCTTATTTAGGCATACAGCTGACCTCATCTATTGGTGAGTTGTACAAAGAGAATTATCCAGCCCTTTTCAAACGGCTAACAGCTGACATGGCTAAGTGGCAGGTTCACCCGCCATCGTGGTTTGGCAGACTTCACTCAATTAAAATGAATGTTCTACCTCGATTATTGTATTTCTTCCGTACCTTGCCAGTTTCATTGGCCCGTGATGACCTTAAACGATTCCAGAATAAAGTACTACAGTTTATTTGGGGTGATAAGAGACCCAGGGTGAATAGGAGCACTCTATACACGTTGAAGCGGAGAGGAGGACTTGGTCTTCCAGACTTATTAAAATATTTTTATGCTGCCCAGATAGCACAACTTACAAGGTTTCACTCCCAACAGGCACAGGCCATTTGGATGGCTATGGAATCTTATTCCTGCCGTCCCAAACCTATTTCTTATATTTTATGGCTCCCTATCAAGGAGCGACCTCCTATACTTTGCCCTACTTTATCCATGTCACTGGAACTATGGGACAGACTCTCCAGATCTCACAAATTCAAATCTCCTCATTCTCCACTGACACCTCTGCTTCAAAATAAAGCATTCACCCCGGGTCTCACTCCACTAGCGTTCGAATGGTGGACTAATAAGGGTTTTAAGTGTATTGCTGACTTGTGCGATCATAGAGGTATGCTGACCGAACGGACTATGGCTGACAGGCATCAAATGCCTCCAGCGGAGGGTTATAGGTTCGCCCAAATCTCACATTATGTACAAACCCTGGCTCGCAAGAGCAACCTAGCAACCCAAACTCCCATGGAACATCTATGCAAAAATTATGATAAAATTAAAGGACATTTATCTGCTATATATTCGATATTGCTGAGTGTATCGACAAAGCTGACTTATATGGTCCAATGGGAGACCGACTTGCAGGAAACCCTGGATCTGGACGAATGGCATAGGATAGCCGAGACAGCATCTCGTTCGCTCGTCAATACTTCAATAATTGAGGCCAATTATAAGGTTCTACTGAGGTGGTATATGGTGCCGGTCAGACTGGCAACTTTTGTCTCAGGAGCTACCCCGTTGTGCTTTAGAGGATGTGGCCAGATGGGCACCACCTATCATATTTGGTGGACATGCCCAAAGGTCCGGAGGTTTTGGATCAGGGTGTATAATTTAGTTTACTCCCTTACCCAACTAAACCTAACTAAATCAGCTAAGCAAGCACTACTGGGGGGAGGAGATGTGGAAGCCTCCAAGTCCTGCAAGAGGCTCTTGACATTTATTTTTATTTCAGCCAAAATCACTATTGCTAGGAACTGGAAATCGGCAGCTCTACCATTCGATCAGCTTAAAGGCAAATTGTCTTGGTTGATGCTAAACGAACGCTTGACCGCTCTGGCCCAAGATAAAATGAAACTGTTTCATGGAGTTTGGGACCCATGGCTTCGTTACCTAACTAATGACCCGGGGATGTTTACAGCATAGCCTAGGGGATTAGGTTGAGATGTCTGGATGCTGAATCGGGGCTCCTCCCCCCCCTCCCTCCCCCCATTCCCCCCTCCTCAACTGTCCTTTCCTTACTCTGTCTCCTTCCTTCTATTCTTTGTCACTGTCCTCTTTCCTCTCTTTTGAAATTTGTTTATTGTTTATTTTTGGAGTCAGATCCAGACCTTAGAGGTTTGTGCTGCTCCCTGTTTTCTCAGCTCCTACGGGACCATTGTCAGTCTGATCAGACCTCTGGGCTGCCCACACGGCCGGCTGAGTTGCGCCCCCCCCGATAGATGGATGGGGGGGCGGCTCATCTGGGTGGACGGTTCAGATATGATCTGCGATGCTAATAGGGGTTAACGGCTCTACGGAGCTTCGGACTACTCCAAGGACCCCTACACTTGGTGATCTTCATTGTGTTACCCCAAATGTTGATTGTGACTGTACAATGTTATGTGGCGACTTTTATACATTTTGTATGACAAAACTTGGATAAAAAGATTGAAACACAAAGGTAGCCAGTGTCCCCTGCATTTATCAAGTGCCTTTGGTCGCACAGTAAACAATTCCTTGTAGACTTCTGACACTGGTTTGACCACAGCATCTGCATACAGAAGCTGCTCCAAGTAAGAGGACCGAGTTTCCAGGGCAACAGAACCAAACTGCGCAACAAATGCATGTCACAATTGCAGGTAGCGGAAAACGTACCAGCTTCGGGAGGTTACATTTGGATTTCAATTGATAAAAAGTGTGGAGAGTCCCTGCCTCAACCATATCCCTCACTTGTTTGAACCCATAAGGGGCCCACAGAATATGATCCAGGATGGCACTAAAATTAGGAAACCGGGGATTGAGCCATAACAGAGAGAAGGGAGAACATGGGACCCCCATTGCATTAACAGCTGCACCTTGTCCCATGCGCGGAGTGTAGCTCGCACAGACCCAGTTAGAGGTAGGGTAACCTGAAAACAGTGGTGGTACATAGATATTTACTAATGCCATCTTACAAGTAAAGATATCAGCAATAACAATTAGGTAATGACCTCCAGGATCAGAGATAACCTAAAGCGGAGTTCCACCCAAAAATGGAACGTCCGCTTTAAGTGTTGGTGACCCCCTGACATGCCACATTTGACATGTCATTTTTTGGGGGGGAACGGGTACCCTTTTTTTAGAGGCACCCAGCTCCCACTTCCTCCCCTGGTGCCGCGGCACTGGAAGGAAGATCACCTCTCCCCCTCCCTCCTTGCAATCTTCTGGGACACGTCACAGGTCCCAGAAGATTGCCTGGCCATTCACAGCGGGCAGCGCGGCTCACGCATTCGCAATGCGTGCCCGGCTGTGAAGCCACAGCCGTGCGCCCACAGTTAGAATGCTGGTGCAGGAGGGGGAGAGGAGCAAGGTTTCCTGCACCCGCATCGCTGGACCGTGGGACAGGTGAGTGTCTGATTATTAAAAGTCAGCAGCTACACTTTTTGTAGCTGCTGACTTTTAAATGGGTGGAACTCCACTTTAATGGATGGTACAGGGGACTGCCCTACTAATTAGAATAGGGAGAATATGTGGCATGCAGTTACCTCCTGCACCTATGGGCGGATTATGGGCGGCGTAAGGCTAAGTCCCTGTTACCATCCAAATGTGTCTTTTAACCAAAAACTTATGGTTTAAGCCTTGAATGTTCCATCACACCAAATTAAATGAGGACACCGACATGAAAAACGATTTGGCGTAAATAACCATAGGATAAAGCATCAACCATGGGATACCAAGAATTCCAGAGAACTCCAAAGTAGAAGTATTGCAGGTGGGTAAAAAGAAAATATCGCACACAGCTCCCAACATTATCCCAGCAAACATTTCAACTCCCTGCTGCAGTGTCAAACTAAACACACACAAAAAACAGATACACGCCACCTGTACCCTGAACTTTACCCAACTGTATGAGAAACGTGACAACTAATGACTGCGAAGGGACCTTGGCTCCGTACCTCAGGAGATAAGGTGGACTGTCATTTAAAGAGTAAATCTGAACAACTCCACAATGCTGTGCCACGGCAAGAAGACATGTACCGTGCTACCACAATCTTCACATGGGCAAGTGCATTCAGGAAAATAGATGGTCTCAAGTCAGCAGTAAAGGGCTTAGAAGTCAACAGAAATTCCAAGGATTTAAAGGATGTCAATCCATTCATTGGCCTCTATGGGCATATCAAAGAACTTCACGGTACCGTGATAGGGAACCCGGGACCCACTTGGATGAAGCATGCATAAGTTATGCCTTGACTGGAGTCATGCTAGAGTGCATGCTGCCTAAACAAACCGCTATCCTTATTACTAAACTTACTTATCTAATTAACCACATGACATCTTCTGGATTAAATGGCCAACAAAGGCCCCTTTATTATTTCCAAAAGATAACATATAAAATAACTTATAAAAATAACCTTTTTAATAAATATATATATTTTCCATAAATATATATATATATATTTAACCCCTAACATTTTTTAACAGATTTCTCTAAACTGCTGTGCCTGGGTTCCTGAAAGAACGTACCAACTGCTATCTCATCGACTGTCCACGATCTCCACAGTATCCTGGCCTCCAGCCGTGATCCCATCAGCTCAGAGACAATGACTCGATCCTTCTTCCACCAATCAGCCCGATGATCAATAGCCCATAACCAGATAAGGGAGGTGCCCATCCCGAGACAGGCCCCCAACCCCTACCAACCATAACTGATATACTCATATGAATATATATATATACCACCACCATCCGACCTTCAGGAACCCGAGACCACTGCCACAGATGCCCACCAGTGACCCCTTATGCGTGGGCGGCCCGCCACAGCCATAAGGCATGTTGTAGCCCGTCCTGGAACCCCAGGACCTACATGTCTATGCCCACCGCGGACAAATGCACTCCATCCCCCCTTAAATAGAGGCCATGCTCCCCCTCCAGTTCGCAATGGCGAACAACCAACCCCCCATTCCGGGACACAAACTTTGCCACCGCCTTGTTGAACTTCACCCTTGCCTTGTTGATCTTGTCAACAGACCGGGCCCCCCACCAAGACAACCTCCCAATAATATCTGACCAAACTACTATGGTCTCCGGGAAGGCCGAACGCAGCTGGAGAAAATCCCATTTAACATCTCTGATGAGGTCCCGGGAAACCCTAAGACAGAGGTCATTGCCCCCGATGTGCAACAGAAGCATGTCCAAACGAGCATAATGATGGATCTCCGGCATGACCCTGGACCAGAGCATGCCTGGGATCCCGATCCAACGCACCGTAGCCTCCCCCTGATGAAAACCCCTTTGCCTGCCTTCTGGCCTGACCAAAGCCCCTTTCGCCTGCCCCCTAGTGTACGTAGGAATGGCCCAGGATCCACATCAAACACACCGGGTCTAAAAGATAAGAACACAAAAGACATAGATACAGACACAAGGCACCACACATACGTCCCAAAGCACACTCCCAGAAGAACCCCACAGAACACAAACAATGAGGAGTAACACAGAGGGAAGGTCCCCCCCCCTCTTGACCTTACAGCAGGTGAGGGCGAACATAGAGCCTAAACCGTTGGGACTCCCAGCGACCAATCTGCTGCAGGATCTCATTGCTTAGCCCCCAACGGGAAGCTTGGTTGCTGCCCCAATTCTAAAAGAATGGGAGGAATAATCAGCAGCATTGAACCCCCCGTCCCCCAGGCAACGTTTGAACAACGCACCAAACTGATACCTGGACAAGGGCAACCCAGTTTCGTGAACCAGCAGAGGACCCGCCCCAGGAGGCCGCAACACCAACCACTCCTGGAGCACCTGTACTGGGCATAGACCCAGCCCGGGTACCCTACCCAGCACCACATTAGTCCCTTTACCCAACTGGTCGGTCTTCGACTTCCGAATAACCAACGTGACAGAGTCCCGTGCCCCCTGACATCTGAGACATCCAAACCTCCTGCCACTGACTTCGAAGGGCTAACCAATTCGCCCACCCTCAATGCCCCAGAAAACGCTACCACAAAAGCCGTGCGAAACAACTGAACCTCAAAAGGAGAAACACACACCCGGGGTAACACCCCCACTAGCACTTCCAACATCGCCAAGGACACCGGCCGCCTGGAATTAGGTTTCACACGCTCCTTTCAATAACCCCGCAACGCCTTGCGCACCACAAATGCCTTTGTGACAACCTCAACCCCCCAAGCGAAACAAGAACGCTAAACCCGCCATTTTGACATTCAAAGACGCAACCGACACCCCTTACTCACAATTATGCCCCAGAAAATATAACAACACATGGAGCCTGTCCTCCGCAGAGGTAGCAACCCTAAGAACACTCTCTAGTTCGTACCACTCCCGCCACACACGCTCATACAACCGCCAGGTAGATTCTGCAACAGATCTCTGAACCAACGACATTACCGTTCCAACATGAGATCCCACAAGCCACCCGGGCACGGAACCCCGCACTGCTCCACCTCCGGAGCCAGCAGCCGAAATCTGTCCCACTGTAAACGAGAGAGCGCATCAGCCACCTCGTTAACCACCCCAGAGATATGCACAGCACACACCACAATGTTAAATTCTAAACATTTAAGCACTAAATAGCGTAACAAACGCACCACTGGCAAAGACGATGCCGTCAAAGAGTTGATTGTCTGCACCACCCCTAGATTATCACAATGGAAACGAACCCTCCGGTTCTGAAACTCCCCTCCCCAAAGCTCCACCGCTATAGGGAACAACTCCAGAAGCATCAAATTCCTGATCAACGCCAACTCCGCCAATGCCTCCGGCCACCTGTCAGTGCACCACCTCCCTTTGAAATAATAAAGATAGGGGTGCCCCTGGGATATTTTGGACGGATGCAATAATATGGACTGACCATTAAGTTGTATAAAAATAGAAAAGGTTTTATTACATGTAATTAAGTCACAAAAAGTCAACAATAAGGAGAATTATATATGAAATGGTTGTTTGTATATCATAAAAACATAGTTTATGAGCTAACATTAGTGCCAATATACATTACATTCACATCCATGTTAATAGACAATAGGTGTCAGTACAGAGGGAGGAAAATGAATGCCGACATGTTTCGGATACAGATGGCAGTTCAGTGCCGGTATGTACCGTATTTATCGGCGTATAACACGCACTTTTTTCCCCTGAAAATCAGGGGAAAATCGTGGGTGCGTGTTATACGCCGATACCCACATCCCTGGGCTGTCTCCGCTGACTGTGAGCGGAGCGTAGCGAGATACACATAGCCAAATGTACTCGGCTATACTCGGCTTTTCTCGGCTCCGCTCACAGTCACGCCCAGTCCCGCCATTGGACCTGTGTTATGTCCATCATAGGGCGGGACTCGGCGTGACTGTGAGCGGAGCCGAGAAAAGCCGAGTATAGCCGAGTACACTCGGCTATGTGTATCTCGGCGGCGGCTCCGCCCAGTCCCTGCGTTCTCGGCGGCGTCCGCCCCGCTCCGCACAGTCTCGGCGCCAATTTTAAAATCCGGCACGGCAACACTGGGGCAAGGCTGCACGGCGACACTGGGGCAAGGCTGCACGGCTACACTGGGGCAAGGCTGCACGGCTACACTGGGGCAAGGCTGCATGGCTACACTGGGGCAAGGCTGAAATGGACTCTGGGGCAAGGCTGCAATGGACACTGACAAGGCTGCACTGTGACAAGGCTGCAATGGACACTGACAAGGCTGCACTGTGACAAGGCTGCAATGGACACTGACAAGGCTGCACTGTGACAAGGCTGCAATGGACACTGACAAGGCTGCACTGTGACAAGGCTGCAATGGACACTGACAAGGCTGCATTTAAATGTAAGTTATTTTTCCTTAAACTTCCCTCCTAAAAGTTTTTTTCCCTAAAATTTCCTCCTAAACTTGGGGTGCGTGTTATACGCCGGCGCGTGTTATACGCCAATAAATACGGTATATATTCCTTCTTCAGGGTAAGTATATAGGCGAGACTGTATGTTAGATTTAGTCTGTGATTCAAAAGGACAAAAAAAAACAACAATTTATAGAAATAAATTCAATGATTCTATATATTTTACTATGTTTCTCTTTGGTATTGCATTACGACACATTGCATATTGTACAACATATGCTGAACATCCAATTTTATATATCTCTCTAAAATGAAAAAAATAATAAACAGTAAAAGGAATTATTATTATTCATTTTTATATTTCTTACTTACATCTCACAAAGTGTTCTAGCAGCATGTGGATGTAGAATGAAACGTCACATTGGGTGAGCTCCCTGAAACTTTTAAAGATCCAATCCAAAAGGTAGTAGTAAAAATGTTCAGTATCAAAAAGAAAAAGGAGGCTTATAAGGGCTTAAAGATAGACTGAAAGCCTGGCCCCTTTTGCGAGTGAAGGGGATCTGCTTGTAAACCAATAAGCCAATAATTGTTCAAAAATTATTATATATGTATATTGAGACTGAAAACATTTTCTGTTAGAACAGATTCGATCTATTGTGATATCTTTATCCCAGTAAGTTCACACAGCATGTCAAGAGTCGCAGAGATGGGAAAATTAAGACAGCGATTGTTCTGCAAAAACAAATTAATAACAAAGTATGAG
This sequence comes from Rana muscosa, assembly GCA_029206835.1. Lineage (NCBI taxonomy): Eukaryota > Metazoa > Chordata > Amphibia > Anura > Ranidae > Rana > Rana muscosa. The sequence continues at coordinate 184,189,184 of CM055128.1, forward strand.
AAGAGTTAATATTCCTCTTACTTCTTGAGAAATGGTTAGTTGTGCTGTTCTCAATGTAGTATCAGAGTTATATTAAGAAAGATACTGGTATAGTTTAGCAGTGACTGTTTGAATCAAAGTTCCCCTTACCTTGAAAGGTGTCCAAGCGCTATTTGTATAGATCTCATCTGTGCAGCGAGATCCTTAATGATTGCAGCTGATATTTAAATGGATCATCTGTTGGTCAATCAACCAATGAGATAAAATCATGTTGGCGCCAAAGTGGAGGGGGAGGAGAAGTGGACCAGTGAAGGTGAGTGGTGTGAGACCACTCAATCAAACCCAGTCACGGAGGTGAGCCGTCCTACTGAGGTGATGTCCATCCCTCGGTTTGTGCGGCGCCCGGCGTCACCGCGCGTGAAATGCGTGGTGACGTCAGACGTCAACGTGACCGGCGGCACATTGGATGGCGGAAGTTTTCGAGCCAAGGAGGCTCGGCGCGCATGCGTATCGAAGCGAACATCCGATCGCGTACATGCCAAACAGGAGGCCGCCGATAGATGGAGAAGGAGGGGCATGGGTGAAAGACAGAGGCGGCCAAGAATGGATGGGCTGGCTAGCTATGGACAGGAAGAATGGTACCTGAATTAAACAACCGTCACGTGCACCCTGATAGAGGGGTGCTGCCCCCGAGAGCAAAAACTAAATTGATCTGGGGGGCTCCGGCGTGCTGGGGAATCTCGGCTAGCCATGCAGCAAACTGGGAAGGTCATCCAACAAAAATAAAAGTCTAAAAAAGAAAGGAAATTAAAGGATTGAAAAACATATGGAAATATATTCCCAAGTTTAAATATTCACCTATCAAGGAAATAGGAGGTTGTAGAAAACAGGTCTGGTGTGATGTAGCCAAAATCCCTAACTGATACAATACAAAAGTTTCCCCTCACAGGGCGGGACTTTATAGGCATGAATTTACATAACCACTAGGGTAGAGTATAAAAATAATTTATTACAAAAGTAGAAAGTATGATTACATAAAATTGTAGGCCAATAAAAAAGACTTGATATATGCAGAAAATACAATCAATTAATCAATAGAATAGATGTTGAATTATGCCCAATGCATCGCATGCCCAGGGGAAAGGATTATACCCTAGACTGCAATGCTAGTGCACAATTATATGAAAATTGGAATAGTAATTATATAGGTCAGATCCTACGCGTTACGGAGATAACTCCTTCTTCAGGGATAATCCGACATATAATTCAGAATTGAAATCTAAAACAGAGAAGAATACAGTTGTCTCATATGATGGCATTCATTAAACATAAAACACAAAACAAAACATAAACAATAAATATGCAAATGAGGGTGAGCATGGAAAACACCCAATTGGCAGAGTACTCACCTCTGCAGCCATATATCAAGCTTATATATCAGTCATCATAGAACCACAACACCCAGAAAACACAAGGGTTATGGTTTGAAAACAAGTCGTGAAAAAAATCCCCTATATGGGGAAATGGGTGGAAACTGCGCACATGCGATGTCCAGACAGCGACCCGGGACCGCAAACGTCTCCAAAGGGAAGCATAGAAAAATCAATATACCTGAGGTAAAAAGAAAAATTCTCAAATTAATTATGGATTAATGCACATAAATGCGTCAAAGAAGCATATTGTACACTATATGGTATTGTCCCAAAATTTATACCCTTTTCCCCAAGGGGAGGGATTCAAGGGTTAATAGTATAAAAAATATAAATATATTGTTGACACAAGATGGAAATCAAGTGGAATTCACATGGATATTGGATAGATTTTTCTTACCTCTTCCCAAAATACTGTATAATTATGGGAAATGGGGAGATGAGGGAAGGGGCATGCAGATAGACAATATGGAGAACTTGTGATGTAGTATGCACAGCTCCCACAAGAAGGAAAAAACAAGATACAGGTGGAGTCCTCACAGATCCAGCATACACGGAAAACGGAGGAAAGGGAGACCAACTCCCTATCTTGTATTGCAAGTCCACTCATCAAGCAAAATTGCCTATGGAGTCTATATGAGAGGAGAGACAAAAGAAAAGACACAAGATTGCATCATTACTTGATGCATTTGTAGTATCACCCTACATTTGTGGTCTCAAATAGACCCAGAGTGGGGGATGATAGTCATCTGCTAATATTGCCAAAAAGTCACCGCCACGAGTTGAAGATCAAAAAATCACATCTCACCTGGTTATTGTCCTGCCCCACGTGCTCTCTCCCCATCAGCCACAGCACTATTGAAGGACTGACTTCGTCGCTTTTAAAGAGCATCAAGGCACAGTGATTGGCTTCCTCAGCGATACACGTGGGTGTCAAACACCACGTGTGCCCTGTCATTAGAATGCTCCGTTCCCCCGGGCGCGCGGCGCACCACCAAGTCCTCCCCCCAAAGGCGAGATAGCCAGTGAGTGAGAGCCACGTCATGCGCCACGCCCCCACCGACACATGAGTGCGGCACAAGGGATTCACACATGATCCCAGTGGACGAATGGAAATGGAGAGGCCGTCAGACGTCAGATGGTCCCGGGTTGCATGAGTGGCAGTGCCGCAAAAAATAGGCCAAACTGACGCAAAAAGCCGGCTCATACAGATGGCAGCATCCATAAGAGATCCGGCCAGCAGCCGGAGAGGCCTACGTGTGCCGGGATCGAATCCAGACAGGGAAACGTGCGCAGCAAAAGGCCCCATAATTGCCACCACTGCTGTTCAATCTTGAACAGGCCAATACAGATTTCATAAACTACTGAAAAGTATTTGTATTAAGGGCCAATAGCCACAAAATGTATCCAAACGGAATAGAGATAAATAGGCAGCTGCAGAAGTGAGTAAATATCACCAAATCATAAATTGCATAAAATTAAAAATAAAAACAAACATATAAATCTGAGAATACAAAAAATTGATTACTACATACATAAAATATGAAGTGGGCATCCCTGTGAGAACACATGGGACATACCTCCAAATCCTGATTAACAGAAATAGGCATTGTTTGCAAACACAGAAATTGTTTTGATTGCAAGAAACTCCATAGGATTAAATCAAATTATAACATACAATGAAATAAGTATTCCAACATGTGCAACACAAAATCCCAACTGATTGTTGGACAGATCTTATTTCTCCATGCCTCCCGATACAAAACCCTCCAAGAAGGGCCTGTAATTGACAGCCTCATTGAGGCCGGGGAAGGTGGTGGCATGGAGGAGAAAGATCCATCTCAACTCTCTCTGTAACAGTAGCTTGTTCCAGTCACCTCCTCGTGCATTTGGATGCACTCTGTCAAGTACTATGAATTTGACCTTGGGGAAAGTCCCATTATGAAGAGCAATGGTGTGTCTTCCCAAAGGGAAGTCAGGATTGCATCCCTTCATGCTCCATATATGTTTGGTCATTCTTGTTCGTAGCTCTACTTTGGTCTTCCCAACATAGAAAGAGCCACATTCACAGAGCAGGAGGTATACTACCCCCTTGGTGTTGCAGTTGGCATAGTGAGCAGATTTAAAAGTCCTTCCACTAGGCAGTATACACGTAGGTCCCACATGTATATAGCGACAAAAACTACAGCCTCCACAGGTGTAGGTTCCCTTGATTTTACATGGATCCCCCCGGTTTTCACCCTTGAATTCACTGTGAACCACTCGATCACGAATGGAAGTTGCCCGCCTAAAAGTGATGGATGGTTTGGTGGTCACAAACCTGCCCAGATTAGAGTCCATAGACAGAAGGTGCCAATATTTTTCAATGACATTGCAGATCTTATTATGCTGATTAGAGAATGATATTATCAATCTAGTTTCACTATTGCTAGGACGTTCTTTTTCAGGTTTCCGTGAATATAGAAGTTCGCATCGTGTCTTTATCAGAGATTTTTTGTATGCCTTTTTGAGGCAGGTCTTAGAATAGCCTCTCTCCAAGAGACGCATTTGTAGTTTTTTTGCCTCTGTTCGAAAAATGTCCATATCTGAACAATTTCGTCTTATGCGAAGATATTGGCTAAATGGTATTGACGCCATAAGTGGGTTGGGATGGAAGCTAGATGCGTGCAGCAAGGAGTTGCCCGCCGTAGCTTTCCGAAAGAGACGTGTCTGTATTGCCCCTTCCTTCCCCCGGAAAACAGTAACATCGAGGAAAGTTATCTCATCAGCATCATGCATCATCGTAAATGCTAGATTGAATTGATTTTTGTTCAACCTATTGAGAAACGCTGATAGCATCTCCATTGGTCCATCCCAGATCAAGAAAACATCATCGATGTATCGTACCCACATAGTAATGTGGTCAGTGAATATTGTACAAGAATCATCAGCCATCAAAGCTCGCTCCCACTCCCCCAGGTACAGATTGGCGTACGATGGGGCACAGCAAGTCCCCATTGCAACACCCTGTACCTGGAGGTAGTGGGAGCCAGCAAATGAAAAGATGTTGTGATGTAGAATGAAATCAAGGGATTGAACTATAAAGTCACTGTATGGCCACTGATCGTCAATTTGTTGTGACAGTATGTGATGTATGGCTGCTAAACCTAAGGTGTGGGGAATGGAACTATAGAGTGCCTCGACGTCGATCGTGACCAGCGTCGAGTGCTCTGATATAGTCATGCCATCTAGAATTTTCAAGAAGTGAATTGTGTCTTTTACATAGGACGGAAGACTAACCACAAATGGTCGCAGATGTTCATCAATTAGGCGGCTCAATTTTTCGGAAATTGAGCCATTGCCAGAAATTATGGGGCGGCCCGGCGGATCATGCTTGTTTTTATGTATCTTTGGGAGTGCATAGAAGGTTGGAATTTTGGGATGCTCTTTGCATAAGACGAAATTGTTCAGATATGGACATTTTTCGAACAGAGGCAAAAAAACTACAAATGCGTCTCTTGGAGAGAGGCTATTCTAAGACCTGCCTCAAAAAGGCATACAAAAAATCTCTGATAAAGACACGATGCGAACTTCTATATTCACGGAAACCTGAAAAAGAACGTCCTAGCAATAGTGAAACTAGATTGATAATATCATTCTCTAATCAGCATAATAAGATCTGCAATGTCATTGAAAAATATTGGCACCTTCTGTCTATGGACTCTAATCTGGGCAGATTTGTGACCACCAAACCATCCATCACTTTTAGGCGGGCAACTTCCATTCGTGATCGAGTGGTTCACAGTGAATTCAAGGGTGAAAACCGGGGGGATCCATGTAAAATCAAGGGACCCTACACCTGTGGAGGCTGTAGTTTTTGTCGCTATATACATGTGGGACCTACGTGTATACTGCCTAGTGGAAGGACTTTTAAATCTGCTCACTATGCCAACTGCAACACCAAGGGGGTAGTATACCTCCTGCTCTGTGAATGTGGCTCTTTCTATGTTGGGAAGACCAAAGTAGAGCTACGAACAAGAATGACCAAACATATATGGAGCATGAAGGGATGCAATCCTGACTTCCCTTTGGGAAGACACACCATTGCTCTTCATAATGGGACTTTCCCCAAGGTCAAATTCATAGTACTTGACAGAGTGCATCCAAATGCACGAGGAGGTGACTGGAACAAGCTACTGTTACAGAGAGAGTTGAGATGGATCTTTCTCCTCCATGCCACCACCTTCCCCGGCCTCAATGAGGCTGTCAATTACAGGCCCTTCTTGGAGGGTTTTGTATCGGGAGGCATGGAGAAATAAGATCTGTCCAACAATCAGTTGGGATTTTGTGTTGCACATGTTGGAATACTTATTTCATTGTATGTTATAATTTGATTTAATCCTATGGAGTTTCTTGCAATCAAAACAATTTCTGTGTTTGCAAACAATGCCTATTTCTGTTAATCAGGATTTGGAGGTATGTCCCATGTGTTCTCACAGGGATGCCCGCTTCATATTTTATGTATGTAGTAATCAATTTTTTGTATTCTCAGATTTATATGTTTGTTTTTATTTTTAATTTTATGCAATTTATGATTTGGTGATATTTACTCACTTCTGCAGCTGCCTATTTATCTCTATTCCGTTTGGATACATTTTGTGGCTATTGGCCCTTAATACAAATACTTTTCAGTAGTTTATGAAATCTGTATTGGCCTGTTCAAGATTGAACAGCAGTGGTGGCAATTATGGGGCCTTTTGCACGTAGGCCTCTCCGGCTGCTGGCCGGATCTCTTATGGATGCTGCCATCTGTATGAGCCGGCTTTTTGCGTCGGTTTGGCCTATTTTTTGCGGCACTGCCACTCATGCAACCCGGGACCATCTGACGGCCTCTCCGTTTCCATTCGTCCACTGGGATCATGTGTGAATCCCTTGTGCCGCACTCATGTGTCGGTGGGGGCGTGGCGCATGACGTGGCTCTCACTCACTGGCTATCTCGCCTTTGGGGGGAGGACTTGGTGGTGCGCCGCGCGCCCTGGGGACCACAGCATTCTAATGACAGGGCACACGTGGTGTTTGACACCCACGTGTATCGCTGAGGAAGCCAATCACTGTGCCTTGATGCTCTTTAAAAGCGACAAAGTCAGTCCTTCAATAGTGCTGTGGCTGATGGGGAGAGAGCACGTGGGGCAGGACAATAACCAGGTGAGATGTGATTTTTTGATCTTCAACTCGTGGCGGTGACTTTTTGGCAATATTAGCAGATGACTATCATCCCCCACTCTGGGTCCATTTGAGACCACAAATGTAGGGTGATACTACAAATGCATCAAGTAATGATGCAATCTTGTGTCTTTTCTTTTGTCTCTCCTCTCATATAGACTCCATAGGCAATTTTGCTTGATGAGTGGACTTGCAATACAAGATAGGGAGTTGGTCTCCCTTTCCTCCGTTTTCCGTGTATGCTGGATCTGTGAGGACTCCACCTGTATCTTGTTTTTTCCTTCTTGTGGGAGCTGTGCATACTACATCAAAAGTTCTCCATATTGTCTATCTGCATGCCCCTTCCCTCATCTCCCCATTTCCCATAATTATACAGTATTTTGGGAAGAGGTAAGAAAAATCTATCCAATATCCATGTGAATTCCACTTGATTTCCATCTTGTGTCAACAATATATTTATATTTTTTATACTATTAACCCTTGGGGAAAAGGGTATACATTTTGGGACAATACCATATAGTGTACAATGTGCTTCTTTGACGCATTTATGTGCATTAATCCATAATTAATTTGAGAATTTTTCTTTTTACCTCAGGTATATTGATTTTTCTATGCTTCCCTTTGGAGACGTTTGCGGTCCCGGGTCGCTGTCTGGACATCGCATGTGCGCAGTTTCCACCCATTTCCCCATATAGGGGATTTTTTTCACCACTTGTTTTCAAACCATAACCCTTGTGTTTTCTGGGTGTTGTGGTTCTATGATGACTGATATATAAGCTTGATATATGGCTGCAGAGGTGAGTATTCTGCCAATTGGGTGTTTTCCATGCTCACCCTCATTTGCATATTTATTGTTTATGTTTTGTTTTGTGTTTTATGTTTAATGAATGCCATCATATGAGACAACTGTATTCTTCTCTGTTTTAGATTTCAATTCTGAATTATATGTCGGATTATCCCTGAAGAAGGAGTTATCTCCGTAACGCGTAGGATCTGACCTATATAATTACTATTCCAATTTTCATATAATTGTGCACTAGCATTGCAGTCTAGGGTATAATCCTTTCCCCTGGGCATGCGGTGCATTGGGCATAATTCAACATCTATTCTATTGATTAATTGATTGTATTTTCTGCATATATCAAGTCTTTTTTATTGGCCTACAATTTTATATAATCATACTTTCTACTTTTGTAATAAATTATTTTTATACTCTACCCTAGTGGTTATGTAAATTCAAGTTTAAATATTCAAACTCCTAAGAATTTTTATTTATTTTTTTAATAGGATTTGATATGAATTTTTCACAGGCGGCTCATCCATTACATATGTGACAGGTCCCATATGAAATTGTATCTAGAAATGTGAACAGAGTAATTGTTAAATGAATCAGAGAATCAAAAATTATTACAATTGTATACAATAAAAATGTCATTCAAATAGTGGACATTTGTTATTATATTGTACATACATATGGAGTTTACAGTGTTGTATGGAATATGACATTCAGCATAGAGTAAATTGTTAGAGATTATGCAAAATAGGCAGGAGCAAGGGGAAGGGCGATAAAAATAAGAAATAATGAGACAAAATAAAATAAAAATAAAATGTGGTGAAAAAATAAATAAAAAATAAATAAAAATAAAAATAATAATATGTTGATTACTGTATTAATGTAGCATTTCTCTGTCAAAGGTTCCATAAGTAAAACCAGGCAAGAAAGGTTTGAAGTTAAAAGCTTGATTTAGTCCTGGAGGGGTGGTGGCATTTAAATGCGAAATCCATTTCAGCTCTCGTTGAAGGAGGAGCTTGTCAAAGTCCCCTCCTCGAGAGCTGTGATGTATTCGATCCAGGACTAGTACTTGAATTTTTGGGCATATGCCGGCATGAGTTTGAAGGACATGTCTGCCCAGAGTAGTATCTGGGTCACTGTCCTTCATGGCCTTCAAATGTCGGTAAAGTCTCTGCCATAATTTTTCTGAAGAGCACCCTACCCATAGGCATGATCCGGCAAGAAAAGTTGAGCTTTCCCAACACTGATTGCAAATCCTTCAACTGTACCTTCGGACTACGGGCCACAGATGCCACCGACGCCCGGAGATCAGCTAGCTTGTCACCCGGAAGCCTGCATTCCATCTTAACCATATCAATAATGATACCCAAAAATTTTAACACCGCCACAGGCCCCTCCGTCTTGTCCTGTGCAAGTGGAACACCAAAAATATGCTGAATGGTGGACAACAAAATAAGACAGGTCCGGTCATCCGACGGACCTATCACCAGTAAATCATCTAAATAATACAAAATCGAGCCGAGGCCCGATAAATCCTTGACCACCCATTCCAAAAAGGAACTGAACAATTCGAAATAAGAACAGGAAATCGCGCAACCCATGAGCAAACATCTGTCCACAAAATAATCCCCTTCCCAACAACATCCCAACAACCTGACACTATCCGTGTGCACCGGCAGCAGGTGAATCGCTGACTCAATGTCAGTCTTCGCCATAAGTGCACCCAGCGCACAGCCTCATCAAAGGACGCATATGACACTATGCATAGGGCAGGATCGATTGCATCATTCACCGAACTACCCTTCGGATGAGACAAGTGATGAATGAGCCTAAACTGATTCGGCTCACACTTAGGCACCACACCCAACGGCGAAACCACCAAGTCCCCCACAGGGCCGGACTGGCCTACCGGGATAACGGGAGATTTCCCGGTAGGCTGCCTGTCCTGGGGCCGGTTTCATTTGCGGCTGCAGTTCTCCCCTCTCTCCTACTCCTGTTTATCAAGAAACTGCCTGGCTGGATCTGTGTTCGGCGGCGGCGCTGTAACACGGTCCCGCCCCCCTAGACCGGCTCGTGTGATAGTAGATAGAGTCAGCGTTCAGCCTATCACAGGAGCTGGTCTAGGGGGGCGGGATCGTGTTACAGCGTCACCGCCGAACACAGATCCATCCAGGCAGTTTCATGATAAACAGGAGCAGGGGAGAGGGGACAGGAAGCACTGCAGGAGATGCCCGCCGTACATCCCGCAGTGTGTCTGGATAGGAGGATCGGCAGGGGGCGCATATAGAGGAAATTAGCTTTCTATATTCCTCCATACAGCCGCTGAATGCTTGCAGAAGGGGGGGGGGAGGAGAATCAAGCATTCCGCGGCTGTATGGAGGAATATAGAAAGCTAATTTCCTCTATATGCGGTCCCCCCTGCTTCTCCTCCTATCCAACTTCTTTTGCTGGCCCCTCCCAGTTCTCCTTGTGGCTCCCCCCCAGTGCTCTCTTCCCCTAACACACTCTCCAGCCCCCCCCCCACAGTTCTCTCCACCTCTGTTCTTTCTGCTCTCCAGCTCTCCCCATCCTTCTCCAGCCACCATTCCATTGGTCTCCACCCCTGTTCCACCCCCACTACTCTCCACTCCCCCCAGTGCTCTCCACCCCTGTTCTCCCCCCCCCAGTACTCTCCACTCCCCCCAGTGCTCTCCACCCCTGTTCTCCCCCCCAGTACTCTCCACTCCTGTTCTCCCCCCCAGTACTCTCCACTCCTGTTCTCCCACCCAGTACTCTCCACTCCCCCCAGTGCTCTCCACCCCTGTCCCCCCCCAGTACTCTCCACTCCCCCCAGTGCTCTCCACCCCTGTTCTCCCCCCCAGTACTCTCCACTCCCCCAGTGCTCTCCACCCCTGTTCTCCCCCCCAGTACTCTCCACTCCCCCCAGTGCTCTTCAACCCTGTTCTCCCCCCAGTACTCTCCACTCCCCCCAGTGCTCTCCACCCCTGTTCCCTCCCCCCAGTACTCTCCACCCCCCCAGTGCTCTCCACCCCTGTCCCCCCCAGTACTCTCCACTCCTGTTCTTCCTCCCCCAGTACTCTCCACTCCCCCCACTGTTCTCCATTCCTGTTCTCCCCCCCAGTACTCTCCACTCCCCCCAGTGCTCTCCAAGCCTGTTCTCCCCCCCAGTATTCTCCACTCCCCCCAGGGCTCTCCACCCCTGTTCTCCCCCGGTACTCTCCACTCCCCCCAGTGCTCTCCACCCCTGTTCTCCCCCCCAGTACTCTCCACTCCCCCCAGTGCTCTCCACCCTTGTTCTCCCCCCCAGTACTCTCCACTACTGTTCTCCCCCCCCAGTACTCTCCACTCCCCCCAGTGCTCTCCACCCCTGTTCTCCCCCCCCAGTACTCTCCACTCCCCCCAATGCTCTCCACCCCTGTCCCCCCAGTACTCTCCACTCCACCCAGTGCTCTCCACTCCTGTTCTCCCCCAGTACTCTCCACTCCCCCCAGTGCTCTCCACCCCTGTTCCCTCCCCCCAGTACTCTCCACTCCCCCCAGGGCTCTCCACCTCTGTCCCCCCCAATACTCTCCACTCCTGTTCTCCCCCCCAGTACTCTCCACTCCCCCCAGTGCTCTCCATTCCTGTTCTCCCCCCCAGTGCTCTCCACTCCCCCCAGTGCTCTCCACCCCTGTTCTCCCCCCCCCAGTACTCTCCACTCCCCCCAGTGCTCTCCACCCCTGTTCTCCCCCCCCAGTACTCTCCACTCCCCCCAGTGCTCTCCACCCCTGTTCTCCCCCCCAGTACTCTCCACTCCCCCCAGTGCTCTCCACCCCTGTTCTCCCCCCAGTACTCTCCACTCCCCCCAGTGCTCTCCACCCCTGTTCTCCCCCAGTACTCTCCACTCCCCCCAGTGCTCTCCACCCCTGTTCCCTCCCCCCAGTACTCTCCACTCCCCCCAGTGCTCTCCACCCCTGCCCCCCCAGTACTCTCCACTCCTGTTCTCCCCCCCAGTACTCTCCACTCCCCCCAGTGCCCTCCATTCCTATTCTCCCCCCCAGTACTCTCCACTCCCCCCAGTGCTCTCCATTCCTGTTCTCCCCCCAGTACTCTCCACTCCCCCCAGTGCTCTCCACCCCTGTTCTCCCCCCCCCAGAACTCTCCACTCCCCCCAGTGCTCTCCACTCCTGTTCTCCCCCCAGTACTCTCCACTCCCCCCAGTGCTCTCCACCCCTGTTCTCCCCCCAGTACTCTCCACTCCCCCCAGTGCTCTCCACCCCTGTTCTCCCCCAGTACTCTCCACTCCCCCCAGTGCTCTCCACCCCTGTTCCCTCCCCCCAGTACTCTCCACTCCCCCCAGTGCTCTCCACCCCTGTTCCCCCCAGTACTCTCCACTCCTGTTCTCCCCCCCCAGTACTCTCCACTCCCCCCAGTGCTCTCCATTCCTGTTTTCCCCCCACAGTACTCTCCACTCCCCCCAGTGCTCTCCACCCCTGTTCTCCCCCCAGTACTCTCCACTCCCCCCAGTGCTCTCCACCCTGTTCCCCCCAGTACTCTCCACTCCCCCCAGTGCTCTACACCACTGTTCTCCCCCCCCAGTACTCTCCACTCCCCCCAGTGCTCTCCACCCCTTTCCCCCCCAGTACTCTCCACTCCTGTTCTCCCCCCCCCAGTACTCTCCACTCCCCCCAGTGCTTTCCACCCCTGTTCTCCCCCCCCAGTACTCTCCACTCCCCCCATTGCTCTCCACCCCTGTTCTCCCCCCCCCAGTACTCTCCACTCCCCCCAGTGCTCTCCACCCCTGTTCCCCACCAGTACTCTCCACTCCCCCCAGTGCTCTCCATTCCTGTTCTCCCCCAGTACTCTCCACTCCCCCCAGTGCTATCCACCCCTGTTCTCCCCCACCCAGTACTCTCCACTCCCCCCAGTACTCTCCACCCCTGTTCACCCCCCCAAGTACTCTCCACTCCCCCCCAGTGCTCTCCACCCCTGTTCCCCCCCCCCCCAGTACTCTCCACTCCCCCCAGTGCTCTCCAACCCTGTCCCCCCAGTACTCTCCACTCCCCCCAGTGCTCTCCACCCCTGTTTCCCCCCAGTACTCTCCACTCCCCCCAATACTCTCCACTCCCCCCAGTGCTCTCCACCCCTGCCCCCCCAGTACTCTCCACTCCTGTTCTCCCCCCAGTACTCTCCACTCCCCCCAGTGCTCTCCACCCCTGTTCTCCCCCCAGTACTCTCCACTCCCCCCAGTGCTCTCCACCCCTGTCCCCCCCCAGTACTCTCCACTCAGCCCAGTGCTCTCCACTCCTGTTCTCCCCCAGTACTCTCCACTCCCCCCAGTGCTCTCCACCCCTGTTCCCTCCCCCCAGTACTCTCCACTCCCACCAGTGCTCTCCACCCATGTCCCCCCTGTACTCTCCGCTCCTGTTCTCCCCCCACCAGTACTCTCCACTCCCCCAGTGCTCTCCATTCCTGTTCTCCCCCCCAGTGCTCTCCACTCCCCCCAGTGCTCTCCACCCCTGTTCTCCCCCCCAGTACTCTCCACTCCCCCCAGTGCTCCCCACCCCTGTTCTCCCCCCCAGTACTCTCCACTCCCCCCAGTGCTCTCCACCCCTGTTCTCCCTCCCCCCAGTACTCTCCACTCCCCCCAGTGCTCTCCACCTCTGTTCTCCCCCCCAGTACTCTCCACTCCTGTTCTCCCCCCAGTACTCTCCACTCCCCCCAGTGCTCTACACCCCTGTTCCCCCCAGTACTCTCCACTCCTGTTCAACCCCCCAGTACTCTCCACTCCCCCCAGTGCTCTCCATTCCTGTTCCCCCCACAGTACTCTCCAATCCCCCTAGTGCTCTCCACCCCTGTTCTCCCCCCAGTACTCTCCACTCCCCCCAGTGCTCTCCACCCTGTTCCCCCCAGTACTCTCCACTCCCCCCAGTGCTCTACACCCCTGTTCTCCCCCCCCAGTACTCTCCACTCCCCCCAGTGCTCTCCACCCCTGTTCTCCCCCCCAGTACTCTCCACTCCTGTTCTCCCCCCCCAGTACTCTCCACTCCCCCCAGTGCTCTCCACCCCTGTTCTCCCCCCCAGTACTCTCCTCTCCCCCCAGTGCTCTCCACCCCTGTTCCCCACCAGTACTCTCCACTCCCTCCAGTGCTCTCCATTCCTGTTCTCCCCCAGTACTCTCCACTCCCCCCAGTGCTCTCCACCCCTGTTCTCCCCCACCCAGTACTCTCCACTCCCCCCAGTACTCTCCACCCCTGTTCTCCCCCCCAGTACTCTCCACTCCCTCCAGTGCTCTCCACCCCTGTTCTCCCCCCCAGTACTCTCCCCTCCCCAACAGTGCTCTCCAACCCTGTTCTCCCCCCCAGTACTCTCCACTCCCCCCAGTGCTCTCCAACCCTGTCCCCCCCAGTACTCTCCACTCCCCCCAGTGCTCTCCACCCCTGTTTCCCCCCCCCAGTACTCTCCAATTCCCCCAGTGCTCTCCACCCCTGTTCTCCCCCCCAGTACTCTCCACTCCCCCCAGTGCTCTCCACCCCTGTCCCCCCCCAGTACTCTCCACTCCTGTTCTCCCCCCCAGTACTCTCCACTCCCCCCAGTGCTCTCCACCCCTGTTCTCCCCCCCCAGTACTCTCCACTCCCCCCAGTGCTCTCCACCCCTGTTCCCCCCCAGTACTCTCCACTCCCCCCAGTGCTCTCCACTCCTGTTCTCCCCCAGTACTCTCCACTCCCCCCAGTGCTCTCCACCCCTGTTCCCTCCCCCCAGTACTCTCCACTCCCCCCAGTGCTCTCCAACCATCTCCCCCCAGTACTCTCCACTCCTGTTCTCCCGCCCCCAGTACTCTCCACTCCCCTCAGTGCTCTCCATTCCTGTTCTCCCCCCCCCAGTGCCCTCCACCCCTGTTCTCCCCCCCAGTACTCTCCAGTCCCCCCAGTGCTCCCCACCCCTGTTCTCCCCCCCAGTACTCTCCACTCCCCCCAGTGCTCTCCACCCTGTTCTCCCTCCCCCCAGTACTCTCCACTCCCCCCAGTGCTCTCCACCCCTGTTCTCCTCCCCCAGTACTCTCCACTCCTTTTCTCCCCCCAGTACTCTCCACTCCCCCCCAGTGCTCTCCACCCCTGTTCTTCCCCCAGTACTCTCCACTCCCCCCAGTGCTCTCCACCCCGGTTCTCCCCCAGTACTCTCCACTCCCCCCAGTGCTCTCCACCCCTGTTCCCTCCCCCCAGTACTCTCCACTCCCCCCAGTGCTCTCCACCCCTGTTCCCCCCCAGTACTCTCCACTCCCCCCAGTGCCCTCCATTCCTGTTCTCCACCCCAGTACTCTCCACTCCCCCCAGTGCTCTCCAATCCTGTTCTCCCCCCAGTACTCTCCACTCCCCCCAGTGCTCTCCACCCCTGTTCTCCCCCCCCCCAGTACTCTCCACTCCCCCCAGTGCTCTCCACTCCTGTTCTCCCCCCCAGTACTCTCCACTCCCCCCAGTGCTCTCCACCCTGTTCTCCCCCCCCAGTACTCTCCATTCCCCCAAGTGCTCTCCACCCCTGTTCTCCCCCAGTACTCTCCACTCCCCTCAGTGCTCTCCACCCCTGTTCCCTCCCCCCAGTACTCTCCACTCCCCCCAGTGCTCTCTACCCCTGTCCCCCCCAGTACTCTCCACTCATGTTCTTACCCCCCAGTACTCTCCACTCCCCCCAGTGCTCTCCATTCCTGTTCTCCCCAGTACTCTCCACTCCCCCCAGTGCTCTCCACCCCTGTTCTCCCCCCAGTACTTTCCACTCCCCCCAGTGCTCTCCACCCCTGTTCTCCCCCCCAGTACTCTCCACTCCCCCCAGTGCTCTCCACCCCTGTTCCCCCCAGTACTCTCCACTCATGTTCTCCCCCCCCCCAGTACTCTCCACTCCCCCCAGTGCTCTCCATTCCTGTTCTCCCCCAGTACTCTCCACTCCCCCCAGTGCTCTCCACCCCTGTTCTCCCCCCAAGTACTTTCCACTCCCCCCAGTGCTCTCCACCCCTGTTCTCCCCCCCCAGTACTCTCCACTCCCCCCAGTGCTCTCCACTCCTGTTCCCCCCAGTACTCTCCACTCCTGTTCTCCCCCCCAGTACTCTCCACTCCCCCCAGTGCTCTCCACCCCTGTTCCCCCCCCCAGTACTCTCCACTCCTGTTCTCCCCCAGTACTCTCCACTCCCCCATTGCCCTCCATTCCTGTTCTCCCCCCCCAGTACTCTCCACTCCCCCCAGTGCTCTCCATTCCTGTTCTCCCCCCCCAGTACTCTCCAATCCCCCCAGTGCCTTCCACCCCTGTTCCGCCCCAGTACTCTCCACTCTCCCCAGTGCTCTCCACTCCTGTTCTCCCCCCCCAGTACTCTCCACTCCCCCCAGTGCTCTACACCCCTGTTCTCCCCCCCAGTACTCTCCACTCCCCCCAGTGCTCTCCACCCCTGTTCTCCCCCCAGTACTCTCCATTCCCCCCAGTGCTCTCCACCCCTGTTCCCCACCAGTACTCTCCACTCCCCCCAGTGCTCTCCACCCCTGTTCTCCCCCACCCTGTACTCTCCACTCCCCCCATTGCTCTCCACCCCTGTTCTCCCCCCCAGTACTCTCCACTCCCCCCCAGTGCTCTCCACCCCTGTTCCCCACCAGTACTCTCCACTCCCCCCAGTGCTCTCCATTCCTGTTCTCCCCCCCAGTACTCTCCACTCCCCCCAGTGCTCTCCACCCCTGTTCTCCCCCACCCAGTACTCTCCACTCCCCCCAGTACTCTCCACCCCTGTTCTCCCCCCAGTACTCTCCACTCCCCCCAGTGCTCTCCACCCCTGTTCTCCCCCCAGTACTCTCCATTCCCCCCAGTGCTCTCCACCCCTGTTCTCCCCCCAGTACTCTCCACTCCCCCCCAGTGCTCTCCACCCCTGTTCTCCCCCCCAGTACTCTCCACTCCCCCCAGTGCCCTCCATTCCTGTTCTCCCCCGCAGTATTCTCCACTCCCCCCAGTGCTCTCCAGTCCTGTTCTCCCCCCCAGTACTCTCCACTCCCCCCAGTGCTCTCCACCCCTGTTCTCCCCCCCAGTACTCTCCACTCCCCCCAGTGCTCTCCACTCCTGTTCTCCCCCCCAGTACTCTCCACTCCCCCCAGTGCTCTCCAACCCTGTTCTCCCCCCAGTACTCTCCATTCCCCCCAGTGCTCTCCACCCCTGTTCTCCCCCAGTACTCTCCACTCCCCCCAGTGCTCTCCACCCCTGTTCCCCCCCAGTACTCTCCACTCCTGTTCTCCTCCCCCCCTCCAGTACTCTCCACTCCCCCCAGTGCTCTCCACCCCTGTTCTACCCCCAGTACTTTCCACTCCCCCCAGTGCTCTCCACCCCTGTTCTCCCCCCCAGTACTCTCCACTCCTGTTCTCCCCCCAGTACTCTCCACTCCCCCCCAGTGCTCTCCACCCCTGTTCCCCCCCCAGTACTCTCCACTCCTGTTCTCCCCCAGTACTCTCCACTCCCCCCAGTGCCCTCCATTCCTGTTCTCCCCCCCAGTGCTCTCCACTCCCCCCAGTGCTCTCCATTCCTGTTCTCCCCCCCAGTACTCTCCACTCCCCCCAGTGCTCTCCACCCTGTTCCCCCCAGTACTCTCCACTCCCCCCAGTGCTCTACACCCCTGTTCTCCCCCCCCCCCAGTACTCTCCACTCCCCCAGTGCTCTCCACCCCTGTTCTCCCCCCAGTACTCTCCACTCCTGTTCTCCCCCCCAGTACTCTCCGCTCCCCTCAGTGCTCTCCACCCCTGTTCTCCCCCCAGTGCTCTCCACCCTGTTCCCCCCAGTACTCTCCACTCCCCCCAGTGCTCTACACCCCTGTTCTCCCCCCCCAGTACTCTCCACTCCCCCCAGTGCTCTCCACCCCTGTTCTCCCCCCAGTACTCTCCATTCCCCCCAGTGCTCTCCACCCCTGTTCCCCACCAGTACTCTCCACTCCCCCCAGTGCTCTCCACCCCTGTTCTCCCCCACCCTGTACTCTCCACTCCCCCCATTGCTCTCCACCCCTGTTCTCCCCCCCAGTACTCTCCACTCCCCCCCAGTGCTCTCCACCCCTGTTCTCCCCCCCCCAGTACTCTCCACTCCCCCCAGTGCTCTCCAACCCTGCCCCCCAGTACTCTCCACTCCCCCCAGTGCTCTCCACCCCTGTTTCCCCCCCAGTACTCTCCACTCCCCCCAGTGCTCTCCACCCCTGTTCTCCCCCCAGTACTCTCCACTCCCCCCAGTAATCTCCACCCCTGTTCCCCCCAGTACTCTCCACTCCTGTTCTCCCCCCAGTACTCTCCACTCCCCCCAGTGCTCTCCACCCCTGTTCTCCCCCCCAGTACTCTCCACTCCCCCCAGTGCTCTCCACCCCTGTTCCCCCCCAGTACTCTCCACTCCCCCCAGTGCTCTCCACTCCTGTTCTCCCCCAGTACTCTCCACTCCCCCCAGTGCTCTCCACCCCTGTTCCCTCCCCCAGTACTCTCCACTCCCCCCAGTGCTCTCCACCCATGTCCCCCCCAGTACTCTCCACTCCTGTTCTCCCCCCCCCCAGTACTCTCCACTCCCCCCAGTGCTCTCCATTCCTGTTCTCCCCCCAGTGCTCTCCACTCCCCCCAGTGCTTTCCACCCCTGTTCTCCCCCCAGTACTCTCCACTCCCCCCAGTGCTCCCCACCCCTGTTCCCCCCAGTACTCTCCACTCCTGTTCTCCCACCCCAGTACTCTTCACTCCCCCCAGTGCTCTCCATTCCTGTTCTCCCCCCACAGTACTCTCCACTCCCCCCAGTGCTCTCCACCCCTGTTCTCCCCCCTGTACTCTCCACTCCCCCAGTGCTCTCCACCCTGTTCCCCCCAGTACTCTCCACTCCCCCCCCTGCTCTACACCCCTGTTCTCCCCCCCAGTACTCTCCACTCCCCCCAGTGCTCTCCACCCCTGTTCTCCCCCCCAGTACTCTCCACTCCTGTTCCCCCCCCCAGTACTCTCCACTCCCCCCAGTGCTCTCCACCCCTGTTCTCCCCCCCCAGTACTCTCCACTCCCCCCAGTGCTCTCCACCCCTGTTCCCCACCAGTACTCTCCACTCCCCCCAGTGCTCTCCATTCCTGTTCTCCCCCAGTACTCTCCACTCCCCCAGTGCTCTCCACTCCTGTTCTCCCCCACCCAGTACTCTCCACTCCCCCCAGTACTCAACACCCCTGTTCTCCCCCCCAGTACTCTCCACTCCCCCCAGTGCTCTCCACCCCTGTTCTCCCCCCAGTACTCTCCACTCACCCCAGTGCTCTCCAACCCTGTCCCCCCCAGTGCTCTCCACTCCCCCCAGTGCTCTCCACCCCTGTTCCCTCCCCCAGTACTCTCCACTCCCCCCCAGTGCTCTCCACCCATGTCCCCCCCAGTACTCTCCACTCCTGTTCTCCCCCCCCAGTACTCTCCACTCCCCCCAGTGCTCTCCATTCCTGTTCCCCCCAGTGCTCTCCACTCCCCCCAGTGCTCTCCACCCCTGTTCTCCCCCCCCAGTACTCTCCACTCCCCCCAGTGCTCCCCACCCCTGTTCTCCCCCCCAGTACTCTCCACTCCCCCCAGTGCTCTCCACCCCTGTTCTCCCTCCCCCCAGTACTCTCCACTCCCCCCAGTGCTCTCCACCCCAGTTCTCCCCCCCAGTACTCTCCACTCCTGTTCTCCCCACAGTACTCTCCACTCCCCCCAGTGCTCTCCACCCCTGTTCTCCCCCCAGTACTCTCCACTCCCCCAGTGCTCTTCACCCCTGTTCTCCCCCCCAGTACTCTCCACTCCCCCCAATGCTCTCCACCCCTGTTCTCCCCCCAGTACTCTCCACTCCCCCCAGTGCTCTCCACCCCTGTTCCCTCCCCCCAGTACTCTCCACTCCCCCCAGTGCTCTCCACCCCTGTCCCCCCCAGTACTCTCCACTCCTGTTCTCCCCCCCAGTACTCTCCACTCCCCCCAGTGCTCTCCATTCCTGTTCTCCCCCCAGTACTCTCCACTCCCCCCAGTGCTCTCCACCCCTGTTCTCCCCCCAGTACTTTCCACTCCCCCCAGTGCTCTCCACCCCTGTTCTCCCCCCCAGTACTCTCCACTCCCCCCACTGCTCTCCACTCCTGTTCCCCCCAGTACTCTCCACTCCTGTTCTCTCCCCCCCCCAGTACTCTCCACTCCCCCCAGTGCTCTCCACCCCTGTTCTCCCCCCCAGTACTCTCCACTCCCCCCAGTGCTCTCCACCCCTGTTCCCCCAGTACTCTCCACTCCCCCCAGTGCTCTCCACCCCTGTCCCCTCCCCCCAGTACTCTCCACTCCCCCCAGTGCTCTCCACCCATGTCCCCCCCAGTACTCTCCACTCCTGTTCTCCCCCCCCCAGTACTCTCCACTCCCCCCAGTGCTCTCCATTCCTGTTCTCCCCCCCCAGTGCTCTCCACTCCCCCCAGTGCTCTCCACCCCTGTTCTCCCCCCCCCAGTACTCTCCACTCCCCCCAGTGCTCCCCACCCCTGTTCTCCCTCCCCCCAGTACTCTCCACTCCCCCCAGTGCTCTCCACCCCTGTTCTCCCTCACCCCAGTACTCTCCACTCCCCCCAGTGCTCTCCACCCCTGTTCTCCCCCCCAGTTCTCTCCACTCCTGTTCTCCCCCCAGTACTCTCCACTCCCCCCAGTGCTCTCCACCCCTGTTCTCCCCCCAGTACTCTCCACTCCCCCAGTGCTCTCCACCCCTGTTCTTCCCCCAGTACTCTCCACTCCCCCCAGTGCTCTCCTCCCCTGTTCTCCCCCCAGTACTCTCCACTCCCCCCAGTGCTCTCCACCCCTGTTCCCTCCGCCCAGTACTCTCCACTCCCCCCAGTGCTCTCCACCCCTGTTCCCCCCAGTACTCTCCACTCCTGTTCTCCCCCCCCAGTACTCTCCACTCCCCCCAGTGCTCTCCATTCCTGTTCTCCCCCCCAGTACTCTCCACTCCCCCCAGTGCTCTCCACCCGTTCTCCACCCAGTACTTTCCACTCCCCCCAGTGCTCTCCACCCCTGTTCTCCCCCCCAGTACTCTCCACTCCCCCCAGTGTTCTCCACTCCTGTTCCCCCCAGTACTCTCCACTCCTGTTCTCCCCCCCTCAGTACTCTCCACTCCCCCCAGTGCTCTCCATCCCTATTCTCCCCCCCAGTACTCTCCACTCCCCCCAGTGCTCTCCACCCTTGTTCCCCCCCAGTACTTTCCACTTCCCCCAGTGCTCTCCACTCCTGTTCTCCCCCAGTACTCTCCACTCCCCCCAGTGCTCTCCACCCCTGTTCCCTCCCCCCAGTACTCTCCACTCCCCCCAGTGCTCTCCACCCATGTCCCCCCAGTACTCTCCACTCCTGTTCTCCCCCCAGTACTCTCCACTCCCCCCAGTGCTCTCCATTCCTGTTCACCCCCCCAGTGCTCTCCACTCCCCCCAGTGCTCTCCATCCCTGTTCTCCCCCCCAGTACTCTCCACTCCCCCCAGTGCTCCCCACCCCTGTTCTCCCCCCCAGTACTCTCCACTCCCCCCTGTGCTCTCCACCCCTGTTCTCCCTCCCCCAGTACTCTCCACTCCCCCCAGTGCTCTCCACCCCAGTTCTCCCCCCCGTACTCTCCACTCCTGTTCTCCCCCCAGTACTCTCCACTCCCCCCAGTGCTCTCCACCTCTGTTCTCCCCCCCAGTACTCTCCACTCCCCCCAGTGCTCTCCACCCCTGTTCTCCCCCCCAGGACTCTCCACTCCAACCAGTGCTCTTCACCCTTGTTCTCCCCTAGTACTCTCCACTCCCCCCAGTGCTCTCCACCCCTATTCCCTCCCCCCAGTACTCTCCACTCCCCCCAGTGCTCTCCACCCCTGTTCCCCCCCAGTACTCTCCACTCCTGTTCTCCCCCCTGTACTCTCCACTTCCCCCAGTGCCCTCCATTCCTGTTCTCCCCCAGTACTCTCCACTCCCCCCAGTGCTCTCCATTCCTGTTCTCCCCCCAGTACTCTCCACTCCCCCCAGTGCTCTCCATCCCTGTTCCCCCCCCCAGTACTCTCCACTCCCCCCAGTGCTCTCCACTCCTGTTCTCCCCCCAGTACTCTCCACTCCCCCCAGTGCTCTCCAACCCTGTTCTCCCCCAGTACTCTCCACTCCCCCCTGTGCTCTCCACCCCTGTTCCCTCCCCCCAGTACTCTCCACTCCCCCCAGTGCTCTCCACCCCTGTTCCCCCCCAGTAACCTCCACTCCTGTTCTCCCCCCCAGTACTCTCCACTCCCCCCAGTGCTCTCCATTCCTGTTCTCCCCCCAGTACTCTCCACTCCCCCAGTGCTCTCCACCCCTGTTCTCCCCCCAGTACTTTCCACTCCCCCCAGTGCTCTCCACCCCTGTTCTCCCCCCAGTACTCTCCACTCCCCCCAGTGCTCTACACCCCTGTCCCCCCAGTACTCTCCACTCCCCCCAGTGCTCTCCACCCCTGTTCTCCCCCCCCAGTACTCTCACTCCTGTTCTCCCCCCCCCAGTACTCTCCACTCCCCCCAGTGCTCTCCACCCCTGTTCTCCCCCCCAGTACTCTCCACTCCCACCAGTGCTCTCCATCCCTGTTCTCCCCCCCAGTACTCTCCACTAACCCCAGTGCTCTCCACCCCTGTTCCCCCCAGTACTCTCCACTCCCCCCAGTGCTCTCCATTCCTGTTCTCCCCCCAGTACTCTCCACTCCCCCCAGTGCTCTCCACCCCTGTTCTCCCCCACTCAGTACTCTCCACGCCCCCAGTACTCTCCACCCCTGTTCTCCCCCCAGTGCTCTCCACTCCCCCCCAGTGCTCTCCACCCCTGTTCTCCCCCCCAGTACTCTCCACTCCCCCCAGTGCTCTCCGCCCCTGTTCCCCCCAGTACTCTCCACTCCCCCCAGTGCTCTCCACCCCTGTCCCCCCCAGTACTCTCCACTCCCCCCACAGCTCTCCACCCCTGTTCCCCCCCAGTGCTCTCCACTCCTGTTCTCCCCCCAGTACTCTCCACTCCCCCCAGTGCTCTCCATTCCTTTTCTCCCCCCCAGTACTCTCCACTCCCCCCAGTGCTCTCCACCCCTGCCCCCCCAGTACTCTCCACTCCCCCCAGTGCTCTCCACCCCTGTTCCCCCCCAGTACTCTCCACTCCTGTTCTCCCCCCCCCAGTTCTCTCCACTCCCCCCAGTGCTCTCCACCCCTGTTCCCTCCCCCCAGTACTCTCCACTCCCCCCAGTGCTCTCCACCCATGTCCCCCCCAGTACTCTCCACTCCTGTTCTCCCCCAGTACTCTCCACTCCCCCCAGTGCTCTCCATTCCTGTTCACCCCCCAGTGCTCTCCACTCCCCCCAGTGCTCTCCATCCCTGTTCTCCCCCCCAGTACTCTCCACTCCCCCCAGTGCTCCCCACCCCTGTTCTCCCCCCAGTACTCTCCACTCACCCCTGTGCTCTCCACCCCTGTTCTCCCTCCCCCAGTACTCTCCACTCCCCCCAGTGCTCTCCACCCCAGTTCTCCCCCCCGTACTCTCCACTCCTGTTCTCCCCCCAGTACTCTCCACTCCCCCCAGTGCTCTCCACCTCTGTTCTCCCCCCAGTACTCTCCACTCCCCCCAGTGCTCTCCACCCCTGTTCTCCCCCCCAGGACTCTCCACTCCAACCAGTGCTCTTCACCCCTGTTCTCCCCTAGTACTCTCCACTCCCCCCAGTGCTCTCCACCCCTGTTCCCTCCCCCCAGTACTCTCCACTCCCCCCAGGGCTCTCCACCCCTGTTCCCCCCCAGTACTCTCCACTCCTGTTCTCCCCCCAGTACTCTCCACTTCCCCCAGTGCCCTCCATTCCTGTTCTCCCCCCCAGTACTCTCCACTCCCCCAGTGCTCTCCATTCCTGTTCTCCCCCCCAGTACTCTCCACTCCCCCCAGTGCTCTCCATCCCTGTTCTCCCCCCCCAGTACTCTCCACTCCCCCCAGTGCTCTCCACTCCTGTTCTCCCCCCCAGTACTCTCCACTCCCCCCAGTGCTCTCCAACCCTGTTCCCCCCCCCCAGTACTCTCCACTCCCCCCAGTGCTCTCCACCCCTGTTCTCCCCCAGTACTCTCCACTCCCCCCTGTGCTCTCCACCCCCGTTCCCTCCCCCCAGTACTCTCCACTCCCCCCAGTGCTCTCCACCCTTGTCCCCCCCCCAGTACTCTCCACTCCTGTTCTCCCCCCAGTACTCTCCACTCCCCCCAGTGCTCTCCATTCCTGTTCTCCCCCCAGTACTCTCCACTCCCCCCAGTGCTCTCCACCCCTGTTCTCCCCCCAGTACTTTCCACTCCCCCCAGTGCTCTCCACTCCTGTTCTCCCCCCAGTACTCTCCACTCCCCCCAGTGCTCTACACCCCTGTCCCCCCAGTACTCTCCACTCCCCCCACCGCTCTCCACCCCTGTTCCCCCCCAGTGCTCTCCACTCCTGTACTCCCCCAGTACTCTCCACTCCCCCCAGTGCTCTCCATTCCTTTTCTCCCCCCAGTACTCTCCACTCCCCCCAGTGCTCTCCACCCCTGCCCCCCCAGTACTCTCCACTCCCCCCAGTGCTCTCCACCCCTGTTCCCCCCCAGTACTCTCCACTCCTGTTCTCCCCCCCCAGTTCTCTCCACTCCCCCCAGTGCTCTCCACCCCTGTTCCCTCCCCCCAGTACTCTCCACTCCCCCCAGTGCTTTCCACCCATGTCCCCCCCCAGTACTCTCCACTCCTGTTCTCCCCCAGTACTCTTCACTCCCCCCAGTGCTCTCCATTCCTGTTCACCCCCCCCAGTGCTCTCCACTCCCCCCAGTGCTCTCCATCCCTGTTCTCCCCCCCAGTACTGTCCACTCCCCCCAGTGCTCCCCACCCCTGTTCTCCCCCCCAGTACTCTCCACTCCCCCCTGTGCTCTCCACCCCTGTTCTCCCTCCCCCGTACTCTCCACTCCTGTTCTCCCCCAGTACTCTCCACTCCCCCAGTGCTCTCCACCTCTGTTCTCCCCCCCAGTACTCTCCACTCCCCCCAGTGCTCTCCACCCCTGTTCTCCCCCCCAGGACTCTCCACTCCAACCAGTGCTCTTCACCCCTGTTCTCCCCTAGTACTCTCCACTCCCCCCAGTGCTCTCCACCCCTGTTCCCCCCAGTACTCTCCACTCCCCCACCGCTCTCCACCCCTGTTCCCCCCCAGTACTCTCCACTCCTGTTCTCCCCCCAGT
Organism: Rana muscosa; assembly: GCA_029206835.1. Taxonomy (NCBI): domain Eukaryota; kingdom Metazoa; phylum Chordata; class Amphibia; order Anura; family Ranidae; genus Rana; species Rana muscosa. Next base: position 184,213,751 of record CM055128.1, read on the forward strand.
ACTCTCCACTTCCCCCAGTGCCCTCCATTCCTGTTCTCCCCCCCAGTACTCTCCACTCCCCCCAGTGCTCTCCATTCCTGTTCTCCCCCCAGTACTCTCCACCCCCACAGTGCTCTCCATCCCTGTTCTCCCCCCCCCCCAGTACTCTCCACTCCCCCCAGTGCTCTCCACTCCTGTTCTCCCCCCCAGTACTCTCCACTCCCCCCAGTGCTCTCCAACCCTGTTCCCCCCCCCAGTACTCTCCACTCCCCCCAGTGCTCTCCACCCCTGTTCTCCCCCAGTACTCTCCACTCCCCCCTGTGCTCTCCACCCCTGTTCCCTCCCCCCAGTACTCTCCACTCCCCCCAGTGCTCTCCACCCCTGTTCCCCCCCCAGTACTCTCCACTCCTGTTCTCCCCCCAGTACTCTCCACTCCCCCCAGTGCTCTCCATTCCTGTTCTCCCCCCAGTACTCTCCACTCCCCCCAGTGCTCTCCACCCCTGTTCTCCCCCCAGTACTTTCCACTCCCCCCAGTGCTCTCCACCACTGTTCTACCCCCAGTACTCTCCACTCCCCCCAGTGCTCTACACCCCTGTCCCCCCAGTACTCTCCACTCCCCCCAGTGCTCTCCACCCCTGTTCTCCCCCCAGTACTCTCACTCCTGTTCTCCCCCCCAGTACTCTCCACTCCCCCCAGTGCTCTCCACCCCTGTTCTCCCCCCCAGTACTCTCCACTCCCACCAGTGCTCTCCATCCCTGTTCTCCCCCCCCAATACTCTCCACTCCCCCAAGTGCTCTCCACCCCTGTTCCCCCCAGTACTCTCCACTCCCCCCAGTGCTCTCCATTCCTGTTCTCCCCCCAGTACTCTCCACTCCCCCCAGTGCTCTCCACCCCTGTTCTCCCCCACTCAGTACTCTCCACTCCCCCAGTACTCTCCACCCCTGTTCTCCCCCCCAGTGCTCTCCACTCCCCCCCAGTGCTCTCCACCCCTGTTCTCCCCCCCAGTACTCTCCACTCCCCCCAGTGCTCTCCGCCCCTGTTCCCCCCAGTACTCTCCACTCCCCCCAGTGCTCTCCACCCCTGTCCCCCCCCAGTACTCTCCACTCCCCCCCACCGCTCTCCACCCCTGTTCCCCCCCCAGTGCTCTCCACTCCTGTTCTCCCCCCAGTACTCTCCACTCCCCCCAGTGCTCTCCACCCCTGCCCCCCCAGTACTCTCCACTCCCCCCAGTGCTCTCCACCCCTGTTCCCCCCCAGTACTCTCCACTCCTGTTCTCCCCCCCCCCCGTTCTCTCCACTCCCCCCAGTGCTCTCCACCCCTGTTCTCCCCCCCAGTACTCTCCACTCCCCCCAGTGCTCTCCACCCCTGTTCTCCCCCAGTACTCTCCACTCCCCCCTGTGCTCTCCACCCCTGTTCCCTCCCCCCAGTACTCTCCACTCCCCCCAGTGCTCTCCACCCCTGTTCCCCCCCAGTACTCTCCACTCCTGTTCTCCCCCCAGTACTCTCCACTCCCCCCAGTGCTCTCCATTCCTGTTCTCCCCCCAGTACTCTCCACTCCCCCCAGTGCTCTCCACCCCTGTTCTCCCCCCAGTACTTTCCACTCCCCCCAGTGCTTTCCACCACTGTTCTCCCCCCAGTACTCTCCACTCCCCCCAGTGCTCTACACCCCTGTCCCCCCAGTACTCTCCACTCCCCCCAGTGCTCTCCACCCCTGTTCTCCCCCCTAGTACTCTCACTCCTGTTCTCCCCCCCAGTACTCTCCACTCCCCCCAGTGCTCTCCACCCCTGTTCTCCCCCCCAGTACTCTCCACTCCCACCAGTGCTCTCCATCCCTGTTCTCCCCCCAGTACTCTCCACTCCCCCCAGTGCTCTCCACCCCTGTTCCCCCCAGTACTCTCCACTCCCCCCAGTGCTCTCCATTCCTGTTCTCCCCCCAGTGCTCTCCACTCCCCCCAGTGCTCTCCACCCCTGTTCTCCCCCACTCAGTACTCTCCACTCCCCCAGTACTCTCCACCCCTGTTCTCCCCCCCAGTGCTCTCCACTCCCCCCCAGTGCTCTCCACCCCTGTTCTCCCCCCAGTACTCTCCACTCCCCCCAGTGCTCTCCGCCCCTGTTCCCCCCAGTACTCTCCACTCCCCCCAGTGCTCTCCACCCCTGTCCCCCCCCCCAGTACTCTCCACTCCCCCCACCGCTCTCCACCCCTGTTTCCCCCCCCAGTGCTCTCCACTCCTGTTCTCCCCCCAGTACTCTCCACTCCCCCCAGTGCTCTCCACCCCTGCCCCCCCAGTACTCTCCACTCCCCCCAGTGCTCTCCACCCCTGTTCCCCCCAGTACTCTCCACTCCTGTTCTCCCCCCCCAGTTCTCTCCACTCCCCCCAGTGCTCTCCACCCCTGTTCTCCCCCCAGTACTCTCCACTCCCCCTAGTGCTCTCCACCCCTGTTCTCCCCCCCAGGACTCTCCACTCCCCCCAGTGCTCGCCACCCCCTGTTCCCCCCAGTACTCTCCACTCCCCCCAGTGCTCTCCACCCCTGTTCTCCCCCCAGTACTCTCCACTCCCCCAGTGCTCTCCACCCCTGTTCTCCCCCCCAGTACTCTCCACTCCCCCCCAGTGCTCTCCACCCCTGTTCTCCCCCCCGTACTCTCCACTCCCCCCAGTGCTCTCCACCCCTGTTCTCCCCACCAGTGCTCTCCACTCCCCCCAGTGCTCTCCACTCCTGTTCTCCCCTCCCCAGTACTCTCCACTCCCCCCAGTGCTCTCCACCCCTGTTCTCCCCCACCAGTACTCTCCACTCCTCCCAGTGCTCTCCACCCCTCTTCTCCCCCCAGTACTTACTACTCCCCCCCAGTGCTCCCACCCCTGTTTTTTCTCCCCCCCAGTGCTCCCCAGCTCTCCCCATCACTCCCCAGCCCCCACCCCAGTGCTCTCCGCCCCCCACAGTGCTCCCCAGCCCCCCCCACCCCTGTTCTTTCTGACCCCCCTGTGCTCTCAAGCTCCACCCATCGCTCTCCAGCCCCCTGTGCTCTCCACCCCTGTTCTTTTTTGCTCCCCCTCCAGTGCTTTCAAGCTCCCCCCAGTACTCTCCGCTCCCTCTGCATTTTGCCCCCACCCATGTGCTCTCCAGTACTCTCCACTCCCCCCAGTGCTCTCCAGCAATGTTCTCCTCCCCCCAGTACTCTCCACTCCCCCCAGTGCTCTCCACCCCTGTTCTCCCCCCCAGTACTCTCCACTCCCCCCAGTGCTCTCCACCCCTGTTCCCCCCCAGTACTCTCCACTCCCCCCAGTGCTCTCCACCCCTGTTCCCCCCAGTACTCTCCACTCCCCCCAGTGCTCTCCACCCCTGTTCTCCCCCCAGTACTCTCCACTCCCCCCCAGTGCTCTCCACCCCTGTTCTCCCCCCGGACTCTCCACTCCCCCCAGTGCTCTCCACCCCTGTTCTCCCCCCAGTACTCTCCACTCCCCCAGTGCTCTCCACCCCTGTTCTCCCCCCCAGTACTCTCCACTCCCCCCAGTGCTCTCCACCCCTGTTCTCCCCCCCCCCAGTACTCTCCACTCCCCCCCAGTGCTCCCACCCCTGTTTTTTCTCCCCCCCAGTGCTCTCCAGCTCTCCTCATCACTCCCCAGCCCCCACCCCAGTGCTCTCCGCCCCCCACAGTACTCCCCAGCCCCCCCACCCCTGTTCTTTCTGGCCCTCCCTGTGCTCTCAAGCTCCACCCATCGCTCTCCAGCCACCTGTGCTCTCCACCCCTGTTCTTTTTGGCTCCCCCTCCAGTGCTTTCAAGCTCCCCCCAGTACTCTCCGCTCCCTCTGCATTTTGCCCCCCAGTGCTCTCCCCCTCTCCAAACACCGCCAGTGCTCTCCGCCCCCCATAGTGCTCTCCAGCACCCCGTGCTCCCCACCCCTGTTCTTTCTCCCCCCCAGTGCTCTCCAGCTCTCCCCATCACTCTCCAGCCCCCACCCCAGTGCTCTCCATCACCCCGTGCTCCCCACCCTTGTTCTTTTTGCCCCACCCATGTGCTCTCCAACCCCGCCAGTGCTCTCCGCCCCCCATAGTGCTCTCCAGCCCCCCGTGCTCCCCACCCCTGTTCTTTTTGCCCCCACCCATGTGCTCTCCAACCCAGCCAGTGCTCTCCGCCCCCCATAGTGCTCTCCAGCCCCCCGTACTTTCCACCCCTGTTTTTTCTGGCCCCCACTGGTGCTCTCAAGCTCCCCCCATTGCTCTCCACCCCCCAGTGCTCTCCACTCCCCCCTGCTGTTAGTAACGCCCAGTGCTCTCCACCCCTGTTCTTTCTCCCCCCCAGTGCTCTTTACCTCCCACACTCTTAGCCCCCTCAGTGCTCTCCAGCCCACCCTCTCAGCCCCCCGTGCTCTCCACCCCTGTTCTTTTTGGCCCCCCCAGTGCTCTCAAGCCCCCCCCAGCGCTCTCCGCTCCCCACCCCTGTGATCTCCACTCCCCCTGCTCTTTGCCCCCACCCATGTGCTCTCCAACCCCGCCAGTGCTCTCCGCTCCCCCTTCTCTCCAGCTCCCCCCCAGTGCTCTCACTTCCCCAGGACCAGAGGACAGGCTGACTGGGGCCGGAAAATAAGGACAGCTGAAGGTGCAGGTGGCCAGGGACCACTCCATCTCACAGCAAACAGATCCTCTGGAAGGAGCACTGTCCCCATCCAAAACGAGAACAGACCCTGCCTGCTGATGGCGATCATGGATATCCTGCTGGCATGGAAGGTACCGTACCGAGCATCAACAACACACCTTCCCACAGACAGGGACTGCAGACTGGGACATGGGGCATAGGAGAGACTGCATTCACAGGCACAGTAAAGCTGCATTTGATGAGCACAGTGAGGCTGCAATGATGGGCACAGTAAAGCTGCATTTGATGGGCACAGTAAAGCTGCATTTGATGGGCACAGTAAAGCTGCATTTGATGAGCACAGTAAAGCTGCATTTGATGGGCACAGTAAAGCTGCATTTGATGAGCACAGTAAAGCTGCATTTTATGAGCACAGTGAGGCTGCATTGATGGGCACAGTGAGGCTGCAATGGTGGGCACAGTGAGGCTCCAATGGTGGGCACAGTGTGGCTCCAATGGTGGGCACAGTGTGGCTGCATTGATGGGCACAGGGAGGCTGCATTGATGGGCACAGTGAGGCTGCATTGATGGGCACAGTGAGGCTGCATTGATGGGCACAGTGAGGCTGCATTTGATGGGCACTGATGAGGATGCATTTGATGGGTACTGGTGGGGCTGCATTGAGCTCTTGTATCATGTCTGCAGCCTCTGACCATCTCCTGTATCATGTCTGTAGTCTCTGAGGGAGTCTGGAGAGGAGTCAAGAGTGGGAGCACCGCTGGGATGGGGGTCATGGGAGAAGTCAGATGTGTGTGGACTGTGGAGAGGAGACTATATTGGATAAAACCAGAGCCACCGAGCTGGAGCCGACTGACTGAGCCCTGCACGGTGTACCTGAGAGGAGGTCAGTGACAGCACCACTAGGCCAGTCTGAGGGGGGTCACTGATGTAAGGGGGGGAGTGAATACGATAATTTAAGGGGGCATTGATATAAAGGTTTCCCCCCTATATCAGTAACCCACCCCCCCCCCCCTTACCTTATTGTATTATTTCTGCGGAAGGTGGTCCCCTCCCCCACGTTCTGAGTTCCTGGGGCCCCCCTTGATGATTGACCACTTTTACCACTTTTAACTGGAATTTGCGTTTTATATATATAAAGCCCTATGTGCTTTCATATCTGTCTTATCTATATATAATACACTCTTCAAATGTGCTTTAAAATGTATGGTTTTCCCTTTCATGAACAAGAAAATAATGACGTTATGCTGTTACGCTGGTATAATAATGCTGTGGGGCTGGTATGAATTTTTTTCCAGGGCTGGATTTTATTCCCAGTCAGGCCCTGGTCCCCCAGCTGCAGCTCCGAAAACGGACCCGCCATCCTGCCCAAACTCACTTCTTTCTGCAGTTTACCAGAAACCACATCCGGATGCTCATACGCTGAACGTAGGTTAGCTGCAAAAGGGGGAATCGTAGTCAATTCATTAGGAATCAGGAACCCCTTCTTAAAGCCCAACCACAGTGCACGTGCCGCCCCCGATTCGGATACCTACTTAGATAGGGCGCCATTTTTTCCACTCTCACCGGTGTCCTCCCTCTTTCCAGCGTCGTTCAGATTTTTTCCTTTTTTGAAACACTTGGACAATGGATGGGCCCCCCCACAGCCGGAACACTCGTGTCGGAAACAACAGGAGCCCCCGAACTTACACGTGCCCTCGTTGAATTACCAGCAGAACCTTTTTCGCTTTCTGGCCGACAGCGAAGAGGCTCGGGCACCCCCGCCCCAACCATGAAAGGGCTGCAAACCGGCCCTGGCCTGCGTCATGAGCCTCATCGACAAGCCAATATCTTTCTGATCCCATCACAAGGATGGCCTCCCCGCCTTCCGTTGCCTGAACTGCTCATCATAGCGCAGCCACGCCACCTCTCCATACACCTTCTGAGCCTCGCTAATGGAGTCAATATAGCAGAATAACCCCGAACAATTCTCAGGAGCCTTTTCCCCAATAACTCTAGCCAATATGTAGAACACCTGCTCCCAATTGGCAAACGTCCAAGGGTTGAGGCGATACCGCCGCTTCTCCTCTTCCACCTTCTTGCTCTCTTCCGGCTTAACCTTATCCAAATTAAACTTCTCGAGCGGCAGCACCGAGAAGATCTCCACATAGTCTCCCTTCCAAAACTGCTCCCTCACTTCTGGCTTCAAGTGGGAACCCAGGGGCCCCTCATAGCAGACGTAGACCTCACATCGTGCCGCGTCCGCCAAACGAACCCCGTCCGCCGTCATCCCTGCCGCGGGACCCCCACCCGTACTCACCTGAGAAGCTCCAGCCACCATCGGGGGAACGATACTCGACCGTGCCCTCACTTGGGATGCCTGCACAGGGGGAGAGAACAACCCAGAGGTACCCGTACACACCTGAGAAGCATCAGCCACAGGAAGAACTACGCCCACACCTGCTACCCCAGTAGAAGTAACCATCACAGGAGCAGAAACAGCCCCGGGAGCCCGGCAGGGACGGAGCACCCACCTGCCCACCACCCCCCACCAGTCAAGCCGTCACCGGCGGCACCGCGGCAGCCAGGGGAACCGCCACAGTTCCCCCACTTGCCATGTCCCTACACCCCTGTAACAGAGACGCCACCAGCTGCTGCAGAAAAACCGCACCAGCACCAGGGACCCCACCCCCCCACACCAAACCAACACCAGCCGGCACCAACTGCGCTGACACGGAACCACCCGCCACTGTATACCCAGACATTGCTGCAAGGGGGAGGGGGGAGGAGGTGACAGACAAAACGGGAACAGAAGCAGAAACAGTGAAAGGAAAAGAAGGTGACTTACCCGGCTGCCCAGGGGAAACCGACCAACCAGCCGCCACACCGGATCCGCACTGAAGCCCCGACGGGCCCACCACTGCTCCAGGACCTTCCGAGTCCGTGTCCGATAGTTCTCCCTCAGAACTCTGGTCCCCCTGATTGACAGGGGACGCTGTAGCCACCGACTGTGCTGGGGGGCCACCGGCCGCGACATCACCCGGAGCCCGTCCGTCCGCCGTCTCTCGACCGCCATCCTCCCACGCAGGGCCCTCTGCTTACCAGCAGATGCCGCACTGTAGCCATTGCCGTCGCCTGCGTCCAGACCTCTGCTTCTTCCCGAAATGACCACGGCCGCCCTAGAGGAGGGGCCCATGGCCACTCTGGCAGGTCTCCCAAGCCGGGTGGCGCCCTGCCGGGCGGAAGGTCCGGCACGTGCCACCGCATGGTCCCATTCCACCGCTGCAGGCCTGAGGGGAAGGAGACATCACCTTCCTGGCCAGGTCCTGCCTAGTCTGGGGATTCCTCCCAGTGTCCCCTGCAGACGCAGGGCGCTTAGCACTGGGACCCTGAGGGTCCGTGATCGGGCTCCCTAATTGGCGGCACACCCTGGATGCGACCTCCGGACTATAGCGCACCGGAGGCCACGACCTCCACGCGCGCTGTGGTGAAGGGGGGCAGGGGGGGTCAGCCGACCTACCTTCCCCTGTCCCCGACAGCATCTCAGCAAGCTGCTCAGAGAACCACTGTGGCCCATGCTCGAGGGCTTCAGAGCGCAACCTCTCAAGCAGGCCGTCCAGGATCTCCATAGCAGGGGGGAAATCCCACAGAAATTGTGCACTGTGTGTTCCTCTCCTGCTTTCCGTGCTAGAATGCAAGGCTCCGCCCCCCCTGTAAGATATATGGACACAGCATGGTGACCTAAACCCCACCCCCTGCGCTAGAATAATACTGCACCCAGCCCTACATCACTTCCTGGTGCACCATAACACAGCCTCCCCCCAGTCATGCAGCCCTGCATTGAGGTTCCCTTTAGCTCCGGGACTTTCTTTCTCACGCAGCCGTCATTGGAACTTGGTAAAGGATCAATGGCGTTTCTACGTCTCCATGAAAAAATCTAGGAAAAGTATGACTTATGTATCCTCAAACAGCAGCTCCTTCCTGTTGCTTTCTGGCCTCAGCAAGAATCATGTCCCTGTCACAGAATTTTAAGAAGCACACCAGGAGGGGTCTAATGGGTGCGCCGAAAGGGCGATTGCCAGTGGGATCCCTGGGTGCACTCTCCACATCATAAGTAATAGGCATATCCAGCATATCAAGCAGCTGTTTAACCACTTAAGCCCCGCCGCATGAGTATATATGTCCTCTTTTTTAAGAGGGATATCTCGGTAACGGCAGCAGCTGCTGCCACAACCGAGGTATCCATCTCTTCAGGTGGCGGCCCTGTAAACGATAATGGTGGTCTCTGCGGCGGATTCACCGCGAGATCACCGTTATCAGCGGCGGGAGAGGGCCCCCCCCTCCCGCCGTTCTCCCGCATCCTCCCCCGCTTACCGGAGCCGTCGGGAGCGGCGGAGGCGATTGGGTCCTTCTCGTGGCTGGGTATTGATACGAGTGAGGGCAAGATGGCCCCCACCCGTCTCTATACCATAGCAGGGCTTGGTATGGAGATGCCAATTTTGAAGCGTGACATGTTGGGTATCAATTTACTCGGCGTAACATTATCTTTCACAATATAAAAAAAATTGGGCTAACTTTACTGTTGTCTTAATTTTTTATTCAAAAAAGTGATTTAAAAAAAAAAAAAGTGCGCTTGTAAGATCGCTGCGCAAATACGGTGTGACAAAAAGTATTGCAATGACCGCCATTTTATTCTCTAGGGTGTTAGAAAAAAAATTTATAATGTTTGGGGGTTCTAAGTAATTTTCTAGCAAAAAAACGTGTTTTTAATTTGTAAACACAGAGTCTGAAAAACAGGCTCGGGGCTTAAGTGGTTAAAGAAGGACTCTGCAAAGATGGCAGGACACAAGCCTTCTGCCCCCTCCGGCAAACCTACCACCCTGATGTTGTTCCACCTGTCATAGAAATTTGGCTGTATGCAGAGCACACAGCCAGATATCGTGTCTCTAATAGTAACACATTGGGGCTGATTTACGAAACGTTTGCGCCATGAGTATTGGCGCATCTGCGTGCGCAATGGCTGTTTTGGTATTTACAAAACATTAGCGCCTGTAGCGCAGCCCTATTTCCCATTTACTATAGTGTTGTCGGCGGCCGGAGGAGGCGCTCAGTGCGCCACTATGGACCTGGTGCACGGCATGTTAAACACTAAATATAAAGAAGCTGGAAGTGAGAATATAATGGGGGTGATGTGGGGTGATGTGAGGAAGTGTAGGGACACCTGCCCAAATAACTAATATGCCCAAAATAGTGTGAGAAAGTAACTTTTTCAAAACCAGCCCGCTGCGCCGGCAAGTACGATTCGAGCTGCGGGAGGTTTTTTTGAGCTCAGCGCGGGAATTTCAATGGTTCAAACGCGCCAAGACACTGCGCCGGCAAAATCTTAGTAAATGTCAAGTCACGTAAACTAATTTGCATAAGTTGAACAGGCGCAGCTCTGAACTTCCCAGTGCGCCTGCAAAATGTCATTTCTAAAGGAAAAAAAAGGCATTTAAAAGTAGCCGCGGCTATTAATGACTTGTCGGCTCCCGGCAATATAGAGAAAAGTCATTGAAAGTCTTTGCTAACCAAAAAAAAAAAAAACGTGAGGTCTGGAATGGATATTAAGGGGAACCCCGCTGCAAATTTTTTAAAAAAATGGTTCCCCCAAATATCCATACCAGGCCCTTCAGACACAGGTGGGGGGGCCGGGATCTGGGGGTCCCCTTTGTTAAAGTGGTCTTCCAGATTCCGATAAGCCCCCCGCCCGCAGACCCCACAACCACCGGGCAAGGGTTGTGGGGATGAGGCCCTTGTCCCCATCAACATGTGGCCTGGTACATGTGGCCTGGTACGGTCAGGTTATGTGCTCGGATAAGGGTCTGGTGTGGATTTTTGGGGGGACTCCACGCCATTTTTTTTTTAAATTTGGGGTGGAGTTCCCCTTAAAATCCATGCCAGATCTGAAGGGCCTGGTATGGATATTTGGGGGGAACCACACGTAATTTTTTTTTAAAAATTGCAGCGGGGTTCCCCTTAATATCCATTCCAGACCTGAAGGGCCTGGTAATGGAATTTGGGGGACCCCCACGCTTTTGTTTTTTGTGTAATCAAAGACTTTCAATGACTTTTATCTGTATTGACGGGAACCAGCAATTCATTACAGCCGCAAGGACTTTTAAATGACTATTATTTTACTTTAGAAATGTAATTTTGCTCTCCAACTGTTATAAACATGGAAAACATGTGCTACTTTACAGGCATACTATAGACACCCCCCGGGTATGATATTTAGGGCCAGTTCACACCGGATGCAGTGCAGTGCGTTTTTTTGGTGCATGAAAAACGCAAAGAAAGTTGATCACATTAATGCCAATGGCATAGTTCACACCACTGCAGTCCGTTCCAGTGCGTTTCAGAAAGCAAAAAAAAAATTGGTCATGCTGCATTTTTTAGGTACAAAACTGTACTGGACCCCAGTAAAACACATCAAAAACGCAACAGAACGTACCAAAAATGCACTGGAATGCACCGGAACGCACCTAAATGCACCAAAGACGCACTGCAACACACTTGTCCTAAGTGAAAAGAGGGGGAAAAAACACTGGACTGCATCAAAAACGCATCAAAAATGCACTGGAATGTGTCAAAAACGCGCATGCAGAAAAGCACCTGGAACACACCAAGGCTGCGTTTCTATGGTGTGAACTAGGGCCAGTTCACACCATAGAAACGCAATCCGGATGCGTTCCAGGGGCTTTTCTGCATGCACGTTTTTCATGCGTTCCAGTGCATTTTTGGTACGTTTTTGATGCAGTTCAGTGCTTTTTTTTCACCCCTCTTTTTTATTAACCATAGATAAGGACAAGTGTGTTCCAGTGCGTTTTTGGTGCATTTAGGTGTGTTCCGGTGCGTTCCAGTGCGTTTATGATGCGTTTTGCTGCGTTCCAGTACAGTCCAGTACAGGTAAAATGCAGCATGTTCTACTTTTTTGGTGGAACTGGAACGCAGTGGAACAAACACTGCCATTTAGAACCAAATAACCATCTTTCCATGCATTTTGGATGCTTAAAAAACGCAATGCACTGCATGTGGTGTGAAATGGCCCTTAAGCAATTTGGCATATTTAAAGGCACTTCTCCTTGTTTTGTTTTTGTTGTTTTCCAAATTGGTGACATTGATATATGTCCCTTAGGGTGGGACCTGGGCCCCCATTTTAAGGCCAATAGCTAGAAGATAAGCCAGCCAAGTGGGGATTAGCAAAATTAACAAGTCAGTTCCCATAGACTGCAATGGTATTTGTTGGTGGGGGGGGGGGTGATTGTCCCATCTCTAATTTTGTAGCATGCTGGATGATGTGCTTAATTTTGGACGGGGGGGGGCGTTATTTTTTGCAAGCTGCATTGGTGTTGTTCTGCACATGCCCAGCCAGTTAGTTTTTTTTTTTGCGTGCTTTTTGTGTGTGAACAGCACCTGGATATTTCTGGGCATGCTCACTCAGAGAGTGTTTTTATGGGTTAGTAATTGAAGGACATCCTTAACAGGTGTGCCCACATTGGATTTCAGTCTCTACATTGAGTGAACTTGCATTTTCCTGACTGGTGATGAGCCGAACACCCCCGGGTTCGGTTCGCACCAGAACCCGCGAACGGACCGAAAGTTCGCGCGAACATTAGAACCCTATTTAATACAATGGATGCGAACGTTCGGATTCTAAAGTGCTAATTATAACGACTATTATCCATGTTATTGTCCGAAACAGAGTTTGGGAACCCGGGTTCTGCACCAGGGGACATGTATCAATGCAAAAAGAAGTTTTAAAAACGGACGTTTTCCGGGAGCAGTCATTTTAATGATGCATAAAGTGAAAAAAAAAAGTCAAATATTCCTTAAAATATTGTACCTGGGGGTGTCTAAAGTATGCCTGTGAAGTGCCACGTGTTTCCCGTGTTTAGAACTGTCCCTGCACAAAATAACATTTCTAAAGGAAAAAAAGCCATTTAAAACTGCTTGCGGCTTTAATGCAATGTCTGGTCCCGGTAATATGGATGAAAATCTTTAGGAAAAATGGCATAGCTACCCCATCAACCCCCCCCCCCTACCCCAGCCCATTACCAGCCCCTTTGGGTCTTGTATGGATATTAAGGGGAACCCCGCACACAAAATAAAAAAGCCCCTATATACTCTGAACAGCCGTATACAGGCGGTGCATTCAAGACAGTGACTGTAGGTTTGTTCTTATGTAGAATCTGTTTGTAATTTTGAACAGCTGCATTGTTTAAGTGTAGCTCCATGCCAAATTCCTTTTTTTTAGCTTTTTGGAAAACATAGGGAACGGTTATCACCCCTGTCACATTTTTTTTGCTGTCTGTGCCCCTGTTCAGAACATTTCACCTCACTTTGCGTCCCAATGACAACTGTTTTTGAAATGTGGTGTTTGTATTGAAACAAGGATTGGTGATAAAGCATCAGTAGAGAGGAGACACCTTTCTCCCATATTAATTCTTACAGGAGAGAATTTTCCTTCCAAGGGGTAGATTTCCTCTCACTTCCTGTTGTCTTCTTCCGTTTGCAAGTAGTAGTAGTTTGTAAGTTGGATGTTTGAAAGTAGGGACCTTCCGTATATACTCTGCAGAAATTGGCCCCTTAGGTGTTGGTGTTGGCACAACACTGAAAGCACTCACAGTTATTCTTGGTGGGTGCTGGAACGCCCTGCTGTCAAGTATAATATCAGGAATTGTAATAACATATAATTGTTGATCAGTGGTAGTAAAAATTGGGCCTTTGATGGTGGTGCTGGTGCCACAACACTGTAAGGCCTGACAGTTACTCTTGGTGGGCGCAGCAATGGTCCCTGCTGTGAATTATTAGATCAATAATTATAATTGCATGCCCCTGTTGAACAGGGGCTGAAAAACTGGGCCTTTGGTGGTGGTGGTGGTGGTGATGGTGTTGCTGGTGCCACAACACTGTAAGGCCTGACAGTTACTCTTGGTGGGCGCAGCAATGGGCCCTGCTGTGAATTATTAGATCAATAATTATAATTGCATGCCCCTGTTGAACAGGGGCTGAAAAATTGGGCCTTAGGCACTGGTGGCACAACACTGCAACCCCTCACAGATACTGTACTTGGAGCACAGCAATGAGGCCTGTTGCAAAGTATTGCATCAAAAATTTTAATTACACGCCCCTGTTAAACAGGGGCTGAAAAATTGGGCCTTAGCCACTGGTGGCGTCACCCATAAACCAAAATGATCTTCCAAGCTATCATCGTTAATCGTATCATTGAGGAGGAGGAGGAGGATAGCCAGACAACATAACAGCACAGGCACTCAGCATCAGCATCAGTCTTGAAGGGATGTGACATTTTAAAATCAATTAGTCTGTTATATCAGCATCTGGTGTGTGGTAGCTGGTGGTGATCCAAGACTGGTTCATCTTGATGAAAGTCAGTCGATCAACCGAGTCGGTGGACAGGCGCACCCTGTGATCCGTGACAAATCCTCCAGCAGCACTGAATGTGCGTTCTGAAAGAACGCTGGATGCAGGACAGGCCAGTAGCTCAATTGCATACTGTGCAAGCTCTGGCCAGTGATCCATCCTCAAGACCCAGTAAGCCAGAGGATTTTCGGTGGGGAAGGTGTCCAAGTCTGACCTTGCCCCTAGGTATTCCTGCACCATGTATATCAGACGCTGGCGATGGTTGCTGGAACCGATCATACTTTGGGGCTGCGGACTAAAGAATTGTCTGAACGCATCGGTCAGACGGCCACCTTCCCCACCGCTCCTTCTTTGACTGCCTGAAGCCTCAGCAACTCGTTGTCCAGGACCAGGAGTTTGTAACCTCCCAGTCTCTGGGAACGCGTTGCACAGACCTTTCTGCAAGGCCTCCCGGAGTTGTCTCATCCTCTGCTCCCTCTGCGACGGTACGATAAGGTCCGCAACCTTACCCTTGTACCGTGGATCAAGGAGAGTGGCCAGCCAGTAATGGTCCCTCTCCTTGATCCGAAGAATACGAGGATCCTTCCGCAGACTTTGCAGGATCAGGGAGGCCATGCAGCGTAGGTTAGCTGAGGCATTCAGTCCGGAGTCCTCTGGGTCACTAAGGACGACATGATCCGCAGCCACCTCCTCCCAGCCACGTACAAGTCCACTGGTTTCTTGGGACTGTAAATCATCCCTAAAAGACTGCTGCTGATGATGCTGAGTGCCAGCCTCCACCTCCATGCTGACACAATCCTCCTCCTCCTCCTCCTCCTCCTCCTTCTCTTCCTGTGCGATGGGTGGGACAGAAGGAACACTGTCTGGGTAAAGGGGGCCTTGAGAGGCAAGGAAGTCCTCCTCTTCCTGCCTCTGTTCTGCCTCAAGTGCCCTGTCCATTATTCCACGCAGCGTGTGCTCCAACAGGTGGACAAGAGGTACAGTGTCACTGATGCATGCACTGTCACTGCTCACCATCCTCGTGGCCTCCTCAAATGGTGCCAGGACAGTGCATGCATCCCTGATCATGCCCCACTGGCGTGGTGAAAAAAACCCGAGCTCCCCTGACCCTGTCCTGGTGCCGTAGTCGCACAGCTATTCATTGATGGCCCTCTGCTGCATGTGCAGCCGCTGCAGCATGGCCAACGTTGAGTTCCACCTGGTGGGCATGTCACATATAAGGCGGTTCTTGGGCAGGTTCAACTCCTTTTGAAGCTCAGCCAGGGGAGCACTGGCATTATAAGATCTGCGGAAATGCACACAGACTTTCCTGGCCTGCCTCAGGACATCCTGTAAGCCCGGGTACCTGCCCAAGAACCGCTGCACCACCAGGTAAAAGGACGTGAGCCATACAGGGCACATGGGTCAGTTGTCCCTGTCGGAGGGCGGAGAGGAGGTTGGTGCCATTGTCACAAACCACCATTCCTGGCTTAAGCTGGCGTGGCGTCAACCACCTCTCGGCCTGCCCCTGCAGAGCAGACAGGACCTCTGCCCCAGTGTGGCTTCTGTCCCCCAAACACACCAGCGCAAGCACGGCATGGCATCTTTTTGCCTGCGTACTTGCGTAGCCCCTTGAACGCCTACGGAGCACCGCTGGTTCCGAGGACAAACCACAGGAAGAGGCCATGGAGGAAGAAGAAGAGGAGGGGGTGGAGGAGAGAGGTGTGTCACAACCAGTAGTAGCATTTTGGAGGCGTGGGGGTGGAACAACCTCCAACACTACTGCACCTTGTCCTGCATCCTTCCCAGCTGCCAAAAGAGTGACCCAATGGGCCGTGAAAGAAAGGTAACGTCCCTGTCCATGCCTGCTGGACCATGAGTCAGCGGTAATATGCACCTTACCGCTGACCGCCCTGTCCAGCGAGGCCAAGACATTGCCTTCCACATGCCTGTAGAGAGCCGGAATAGCCTTCCGTGCGAAAAAGTGTCGTTTGGGAACCTGCCACTGAGGAACCGCACATTGCACAAACTCACGGAAGGGGGCCGAGTCTACCAACTGAAAAGGCAGCAGTTGAAGCGCTAGCAATTTAGCCAAGCTAGCATTCAACCGCTGGGCATGTGGATGGCTGGGAGTGAACTTCTTTCGACGGTCCAGCAGCTGGGGCAGGGCAATTTGCCTGCTAGAATCGGACGTTGGTGTACTGCTAGCAGAGTGCCCGCAAGTACTTGCCTGTGACACACCTAATTCTACACCTTCATTCCTCTCAGAGCAGGTTTCAGAGAGGAGTGAAGGTATAGTGGGGTTGGAGATCCCAGCTGATGCGGTGCAAGAAGAGGTCAGCTTTGTTCTTTGGTGTGGGTCTTTAAGGTAGGCTTGCCAACGAGCTGCATGGCAGGTCAACATCAGGGATGAGCCGAACACCCCCCTGTTCGGTTCGCACCAGAACCTGCGAACAGACAAAATGTTCGTGTAAACTTTAGAACCCTATTAAATACAATGGACTCGAACGTTCGAAATCTAAAGTGTTAATTATAAAGGCTAATATGCAAGTTATTGTCCTAAAAAGTGTTTGGGGACCTGGGTCCTTCCCCAGGGGACATGTATCAATGCAAAAAGAAGTTTTAAAAACGGCCGTTTTTTCGGGAGCAGTGATTTTAATAATGCTTAAAATGAAAAAATAAAAGTGAAATATTCCTTTAAATTTCGTACCTGGGGGGTGTGTATGATATGCATGTGAAGTGGCGCATGTTTCCCGTGCTTAGAACTGTCCCTGCATAAAGTGTCATTTTTGAAAGAAAAAAAATGCATTTAAAACTGACTCGCGGCTATTAATGAATTGTCGGCTCCCGGCAATACATACAAAAGTCATTGAGAAAAAAAAAAAAAAAAGCGTGGGGGTTCCCCAGAATTCAATTACCAGGCCCTTCAGATCTGGCATGGATTTTAAGGGGAACTCCACCCCAAGTTTAAAAAAAAAATGGCGTGGAGTCCCCCTAAAAATCCATACCAGACCCCTTATCCGAGCACGCAACCTGGCCGGCCGCAGGGGAAAAGGGGGGGACGAGAGAGCGGCCCCCCCTCCCTCCTGAACCGTACCAAGCCACATGCCCTCAACATGGGGAGGATGTCCCCATGTTGATGGGGACAAGGGCCTCATCCCCACAACCCTTGCCCGGTGGTTGTGGGGGTCTGCGGGCGGGGGGCTTATCGGAATCTGGAAGACCCCTTTAACAAAGGGGACCCCCAGATCCCGCCCCCCCCCCTATGTGAATTGGTAAGGGGTACATTGTACCCCTACCATTTCACGAAGAAAGCGTAAAAAAAATGTTTAAAAAAACACACAAACACCTTGAAAAAGTCCTTTATTTAAAAAAATAAATAAACATTCCAGCGGTGAAATCCAGTGTCCCGCGGCGATCCCGATGTCCAGCGCTGTCCTTCATTGGTTGTGCCTGAGCGGACCTGATGGGGAACTCCCTCTCAGTATTTTAAATGTATAGACCCGCCCCTTCTAAAGTTCCCCATCAGGTCCGCTCAGCGGACGAGATGCGGAACATGAGAAGGGGCGGGTCTATACATGTATTACCAAAGTGAGAGCAGTTCCCCATCAGGTCCGCCCCCTCGGTATGTCAGACCCGCCTACGTCATTGGCTTGAGCGGGGAACTTCCTTCACTATGTAAATTTACATAGTGAAGGAAGTTCCCCGCTCAAGCCAATGACGTAGGCGGGTCTGACATACCGAGGAGGCGGACCTGATGGGGAACTGCTCTCACTTTGGTAATACATGTATAGACCCGCCCCTTCTCATGTTCCGCATCTGGTCCGCTGAGCGGACCTGATGGGGAACTTTAGAAGGGGCGGGTCTATACATTTAAAATACTGAGAGGGAGTTCCCCATCAGGTCCGCTCAGGCACAACCAATGACGGACAGCGCTGGACATCGGGATCGCCGCGGGACACTGGATTTCACCGCTGGAATGTTTTTTTTTTTTTAAATAAAGGACTTTTTCAAGGTGTTTGTGTGTTTTTATTTACATTTTTTGACACTTTCTTCGTGAAATGGTAGGGGTACAATGTACCCCTTACCAATTCACATAGGGGGGGGGGCCGGGATCTGGGGGTCCTCTTTGTTAAAGGGGTCTTCCAGATTCCGATAAGCCCCCCGCCCGCAGACCCCCACAACCACCGGGCAAGGGTTGTGGGGATGAGGCCCTTGTCCCCATCAACATGGGGACATCCTCCCCATGTTGAGGGCATGTGGCTTGGTACGGTTCAGGAGGGAGGGGGGGCCGCTCTCTCGTCCCCCCCTTTTCCCCTGCGGCCGGCCAGGTTGCATGCTCGGATAAGGGGTCTGGTATGGATTTTTAGGGGGACTCCACGCCATTTTTTTTTTAATTTGGGGTGGAGTTCCCCTTAAAATCCATGCCAGATCTGAAGGGCCTGGAATGGATATTTGGGGGAACCCCACGTCAATTTTTTTTTATTTGCGGCAGGGTTCCCCTTAATATCCATTCCAGACCTGAAGGGCCTGGTAATTGAATTCTGGGGAACCCCCACGCTTTTTTTTTTTTTTTTATCAATGACTTTTGTATGTATTGCCGGGAGCCGACAATTCATTAATAGCCGCGAGTCAGTTTTAAATGCATTTTTTTCTTTCAAAAATGACACTTTTTGCAGGGACAGTTCTAAGCACGGGAAACATGCGCCACTTCACATGCATATCATACACACCCCCCAGGTACGAAATTTAAAGGAATATTTCACTTTTATTTTTTCATTTTAAGCATTATTAAAATCACTGCTCCCGAAAAAACGGCCGTTTTTAAAACTTCTTTTTGCATTGATACATGTCCCCTGGGACAGGACCCGGGTCCCCAAACACTTTTTAGGACAATAACTTGCATATAAGCCTTTATAATTAGCACTTTAGATTTCTCCCATAGATTTTTCGAATTTGCCGCGAACACCCCAATTTGTTCGCTGTTCGGCGAACGGGCGAACAGGCAATGTTCGAGTCGAACATGAGTTCGACTCGAACTCGAAGCTCATCCCTAGTCAACATATGTCTGATCAAGCATGTGGTGCCCAAGCGGCTGATGTTTTGGCCACGCGATATACGCTTGAGACATATGTTGCAAACAGCAGCTGTGCGATCTGATGCACTCGCCTCAAAAAAGGCCCACACCAAAGAACTTTTTGAATGACGGGCAGAGGCAGCGCCCTGCACAGGCGGAGCTCTGCGGTGTGATTCTGTCGGTGTGCTGCCCATACGCTGGCCACTCAAGGGCATCCTGCCTCGTTGGAGATGTGCCTCCTCCTCATCCTCCTCCTCCTCCTCTCTCCTATTAGGCACCCACGTGGAGTCAGTGACCTCATCATCCCCTCCCTCCTCATCACTGGAGCCAATCTGGCAGTATGCTGCAGCTGCTGGAACATGACTGCCAGATTGGTGTCCTTCTTGAGCATCCCCTCTCTCTGCTCTCACGCTGCTGCCTTCCTCTAGCTGGGTATCATCATCAGATCCTTCCAAACGCTGGGCATCCTCCTGGAGCATGTACCTAACACTGTGCTCAAACAGTTCGGGGGACTCCTCAGGAGGAGGGCATGGTGGGTCTAGGGAAGGATTGACTAATGAAGATAATGATACCAGAGAAGAGGACGCTTTGGCAGCTGCTTTGCCACTACCCTGAGCCTGGGGGAGAGAGGATGAGGAGGATGAGGTGGGCTTGGTCATCCACTCTACCAAGTCTTCGGCATGATGTGGCTCAACATGTCCAGCTGCCGAAAACAAGGACAAGCGTGTCCCATGGCCATGTGCTGATGACAATGCACCGCGTACACGACCAGCACTGTTGCCCCCAGACACAGAGCCTGCTTGCCCTCTTTTTTTGCCTCCTGACTGTCTGCCTCTCCTTGGTTGCCTTCCAGACATTTTAATGGATGGCCTGCAGGGAGATGGGAAAAACAGCAATAAGGGCTACCTTCAGGTGTATATTGTGCAGGAGGCTTAGCAACAATGACACTGACACTGTCCCCTGCCTATCCTTCTCTGTCCCTAAACACAAGGATTGAAAATATGGTTCAGCAAAAAAGTTTTAGAACAGAATAGCACACTGACACTTTCCCTCACTGTCCTACTCTGTCTTTCCCTACAAACAAGATTTAGCACAGAATATCACACTGATAATTTCTACGAGTGTCCTTCTCTGTCCCTCAACTCAGGAATTGAAAATATGGAACAGCAAAATTGATTTAGAACAGAATAGCACACTGTCAGTTTCCCTCACTTTAGCTCTCTGTCCCTCAACTCAAGGATTGAAAATATGGTTCAGCAAAATAGTTTTAGAACAGAATAGCACACTGTCAGTTTCCCTCACTGTAGCTCTCTGTCCCTCAACTCAAGGATTGAAAATATGGTTCAGCAAAATAGTTTTAGAACAGAATAGCACACTGTCAGTTTCCCTCACTGTAGCTCTCTGTCCCTCAACTCAAGGATTGAAAATATGGTTCAGCAAAATAGTTTTAGAACACAATAGCACACTGACACTTTCCCTCACTGTAGCTCTCTGTCCCTCAACTCAAGGATTGAAAATATGGTTCAGCAAAATAGTTTTAGAACAGAATAGCACACTGTCAGTTTCCCTCACTGTAGCTCTCTGTCCCTCAACTCAAGGATTGAAAATATGGAACAGCAAAATTGATTTAGAACAGAATAGCACACTGTCAGTTTCCCTCACTGTAGCTCTCTGTCCCTCAACTCAAGGATTGAAAATATGGAACAGCAAAATTAATTTAGAACAGAATAGCACACTGTCAGTTTCCCTCACTGTAGCTCTCTGTCCCTCAACTCAAGGATTGAAAATATGGAACAGCAAAATTGATTTAGAACAGAATAGCACACTGTCAGTTTCCCTCACTGTAGCTCTCTGTCCCTCAACTCAAGGATTGAAAATATGGTTCAGCAAAATAGTTTTAGAACAGAATAGCACACTGTCAGTTTCCCTCACTGTAGCTCTCTGTCCCTCAACTCAAGGATTGAAAATATGGAACAGCAAAATTGATTTAGAACAGAATAGCACACTGTCAGTTTCCCTCACTGTAGCTCTCTGTCCCTCAACTCAAGGATTGAAAATATGGTTCAGCAAAATAGTTTTAGAACAGAATAGCACACTGTCAGTTTCCCTCACTGTAGCTCTCTGTCCCTCAACTCAAGGATTGAAAATATGGTTCAGCAAAATAGTTTTAGAACACAATAGCACACTGACACTTTCCCTCACTGTAGCTCTCTGTCCCTCAACTCAAGGATTGAAAATATGGTTCAGCAAAATAGTTTTAGAACAGAATAGCACACTGTCAGTTTCCCTCACTGTAGCTCTCTGTCCCTCAACTCAAGGATTGAAAATATGGTTCAGCAAAATAGTTTTAGAACAGAATAGCACACTGTCAGTTTCCCTCACTGTAGCTCTCTGTCCCTCAACTCAAGGATTGAAAATATGGAACAGCAAAATGGATTTAGAACAGAATAGCACACTGTCCGTTTCCCTCACTGTAGCTCTCTGTCCCTCAACTCAAGGATTGAAAATATGGTTCAGCAAAATAGTTTTAGAACAGAATAGCACACTGTCAGTTTCCCTCACTGTAGCTCTCTGTCCCTCAACTCAAGGATTGAAAATATGGAACAGCAAAATTGATTTAGAACAGAATAGCACACTGTCAGTTTCCCTCACTGTAGCTCTCTGTCCCTCAACTCAAGGATTGAAAATATGGAACAGCAAAATTGATTTAGAACAGAATAGCACACTGTCAGTTTCCCTCACTGTAGCTCTCTGTCCCTCAACTCAAGGATTGAAAATATGGTTCAGCAAAATAGTTTTAGAACAGAATAGCACACTGTCAGTTTCCCTCACTGTAGGTCTCTGTCCCTCAACTCAAGGATTGAAAATATGGTTCAGCAAAATAGTTTTAGAACACAATAGCACACTGACACTTTCCCTCACTGTAGCTCTCTGTCCCTCAACTCAAGGATTGAAAATATGGTTCAGCAAAATAGTTTTAGAACAGAATAGCACACTGTCAGTTTCCCTCACTGTAGCTCTCTGTCCCTCAACTCAAGGATTGAAAATATGGAACAGCAAAATTGATTTAGAACAGAATAGCACACTGTCAGTTTCCCTCACTGTAGCTCTCTGTCCCTCAACTCAAGGATTGAAAATATGGAACAGCAAAATTGATTTAGAACAGAATAGCACACTGTCAGTTTCCCTCACTGTAGCTCTCTGTCCCTCAACTCAAGGATTGAAAATATGGAACAGCAAAATTGATTTAGAACAGAATAGCACACTGTCAGTTTCCCTCACTGTAGCTCTCTGTCCCTCAACTCAAGGATTGAAAATATGGTTCAGCAAAATAGTTTTAGAACAGAATAGCACACTGTCAGTTTCCCTCACTGTAGCTCTCTGTCCCTCAACTCAAGGATTGAAAATATGGAACAGCAAAATTGATTTAGAACAGAATAGCACACTGTCAGTTTCCCTCACTGTAGCTCTCTGTCCCTCAACTCAAGGATTGAAAATATGGTTCAGCAAAATAGTTTTAGAACAGAATAGCACACTGTCAGTTTCCCTCACTGTAGCTCTCTGTCCCTCAACTCAAGGATTGAAAATATGGAACAGCAAAATTGATTTAGAACAGAATAGCACACTGTCAGTTTCCCTCACTGTAGCTCTCTGTCCCTCAACTCAAGGATTGAAAATATGGTTCAGCAAAATAGTTTTAGAACACAATAGCACACTGACACTTTCCCTCACTGTAGCTCTCTGTCCCTCAACTCAAGGATTGAAAATATGGTTCAGCAAAATAGTTTTAGAACAGAATAGCACACTGTCAGTTTCCCTCACTGTACCTCTCTGTCCCTACAAACAAGGATTAGCACAGAATAGCACACTGTCACTGACACTCTCCCTACCTATCCTTATTTGTCCCTAAACACAAGGAATCCAGGAATAGTAAAGGAAAAATAATGACACTGTCCCTGCCTATGCTTCTCTTTCCCTGCTCCGGAACACACTACACAAGGCCGCCGCGCTGGCGGCCTTTTATAGTGTGGGGCGTGTACTAAACCCCATCAGCAATAATTGGCCACAGGCATCCTGCCTGTGGCCAATCATTGCTCTCCTCGCTGCCGGCGCTGTGATTGGCCAAGCATGCGGGGTCACAGTGCATGCTTGGCCAATCACAGCGCCTGGATGACACTGCGATGGCGTAGTGCATTGTGGGCCGTTCGCATCACTCGAATTTGGCGCAAACGGCCCAAATCGTTCGATCTTCGTCGAACGATCGAACAGCCGATGTTCGAGTCGAACGTATGTTCGACTCGAACACGAAGCTCATCCCTATTCCTGACAGACTCCATGGCAGACTACGTGTGGGTTAACCCCGCCTCCTCTCCACAGCTATAGGACCCCTTACCCATAAATTTGAGCTCACCTCCACAGACAGGTGTTCCTTTTTTA